>CM052797.1:5359632-5439505 GCA_028533885.1 Nasua narica
GGCTCAGGTCATGATCTCGGAGTCCTGGGATCGAGCCCCACATCTAGCTCTCTGCTCAGCAGGGAGCCTGCTTCCCCCTCTCCCTCTGCCTGCCTCTCTGCCTACTTGTGATCTCTCTCTGTGTGTCAAATAAATAAATAAAATCTTTAAAAAACAAAAAACAAAGAAAAAACTTTGTGTTTCAAAGCACATTATCAAAAGTGGAAAAACAACCCCGAATGGGAGAAAATGTTTGCAATATATTTAATAAGGGACATGTACTTAGAACATATAAAGAACTATTACAACTCAATAATAAAAAGACAATCCAATTTTTTAAAGTGCAAATGATCTGAATAGATAGTTCCCCAAAGAAGATACAGAAATGGCCAGTAAGCACATCAAAGAATGCTCAACATCATCAGCCATCAGGGAAATGCTCATCAAAACAATAGTGAGATACCACTCACACTCCCTAGTATGGCTACAATGAAAAAGACATTAACAAGGGTTGACAAGGATATGGAGAAATCATCATCCTCATTCAGTGCTGGTGGGAACGTAATATAGAAGTCAACCGAGATATTTCAAGTTATTAAACCCCAGAGCGCCTTTGCCCCTTGTTAAGCACAAGTACTAAACATTGCTGTTTTCTTCTCCACAATTTTAAAAGCACAAGTAAACAAAGTGCATTTTATGAAATACATCCTTTATAGGCTCCCAAGCCAATCTCAAGTACCCACTTCAATCCCCGTAAGTAAAATTATGTGAGTCCATAAGACAGGAGACTGCTGCTTTAGTTGACTTTGTGAAAACCCCAAAACAGAAAAGTCTCAATGTGGCTTCAAACAGTAAGAAAAGCAGCAATATGTGCCCAAAGTAAACAAATCTAACAAACCCAGGCGGGTAGAAGTGGCATTAATTATTACCTTTGAAGATGGCTCGCAGGAGTGCTCCAGCAGCTTTTCCTTTCACTGCTTGATTCTGAAGGAGGTTAGCCAACTGCAATCAAAGAAAAAACTACAAGTTTCTGGCAACAATTTCCCTATCCCGATGACCTAAATTCCCACTATGAATCATCTGTCAGACTCGTCCCCCTCAGAGACTTCAGGTATCATAAATATCACAGATTTAGAGCAGCATAGAACTTAATAGGATGCAGGGCTGTCAAGACTGAAATTTATTTGTATCTTCACTCTACAATGTCTAAGTACAACAGAACTTACTAAAGAGAAAAGAGTATAGTGATAGGATACTTTCTTCTTATGTAGAGAATGGCTGGTGGGGGGCTTAAGAGTGAAATAGGGTTAAAAAAAAAAAAAAGAGTGAAATAGGGTTATGTTAGGAGACTGTAATAGTGTTCAAAAGTGAGAGATGGTAGTGGCCTAGCCCAAATAGCAGTGGAGATATTACTGGTTGAACTATGCCCCCCCCATTCATGTTGGAGCTCTAACCTATAGGACTTCAGAATGTGACCTTATTTGAAAATAGGGCTGTTGCAAATGTAATTAGTCAAGTTAAGGTCATTACGGTTGGTGCAAATATGACTATCCTCATACGAAGGAGAATCTTGGACACAGAGACAGATGCACAAGTGTGCTGTGTGAAAATGAAGGTAGAAAGCAGGGTGATAGAAGCTCAGAAACACCAAAGATTATCAGCAAACCACTGGAAGCTAGATGAGATTCTCACAGCCTCAAAGAAACCAACACTGCCAGCACTTTGATCCTGGACTTTGAATCCTCAACTATAAAAATAAATTTTTATTGTTAAAGCTACTCAGTTTGTAGTAATTTCTTTTTTTAAGATTTTATTTGACAGAGAGAGAGAGAGAGATCTCAAGTAGGCAGAGAAGCAGGCAGAGAAAGGGGGGAAGCAGGCTCCCTACTGAGCAGAGAGCCCATGTGGGACTTGATCCTAGGACCCTGAGATCAGGACCCAAGTCGAAGGCAGAGGCTTTAACCCACTGAGCCACCCAGGAGCCCCGGTAGTACTTTTATAATTGGCAGCCCTGGCAAACTAATAAAGAAGATGAAGTAGACTAGGATATATTTGAGAGCTCAAATTAATAGGACTTTGCTGTGGTCTGAATGTTTATGTCCCTTCCTAAATGCACATGTTGGAATCCTAACGCCCAATGTGATAGTATTTGGAGATGGGACCTTTGTAGATAATTAGGTCATGAGGAAAGAACTCTCAGGAATGAGATTAGTCCCCTTAAGAGATCCCACAGAGCTCTCCAGCCCCTTCCACCATGTGAGGATACAACATGAAGTCTGCAACCCAGAAAAAGGCCTTCATCTGACCATACTGGCACTCCCATCTCTGAATTCTAGCCTCCAGAACCATGAGAAACAAATGTTTCTCACTTATAAGCCACCAGTCTGCCGTATTTTTCTATAGCAGCCTGAATGGACTAAGACAGACCTCTGCATGGTTTAGAAGTGAAAAGGGGCTGTTGACGAAGAAAAAGAAATCAAGGACTCTTACACTTCGCGCTTAAGCAACTAAATGGGTAGATGGTGGCACCAGCCACTGACATGGTGAAAATCTGGTATTATGCATCTAAATCACCCAGAGCTTGTTAAAACAAATCGCCAGGCCCAGTTTTTGATTTAGCAAATCGGACGTGGGACTCAGAACTACTACTCTTAAGACATCCAAGTGGAAATGCCAAGTAGTCAACCGGATATGCCAAAATGGGGCTAGAGAAGAGTTTGATGGGAACATATGAGATCAATCAAGAAGAGATGTAAAGAGAGGAGAAACACCAATGTTCAAGGATTAAAAAGAGAAGCAGCAGTCAGCGAAGACTGAGAGGTGAGGTTGACAATATCCAGAGAAATAAGTGTCACAGAAGCCAAGACAAATAAAACTGAGTTTGTTCTCTTCCACAACTCTACATGTGCCTAATCTTTCTGACTGGAGTACGTATCTCCCTTCCTAAATAAGTAAGGAACTATCTGACTGTTCCACCTGGACCCTCCAGCAGAATATTCAGCCCTTGCAGAGCCCTCAGAGAAGGGTAGTTCTCGACCAGGGCTGAACTTGTCCCTCCTTCCACTCCTCCAGAGTACACTGGGCAATGCTTGGAAACATTTTCAGTTGTTGTAACTGGAAGGGCATCATGATCATCTAATGGATAAGCCTCAGGATGCTGCTAAAACACCCTACAAGGTACAGGTCAGCAACCCTCAACAAAGAATTTTCCAGTCCAAAATGTGAACAGTGCGAAGGCTGAGAAACCCCCACTCTATCTTTTTAAATTTCTATTCTCATTTTAATTCATTTTTTAATTTTTCTAAATAAAATAATACACCACAAAATTTTAATTCATATTTGGCCTTTCAAAAGAAACAAAAAAATTCTGTAGGTTTTCCAATGCCATTTCTAAAATGTTGGTGTTTGTTTTTTAAATTTAAATTCAATTAATATGTATTATTGGTTTCAGAGGTAGAGATCAGGGATTCATTAGTCTTATGTAATACTCAGTACTCATCACTTACCCTCCTTAATGTCCAGCACCCAGTTACCCCATTCCCCCACCCCTCCCCTCTCCAGTAACCCTCAGTTTGTTTCCTATGATTAAGAGTCTCTTATTTGTCTCTCTGATTTCCTCTTTTCCCCCTCTCTTCCCCTGTGATCCTGCTTTCTTAAATTCCACACGAGTGAGATCATATAATTATCTTTCCCTGTGACTTATTTTGCCTAGCATAATACACTCTAGCTCCATCCACAATGTTGCAAATGGCCAAGATTTCTTTTTTCTTTTTTTTTTTTTTTTTGATGGCTTAGTATTCCTTTGAGTCTATATACCACATCATCTCTATCCATTCATTTGTCAACGGGCATCTGGGCTCTTTACATAGTTTGGCTATTGTGGACATTGCTGCTATAAACATTGAAACCCTGATTCTTCTTGAAACAATTTCAGTCTCATTAGAAAGTGGTGTGGCATAGGGAAAAAAAGAAAACTGGACCTAGAATCAGATGATGAATTCTGGCCATGCCATTTACTGGCTTCATGATCTCAGTCACGTAATTTCACTGTATGTGCGTCCACTTCCCTACCTCCAAGGACAGTTAGGATTCAATTAGATGACACATAGAGAACTAATGCACAGGTGCTCAATGAATAATTCTCTTCTACTCCTTCTGTCCTTTTCTCTCCTTCCTCCCTCCACTTACATGATCTTTCCTCTTCCTTTTTGACTTTATGCTTTTTACTGTATTTTAAAACACAAAAGTAAATAAGATTTTGTATCCTTGTTGTTTCAGAAGGCTTTAACATTTTTCTTTTAATTGGTAGACTGGAACTATCAAGTTAATGACATAGTCCAGATATAGGCTTTTTTCCCCTTCTAAATAGAACAGCTCTTATTTTGCAATGTCTGATGTTTCCTCATGATTATACCAAGTTTATGCATTTCCGGTCAGAATACAGGTGATACCGTGTCCTTCTCATAGCATCACACCTGGAGGCATGTGAGGTCCACCTATCCCTCACTGGTAATTCTTTTTTTTTTTTTAATATTTTATTTATTTATTTGACAGAGAGAGAGAGAGAGAGATCACAAGTAGGCAGAAAGGCAGAGAGAGAGGGAAGCAGGCTCCCTGCTGAGCAGAGAGCCCGATGCGGGGCTTGATCCCAGGACCCTGAGATCATGACCCGAGCCGAAGGCAGAGGCTTTAACCCACTGAGCCACCCAGGTGCCCCTCCTCACTGGTAATTATAATTCTGGCCACTCAGTCAAGTGTTTTGCTTGATTTTCCCACTTTATAATTACAACCAGTGAGCAGTTTGTAAGGAGACACTTTGACCATGCACATATCCTGCTCCTCATCTAGTTTTCCCCTTGTATAATGGAAAAGCCCAACAACCACCACCATTACCAGGTTATCAAAGTCAGTATCACCAGGAATGACACAGACATGAGCCTAGTGATACAATACACTTGAAAAAGGCAAGGCAACGCAACATTTCTGGGGTCCCTCTACCGGGGATAAATGACCTCAGTCCAATCATGAGACACACCAGACAGACAGACACCAACTGAGGAACATTCAGAAAATAACTGATAACCTCTTCGGGGTTATCAAGATCATGAGAAACAAAGATAGACTGAGGAACTGTTGCAAACTGCAGAAAATCAGGGAAAAATAACAAGTGCAATATAGTATGCTGAATGAGATTCTTGGGGGAAAAAATGACATTAGTGGAAAAACTACCATATAGAGTTTAATAGGGTCTTTAGGTTTGCTAATGGTATTGTACCCATGTTAATTTCTTGATTCTTAAAATTCTAAGGTTATGTAAGATGCTATGGGAGGGATACATAGAAATTCTCTGTATTATTTTTACAACTTTTCTGTAAGTCTAAAAGTAGCTCAAAATAAAAAGCAAAAAAAAAAAAAAAACAAAAAAAAAACCTCCCTGGATTTAGCATCCACTGGTTTCTTGCCTGATCCAATCTTCATCATGACAGCTGCAAAACGATGATTTTCTAACGCTAGCACAATAAGCCAGAGACCTTCTTTCTCCCCATTTTTTTATTATCAGTATGGAGTCACAAATTTATTTTTTGATGTCTTATAATTCATAACTGAACTTAATTATTTTGATGTTCTAATAGTCTCAGATCTAGGTGATGGAACCTGTCCAAGCTAGCTCATATGTCCTTGCTGACCTGTCCTCATCATTTTTTCTGAGCATTTTTTTTAAAAAAAAGATTTTATTTATTTTTTTGACAGAGAGGAAAGAGATCACAAGTAGGCAGAGAGGCAGGCAGGGGCGGGGGGGGGGGGAGCAGACTCCCCACTGAGCAGAGAGCCCGATGGAGGGCTTGATCCCAGGACCCTGAGATCATGACCTGAGCCAAAGGCAGAGGCTTAACCCACTGAGCCACCCAGGCGCCCCTGAGCACTTCTTTACTTTCTGGCTTAGCAAGATGTTCCAGGCTTATCTTGTATCTATCATGCCCACTCTTAAAATCAGCCATTTCTCTGAAAAGCCCTGGTTCCTTTTAGTGGGGAATGATTATTAGAGACCAAAGAGCTAATTCAAGGCTGTGCTTGTTACTACTGTGGCATCTTTGTTGCCACATCTTAACTTCTTTTAGTGAACAGAGCTACAAAAAATAAAGATTAAAAAAAAATACACACACATATATGCAAATACAAATGTACAATAATTAAGTTCAGTTATGAATTATAAGACATCAAAAAATAAATTTGTGACTCCATACTAATAAAAAATGGATATGGATATATGTACACATTTGTCAGAAGTCACTAAATTCGTATCATCATTAAGTTCCATTTCTAATTTATCCCCACAGGGTTCTTTCTTGCCTTCCTATATCCTATATTTGTCTCTTCTAACACAGTAAAAATGCTGACTCACAACATCAACACATTTACTCATTTGATGAAACCTGTATTACATCTAAAATCATTTCAGGACGCCTGGGTGGCTCAGTTGGTTGAGCAACTGCCTTCATCTCAGGTCATGATCCTTGAGTTCCGGGATCGAGCCCCACATCGGGCTCCCAGCTCCATGGGGAGTCTGCTTCTTCCTCTAACCTTCTCTCCTCCCATGCTCTCTCTCACTTTCTCTGTCTTATTAATAAACAAACAAATAATCAATCTTTTTAAAAAAATAAAAATAATTTCAGGAGCGTCTGGGTGGCACAGTAGGTTAAAGCCTCTGCCTTCAGCTCGGGTCGTGATCACGGGGTCCCGGGATCAAGTCCCGCATCGGGCTCCCTGCTCTGCAGGGAGTCTGCTTCTCTCTCTGACCCTCCCCACCATGCTCTCTCTTTCTCAAATAAATAAAATCTTTAAAAAAAAAATCATTAAAAAAAATCATTTTAGAAGTGCTTTGCCCATATCATCACATTAAATAATCCTATTTTAAAAAGTTCACAGTTTATTTGTATTTCTTCCTTCAATCCTCTGCCCAAGACAGAGAGTATATAGTCAAATACTTGGATTATTTCTTTTTTTCTACCTCCCCATTTTCAGTATGGTTATGGAATTCTTCCTGAGTTTCTTTTTTGTAAGGATACACAGATATACATATACTTTATTTCCCTTTTTTTATATAAAAAGTAGAATAGTACACATTTTTCATTTTGCCTTTTTTAACTTAATATCTTCTGGAAATCACTATCAGTCCATATTGAACATTCTTTTTGACAGATTCAAAGAACCCTGGGCAGAATATAATTTCATATTGTTGGACGTACATCTTTAGGGTATTCATAGAAGTGGGACGAGTGGGTTGAGGGGAAATGTATTGAAGTAGTTTTATTAAATACCATCAAATTCTAATCATGGTCTTACCCATTTTTGCATTCCTACCAGCAATGTATGAGTAACCATTTCCCCAATCTCACCAAGAGTATATAGACAAGGTGTTCATTTTTTTTTCCTACTCTGATAAGAAATAGCTGTTTCATTTTAATTTGTATTTCTCTTATGAGTGGAGCATTTTTTTTTTTTAAGATTTTATTTGTCAGAGAGAAAGAGAGAGAGGGAGCACAAGCAGGGGGAGCAGCAGGCAGAGAGAGAAGCAGGCTCCTCCCTGAGCAGGGAGCCCTATGCAGGACTCTATCCCAGGACCCGGGGTTCAAGACCTGAGCCAAGACAGACGCTTAACTGACTGAGCCACCCAAGCATCCCTGGAGCAACTTTTCTTATGTTTACGGCCATTTCTATGTGATTATCCTCTTCATTCCTTTCACTCTTTTACTATAGGCTTTTTGCCCCCCCCCCTTATTTTAGCTATTTTTGAATTAGGATATTAATCCTTTATCTGTGGTATGTTCCAAATACGTTCTCCCAATTTGTCATTCGTGTTCTGATTTGCATACTGTTTTTGATCATGTAAATTTTACTTATATGTAGGTAAATTTACCAATATTTTAGTATATCTAGATTTTGAGTTCTAGAAAAGCCTTCTCTGCACTGAAATTAAAAAGAGGAATCTCAACCATTTTCTTCTAGTATTAGATTTAATTTTTAAAAAATATTTTTAAAGAGTGCACACACAAGGCAGGGAGGGACAAGCAGACTCACCACTGAGCAAAGAGCCTAAAAGGGAGGGGGCAGGGCTTGATCTCAGGACCATGACCTGAGGTGAAATCAGACACTTAACAGTGAGCCACCCAGGCACCCTAAATATTTTTTTTTTTTTTTACATTTAGACCTGATTCATTTGGAGCTTATTCGTTAGCCGTATATAAAGAATACATCTAGGGTGCCTGGGTGGCTCAGTTGGTTAAGCAACTGCCTTTGGCTCAGGTCATGATCCCGGAGTCCCGAGATGGAGTCCCACATCGGGCTCCCAGCTCCATGCGGAGTCCGCTTCTCACTCTGACCTTCTCCCTTCTCATGCTCTCTCTCACTCTCTCTTTCCAAATAAATGAATGAATGAATGAATAAAATCTTAAAAAAAATACATCTAATTTTATCTATTTTTTTTCTAAATGGCTATCTAGTTGTCCCAACACCATTTATTAAATATGATTTTTGTCCTAATTGTTTGGAATACAATTTTATCATATGCTAAATTTTGTATGTAGTTGGGTCTATTTTGAGACTGTCATTCCATTATCTGTTCTTCTCTTCATGCACCAATACCACATGCAATTAGGATTTTTGGTACATTCAATATTTGGTAGGGCTGGTCCTTCCTCAGAGATCTTTGATTTCAGTGTTTTCCTACCTATTCTTGCCTATTTTTCTACATGAACTTCGTTTCTACTATGTGTATGAAATGCTCTTGATTTTTACATAATTTTATATTCTGCTACCTTGCCAACTTCTTGCTGTAGATGGTTTGATTACAGATTCTTCAGGGTTTTCCAGGTGTACTAGTATGACATCTGCAAAGACAGATGGTTTTATATCTTTTTTCCTATTCTATGCCCTTCGTTATTTTCCCTAGTTTAATTGCATTGGCCAGCAGACCAGGACAACCTTAAATTGGGGTGGAAAGAGTAGACATGCTGCCTGGTTCCTGGTCTCAGTGGTCTCATTACCATGCCTCTAGGGTTTCCCATTGAGATGCTGACTTTAAGATCTACACATATATTTTACCATGGTAAGGAAACTGGTACCCCTCCTATTTTCTCAAGTTTTTACCAGGAATGGGTGAATTTTGTCAAAGCCTTTCTCTAATTTATGAAAATAATCACAGGGTCTATTGAGTAACATATTTTCTAACACTGAACCAATTTTGTATTCCTGGCATAAACTCAACTTGGTCATGACAGATTTTCTTTTCATCTGGTATTGGAATATGTCCCCTAGTATTTAAGATTTTTGCATCAATGTTCATAAGTGAAAATACCCTTTAATTTCCTTTTTCTATGCTACCTTTATCAGGTTTAGGGTATCAATGTTATGCTTTATAAAAGCATCTAGAAGTTTTCCTTAAGTATATGCATTTTTTTCCACGTTATATATGCTGTCAAAAAATTCTGTAGCATTGAGACTGTCTAGCTCTAATTCCTGATTTCTAAGAGTTTGGTAGAAATTCCCTGTTAAATTATCTGGGCCTGGTGTTTCTGTGTAAATTAACTGCTCAACCCTTTTTCTTCTATGTAAAATTGGTCTCATTAAGCCTTCCATCTCAAATTGGGTCAATTTTATTAAACTATGCTCTTAATTATCAGTTCCTCTAGATATTCAAATTTATTTGCATAAATATGTACAAAGTAGTGTCTTAGTATTTTTGATATTTTCTCTTCATTAATAATTATTTCTGGGTCACCTGAGTGGTTCAGTTAGTTAAGCATCTGACTTCAGCTTGGGTCATGATCTCGGGGGTCTTGGGATCAAGCCCTACCTTGGGCTCCGAGAGTCTGCTCGTCCCTTTTCCTCTACCCTTCCCTGTGTTCATGCTCTCTCAAATAAATAAAAATCTTTTAGGAAAAGGTTATTTCCCCCTTCTCATTTCTTACTTTGTACATTTGTATTTACCACTTTCCTTTCTTGATTAGATAATGGTTTTGACTATTTTTTCAAAGAATTAGGATTTTGATATGTTAATTTGATTTATTGGTTTTCTGTTCTCTATTTGATTAGTTTCCAGTTTTATTTTAGTAGTTTCCTCTTTGTGTGTTTCTTTTGTTTACTCTGCTGCTCTTTCAAAAATTTAATTCATCTATTTTATTTCTTAATTGATTTAGGTGATTTTTAAAAGTATTCCATAGACCGATATGTAGTGTTCTCATTTTCTAGAAATCTGTAATTTCTGTTGGTATATTCCTATCAAAAAGTTGTTTAAAAAAAAAAAAAAGTTGTTTAGAAGGTATTTTATTTCCAGGTAGAAAAACCTTTTTGGGGCACCTGGGTGGTTCTGTCAGTTAAGTGCTGACTCTTGATTTTGGCTCAGGTCATCATCTCAGGATTGGGAATCAAGCCCTGCATCGGGCTCCACAGTCAGTGGGGATTGCTGCTTAAGATTAAGTCTGCTTAAGATTCTTTCTCTCTCTCTCCCTCTGCCCCCCCAAACAAAACAAACTACCTTTTTATTTCATTTCTAATTTCTAGTTTTTACTGAGTTGTGATCAAAGAGGGTGGTTCATATATTTCTACCTTATGGGATCTATCAATGTTTCATGATCTAATACATGACACAATCATCAATTTTTGTGAACATTTTACATGTTTATATATATATATATTTCTTTAAAATCTATTTTTTCAAGTAATATCTACATTCAATGTGGGGCTCAAACTTAAAACTCCAAGATCAAGAGTTGCATGCTCTACTGACTGAGCCAGCCAGGCACCCTGAAGATGTGTTCTCTTATTATTAAAGTATTCTTCACATGTTTTAAATACGTAGGTTCTAAAAACTTTACAGAAATTGGAGATGAAGGAAATCAGCCCAATATCAACATGTGCAAAAATAAGTTGGGGTTTTTGGTTGCTTGTAAGAGCATGAGACAACACTATGATATTGTGGCCAAAAAGTTGATTCTGCATGAATGGAGAAATAAGAGAAATTAATCCATTCTACTCTAGTGGTAGAAAAAATGCAAAGTCCTGTATTCAATTTAAGGTATAAAACTTTTAAGGGAAATGTTAACAGAAATGTTCGGAAGACTGTGTCTACATTGGTGAAGGAAATTTGCTAACATTTATTCAGTATCTATTAGATATTAGATGGTTTAGGTGCATTAACGCATTTCATCTTTACAAAAACCAAGAGACAGGGATCCTTCCTTGGGATAAGCAAGAATCAGAGAAGTAATTCACATTATCCATGACTTTTGTTCTAGTTCTTAGTTTTACTTATAATGTCAAAGCCTCTTGAAACTCCTTTTGGAAGCATTTAAAATACAAATTCTAAATCAACACATTAATTAAAAGCTGTTTTTAACTGAATCTTAAATGTTTATAGAATGTTTCAAGCTGAAACTCATCCAATGGGTTGTCTGAGAAAGGTACTCCAAAAGCAATCCTGCGTAATTAAAAAACAAAAGCAAAAACAAAAAAAACAACCAAACGAAAACAGAGCCAGAGCCCATTCTTGTATCAACTCCCAATTAGTGTCACATATTAAAAGATTATAAACTAGATTTTACCTAGCTTCAATGACCACAACACAAGCATGCAAAACTTCTTTTATGTTTAACACTCAAAGTCTTACCTTGTTCAGACCTATATATTAATGTTTAAGGTTAATGTTAAGCAGAGATTCCTTTCCATACAGGAATCTGAGTAAGCTGAGATCACTTATGGAAAAATGGAAGTGTATCAGGAGAGTAAGAAGATTCAAATAATAACTTAAAAATAGTTTACCGCTTATAAATTTTTCTTTAAGAGAAAATATTAATAAAGGGGTACCAATAGGTAAAATGTCTCACATTAGTAACTATAGTCTGGATATTATCTTCAAATAGGATTGTTCTAAGAACCTTAAAAGTACACTAATTTGTTTACATACATACAGCTGCATAAATGTTTAAATGTTATATAGACAAATGTTGTCTATTTCTCATCCTCTCCCCCATTTCTTTACATCTGAATTGTTATCAAATAAATCCTTGTCTCCTAAGGAGTGGAGGGAGATAAAGTGGCAGAATAATTTTTCTAACATTCCTTTGAATTTGTCATCATGCTTGACATTTGGTTTCAGCAAAACATGCTTCCTAATACTTACATCATCTTCTTTCAGGGTCTGAAGAAATTCCTGCAGTCTATCTGCTGTTTTTTCTGCTGCTAGCGTTATTATTTTCTGGTCCATTGTTGCACATATCAGGGAACTGTAAGGGAAAGTGTCAGAGCTGGATGAAACTTCCAGATGTAAACAAACTTGATTATTTTCTTTTCCTGTTAACTATTTCATACATATCATAGACCATGTACACAGTGAGTTCTCATTAGTATGAGTAGGTGACTCTTATCCAAACCAAAATAATCTGGAGAATTCCTTGGAATTTCCCTATTAGAAACTTGTATTCTAATCAAGTAGTTTCACAATTTCTGCCCATACTTTTATGTCTTTTTAGCATCTACCTAGCACATTGCCTAGAACAAAGCTGCTACATAATACTATATCAAATTGTAAACATATACATAAGAATGTATTACAACCTTATAATAAAGTAATATCTGATAAATAAAACACTGTAAATGCAAAGTGCCAATATAAATGGTATAAAAACCGGGCACCTGGGTGGCTCAGTCAGTTAAGCACCTGCCTTTGGCTCAGGTCACGATCCCACCAACCTGAAATTTAGTCCTACATTGGGCTCCCTGCTCAGGGGGGAGTCTGCTTCTCCCTCTGCCCCTTCCCTCACTTATGAGCGCTCTCTCTAAAAAATGAATAAAAATTAAGAAAAAAATAAATGGCTTAAAAACAAATGAGAAGTTAACAAGACTAATAAATGTGTGCCTAGAGGTCAAAAAGGGTTCCCAGCAGAGAGCTTGAACTGGAACTTAGAGATTAAATTTAGATAGTCAAGATAACCAGATGGTATACTTTATATACTACTGGGAAAGAGAATGTCATGAACAAAGGCCTTCATATGAGAATCTGAAAAACCTATTTGGGAAAAAGAGGGACAGAGGTACAAAGTTCAAGTAGAGGAGCAATGAGTACAAAGGCTAGAAAGACAGGCTGGGAATAAACTGCACAAGTTGTTTTTTGTGTTTTTTTTAAGATTTTATTTTTAAGTAATCTCTACACCCAATGTGGGGCTCAAACTCACAATCCCAAGATCAAGAGTTGCATGGTTTACTTACTGAGCCAGCCAGGTGCCCCTAAACTGTGCAAGATTTTAAATGCCAGATTAAGGGATTTAGATTTTATTCCGTAAATGAAAACAACCAAAATTTTTAAAGCAAAAGAAAATCTACCTGATTCAGACTGAACAAGTGTTTGAGCAAACAATCTGGCATCAACACTTAGATTAAAGTGGGCACAGAGTACGAACAAAGGGCAGAGACTAGGAAGTTATGGAGGGCTATTTTAGTGATGGACGCAAAAGCCCGTGGTGACTTTGGGGCATGGAAAGGAAGAGATGAAATGGAAGCCTACTGGGAGGCAGGATTTAGTGAGCAGCTATGGGAGTATTACGGGAAGGGGGAAATGCAGACTGCTGCAAATACCTGCTCCCCCTCCTGTATTTCTTGTTTCCTATCCCCTAAAATGTACCATCCTCCACACAGCTACTGAAACCAGAAGCCTGGATGACATTCTTACCAATTTCACCTTCAGGGTGCCTGGGTGGCTCAGAGGTTAAAGCCTCTGCCTTTGGCTCAGGTCATGATCTTAGGGTCCTGGGATCGGGCCCCATCAGCGGGGAGTCTGCCTCCCCCTCTGTCTCTGCCTGCCTCTCTGCCTACTTGTGATCTCTGTCAAATAAATAAATAAAATGAAAAAAAAAAATTAAAAACAAAACAAGTTCACCTTCATCCTTCACATCCGCTGCAAGTCCTGGCAATGTCACCTCCTAAACCTCTCTCAAATCTGTCTACTCAGATTCACTACTGCTGCATCACTCCGCAGCCACCACCATCTCTCAGCTGAACTACTACAAAAGCTTCCTAACTTGTCCCCCACATGGCAACTGCCATAATCATTCTGAAACACACATCCGATTGTGTGGCTTACACTCCTTCCACTTCCATCCTCACCTTAAAACTCTTTGGAACCTTTCCACTGCTCTCTTAGCAGTCCAATATCCAGAAGTCAGGATAAAAAAGTTCAGCAGGGGGGCGCCTGGGTGGCTCAGAGGGTTAAAGCCTCTGCCTTCGGTTCAGGTCATGATCCCAGGTTCCTAGGATCGAGCCCTGCGTCGGGTTCTCTGCTCCATGGGGAGCCTGCTTCCCCTTAGCTCTCTCTGCCTGCCTCTCTGCCTACTTGTGATCTCTCTGTCAAATAAATAAAATAAAATCTTTAAAACAAAACAAAACAAAAAGTTCAGCAGGGTATGGCCCGCACCTAGCTCCCTTTCATCACTATATACTCCTTGCTTTCAGTCCTTTCAACTCCCAAGTTCTCCTGCCACAGGCCCTTACACTTGACTTTCAGTCTGGAACTTCTGTACATACACTTCCTTTCATCCCCTGCCCCCTAGTCTTTTAATTCCTACAAATCCTTTCGATCTCAGCTCAATCTATACTTCCCCAGAAGCTAAAGCTAGACTAAACGCTCCCCATTTTTTTTTTAAGATTTATTTAGAGAGAAAGAGCGAGCGAGCGGGAGGAGAGGGAGAGAGAGAATCTCAAGCTAACTCCCAACTCAGCCCTACCGGGACTCCATCTTACAACCCCCAGATCATGTCCGGATCCCCAGATCATGACCCGAGCAGAAATGGGACTGAGCCCCCCAGGCCCCCCTAAATCCTCCATTATATTCTTTCAAGGCAACTAATTTCTCTTACCATCACTACAACCTTTAACATGACATTTGTAATTACTTAAGAACTGTATCTCCCATTTGACTACAAACCTACAAACCTCATGAGGACGGGGCGGGGAGGTGGGGAGAGGGGCAGCATGCCTGGTTTTGTTTACCACCGAACCTTCAGTACTTAATTACAGTACCTCCCTTGTAATAGGTGCCCAATAAATATTTGCCGAACAAATAAATTACTGAACTCCCTACAATGAATGGCAAGCCCCTGGGCCCAGCCCTTTACATTCATTAATGTGATCCTCATACCAACCCTATGAAGCAGGTGTTATTAGTTCCAATTTAGATGAAGATCTTTCGGGATTTGGAGAGATTACATAATTGCCCCAAGGGCTAGAAGGCCAGTAGTGGCAGAGGCAGAAATGAAACCCAGGTCTGTTCAGTTCCAGATCCCAAGATCCCAAGCTCTTAATTACAAGCCCCGCCCCTGTCAGGGTCTGGGCGGGGTGGCGGAGTGGGGAGGACACAGAAAATGCACAAAGGGCATACTGACCAAGAGAGACGTGCAGCCAGAGGGGGAACACGCTGAAATCTATCTCAGCAGGTGTACTTGCTAAATTCGGCCAAAAAACAGAGAGGAGGAACTACCAGCGACTGCGAAGCGCGCAGGACCGCGGCTCAGCGACGGGAAACGCGCGGGTTTTCGCACCGGGGCTCCCCCGAGAGCAACACGTAAACACAAACTTGGAAGCGAGGCGACTGGCCATGCGGGCCGTGACCGGGCCCCAGAGATGAAACGGGGTGAGATGTCTCAGACGCAGGAGCTGAACCCCGACAGAGAGAAGAATCTAACAGGAGGGCGGAGAGTGAAGCCCGCCCGGGACCAGGCAGCCGCGGAAACCGGGGGATGCGGCGGGAGACAGGCCACAGAAAACACCAGAACGCCACCTTGCAACAGCAGTCCTCACAGACACTCTCCCTCCCTAAGGTGCCGAGTCCCTGCGCCCCCGCAGCTCGAGAAACCCCTCCGCACCGTTACCTTGGTCTCGCCGCCGCAACAAACTTCCAAAAAGCCCGCTCAATTGCACGCCGCCGCACTTCCGTCGCGGGACCCAACAGGCCCGCCCCACCCGCGACTTATTTCCGCTGTCCGGGCGCACGCGCATGGGGTGTACCATTCAGGCAGAAGGGGCCGGCAGTCCTCGGACGTTCCCATTCCCAGTCACGGGGAGGCGCAGCGGGCGCGCTCGCATTCAGAACCGCGGAGAGCATGCGCAATATGGCTTGAACGCAGCTGGAGCTTGGTGTTGGCGGGTTAACTCCGCCTGGTTACCGTTAGGGGAAGGGTGAGCGCGAGAGTGGCCGAATCAAGGCACCTGCAGGTCTTTGCATTGGAAGCACCTGGAAGGCAAATGAAGGCGTCCTACTCCTTGTGCCAGGGGAGGTGCCCGTAGCCTCCAAGATGTAAGCCCCACGTGGCCAGGGGGCTTTTTGTTCTTCCCCCTGCAAAACCTCAGCACTTGGCGCATAGCCTGGCAAAGCAGTAAATGCTCAGTAAATATTTGTTAATTGAACAACCGACAGTAGAACAAGAGCAGGGGGATGGGGGGAGGGCAGGTCGAGTCTGTTTTAGCTTGAAAGGAACAGCTTGGGCAAAGGGCCTGCCTGAGTGCCCCAAGCAAGAAAGCCCCTGACTAGTTGGGGAGGTGAAGGTGCTTGGGGCGGGGGTGAGAACGCAGGAGCCTGGAAGTCCTTTCCGCATCAGGGGTAGTGTGGGACAGCAAAAGTGGAGGGACGCGACCGTACTCACATTGTAGAAGAATCTGACAGGTAAGTGTAGCAGAGACTTAAAAAGAGATGATGGGGGTGGGGAGGACTAAAGGCAGGACCCTTTAGGGGCTATAAGTTGCCCTGGAAATAGGTAGTTGCAGTGGGGACAGGCGGAAAGGAGTGGACTGCCTGTGAAAGAGATTCCGGAAGTGGAGTGCCCGGCTTGGGGGCGATGTGGGAGGAGCTGAGGAATATCCAGGCTTGAGTGACAGGCAGGGGGTGGATTGACACTGCCAGGGAACTGACACAGGGAGCACAGGGAAAGCTGTAGGTTTGGAGGAAGGGGTGATGAGGATGCCTTCATGAGAAGACATGCTCAGATGGGAGGCATTCAGTGTGGAGCCTGACCCCCAGGCCCCAGGGGTGGCATGGGTCTACTTGGACAGTACTGGAAGAAACAACTGCTGGAAGAGAAGGATGCCTCCCAGCTGTCCAGGCCTGCTCCTTGCTTATGACCCTTCTTAAAAAAATTTTACTTCTGGCCCAATATTGGAGCTGTAATATGGGCTAACGTACAGCAGCTGAGTGGGAAGATGGTTCCTGGAAGGAATCCTTTAGCTTGCCAAGGACACAGATGACTTTGCCTCATCTTCTCCCCACAAAGCCTCCCTTCTTGGCTGCTTATGGGACTGGGCCAAACAGCCACAAATGTATGTAGCTGTGCTCATTTGCCTTTTTGCGCCTCCAGGTGTGCGTCCCGGGTACACTTCCTGAACTGCCCATCTGAGTGTCTACCCAGTGGCATTGACAGTTCAGTGTCTTTTGTCCCCCTTGTTGCGTGACCACGTCATCTGTGTTTTTCATTAGCACTAATGGGTGTTATTCATGCAAAGGAAAAGAATGGGACTCAAATGAATAACGGTGTTTCCCACCCTGCTGCAGGTTTCCTTACTAAGCAACGAATCTTACTCATCTGCTTCAACCAACTAGATTCCTATGCTGGGCAGCTGGTGATCCATTACTTTAGAAGAAACAGCCAATTAAAAACAGGTTTACAATAGTGGAACGAAATGTCCTTCAGACCTTGTCAGTAGTTCACATTTGTGTGGCAACCTTATAACTACTGATATTTGCAAGAGTCCAGAGAAACAGGACAAATGGAGGTGCCCTTTCATTCAGAATACTGGGTCCTGCAGTGTGAGGAGCTTCATATGTTTGCGTGAAGATACTCCATGCCTCCCCCCCCAGACCTGCCGTTGGCTACCCTTCAGGTACGGTTGTGCACACCAGCAGGCCTACCCTGGAGAGGGTGGACTGAGGAAGGGGCCTGCACAGGCCGAGGAAGCGAGTTTGGGGATGTTTTGGAAGGTACCCAGAGCGTGGTCCGAAGGAAGGCATGTGGGTTCTGGTGATTACACCCAAGATTTCCTGATCTTCTCATCCCCTCATCATCTAGGAAGGGGAGGGAGACATTGTTTAAGAGAATAATCAGGGTAGCACGTATCAAAAGTCCAGCACTTAGAAACTCTTCATAGCATTAGTTCCCTCCAGCAATCCCACATTTGGGTCTACATACGAAAGACTTGAACTCAGGGCCTCAAACACGTTTGTACACCCATGTTCATAGCGGCATTGTTCACAGCAGCCAAAAGGTGGAAACAACCAAAATCTGCATGGACAGTGAATGGATAACCAGAATGTGGTATATCCATACAAAGGAATAATCTTCAGCCTTAAAAAGAGAGGAAATGCTGCCTGTCACTTACTACAATGTGGATGAACCCAAAAGACATTATGCTAAGCGAAATCAGCCCGTCATAAAAAGACAAGTACTGTAGCATTCCACTCATAGGAGGTTATCAAAGGAGTGAAATTCATAGAAACACAAAGTAGAATGATGCTTGACCAGGGTCTGGAGAGGAGGAAGAAATAGGGAGTTATTGTTTAATAGATACCGAATTTCAGTTTCACAAGATGAAAAAGTTCTGGAGATCTGTTTCCCAACAACATGAATGCTTCACACTACTGAAGTGTACACTAGAAAATGGTGAGGATAATTAGCCAAAAAAAAAAAAAAAAAGGACAATATGATCTGGGCAGCTCATAGGATTGTTGAGAACCAGCTGAGTCTACCCTGAAGAAATTCCAACTTGCTAGGGTTTAGGGTAGGGGTTTAAGAGCTCACTCTGTGTATCCCCAGTGTCTAGAAAAGTGATGCACAGGATACTTCATAAATATTTTTTAATGGGTACAAAATCATGAACTCATCCTTGGAAAAATATGGTTTTAAATGACCTCAATGAAATGTTAATATTTCAAACCCAAAATTTTGGCTTAAAAATATATTGCTACTTTTGAAGGTTCTTGTGAATTTGCAGTCATTTGAAGATTAAAAGTTCAAAACAGGGGTGCCTGGATGGTGCAACTGGTTGAGCATCCGACTCTTGGTTTCGGCTCAGGTCCTGATCGGGGTCATGAGGTCAAGCCCCATGATGGGCTCCGTGCTGCGGGGGGAATCTGCTTGGGACTCTCTTTCCCTTTTGCTCTGCCCCTCCCGATGTCTCTCAAATAAATAAAGAAACAAATCTTTTTTTTTTTTAATGAAAAAGAAAAGTTTGAGACACCCACAACAAACAAAAATGTTAGTTTCCTCCCCCTACTCAGTCTCTTTTTTTCTCAGAGGCCTGACAGACAGGACAAGGGCGGGGGAAGTAATCCTTAAAAATTGGCCCCTCACAATTGGTGATGTTTGATTAAGGCCTGTAGGTTATCATAGTACAGTGTATGCTAACCGACTAGAATTTAAAGGTTTGTAGATTATCCAATTATATCAATATTTCGTAATTTTGGTCATTGTACTGTGGTTCATTAGGAAAATGTCCTTGTTCTTTGGGAAATACATCCTATTTGTTTTTCCTCATACTGTTAAACCTTACTTAACCGATGGATTTTGTTTATCCTCATAGCTTTCGTCTCTGGCACTGCCCACTCTCCCACTGCCATCGGGCAGACCCTTCTTTGGGGAATGAACGTGACCCGGGGCACCTCTGTGGGGCAGCCAGTGTTAGTCACAGCACTCTCATTCCCACTGTGTGACTGCAAGGAAGGGGCAGAATGTTCCTCAACCTGGGTTTTCCCATTTTCCAAAGGAGGGCTTGAGGCCAGGGCATTCCTTAGGGTCCTCCCTCGCCCAGGACATTTATTACTGGCCAAAAGGGAATGGCAATGACCAGACTCTTGCCCCCACGAAAGTGAGGTGATGTCATCTTCCCCAGAAGCCAGGGGCAGGTGAGACTTTCCGGAGCAGCCACACCTGTGTCATTCTCAGGTCTGGAGGAGGGAACAGAGCCTGTGTGTTGCACAGTAAGGGGGCTTTAGAGTGACCAGGACCCCACTCCCCACCGACTGTGTGGCTTTGGGCAGGGCCTTGCACCTCTCTAACTCTCAGCTCCCTATTCTGTAAAAAAGGGGAAGATCCTCTCTTGCTCACATCTGGAAGGACTGGATGAGATACTGCAGGTAAGTCGCCTGTCCCAGTAGATGGGGGCACAGCCAATCTGAGCCCCCTCCCTGCCTGCCTCCAGTCTGGCAGAGAGAGCCAGGGAGCCCTCAGTTTTCTGCCACGACCAGACAGGTGTCCGGGCCAATGAGGGCAGTGCCCCTCCTCCACACACACAAGGGTTCTATTGTTCCAGCACGGGAACTGGAGATGAACGTTGATTCTTGGGAGTGGGGGAAGGGCAGGGCAGAGGCAGGGCTGTGAGCAAAAAATAATGCCACAGAAAGCTCTGTTCTCTCAAAAGGGCCTCGTGGCCTCGCATCCCGAAAAGCTCTTATCTGGGGCTTTAACCCACACGTGTTCTTGGTGCCCAAGAGGGCTCCTCCCGATGCACTCTATCAGTTGGCTTTGACTGAGCCTATGCTGCGCCTTTGGTCCTTCCTTCCTGTCGAGCAGCTGGAGCTCTCACCCACCCCACCTTGTCTCCCATGAAGCTCACGCTCTGGGAAGTACCTGGGGAACAGTCCCGAATCACATTTACATTAGTTCACTACAGAGTACTACAGACTGAGGGGCTTACACAACAGAAATGCATTTTCTCACGTCTGGAGGTTAGACATCCAAGATCAAAGTGTCTTTGGTTTCTCCCCAGGTCTCTCTCCTTGGTGTATAGATGGCCATCTTCTCCCTGTGTCTTCACATCATCTTCCCTCTATAACTGTGTCCAAATTCCCTCTTCATATAAGGACACCAGTCAAATTAGGGCCTGCCCTGATGACCTCATTTTATCTTGCTTACCCTTTATTAAAGGCCTTATCTCCAAATACAGTCACATTCTGAGGGGGGTAGTAATTCCTAGATGTGAATTTGGGGGAACATAGTTCAGCCTGTAACACCATTTTACAGGTGTCCAGCACCCCCTGAGAGCAATCGTGGCCTGGAATCAGGTTAGGATCCCCCATCCCCACCATGCCCGTCCTCCTTTCTCGGTTTCCTGCACCCCCACCCATGCCACCATTGGCCCGCCCCAAAGAGGAAGAGGAGGGTGGCAAGGATAATCCTCAATCTACTTCCCCACCAATCCTCAGAGCTGGTGAGATGGGAGAGGTCAGGCAAGGTCGTGTGCTGGGCACAGGCAAGAAGGGCAGAGGGCAAGAAACTCTAGGGCAGTGCCTTTCAAACTTTTCTATGCATAGGAATCACTGGCGGGGGGCGGGGGGGATGCGGGGGGGGGGGCATTGTTAACCTACTGATTCTGAATTAGCCTGTCTGGGGAAAAGCCTGAGACTCTGCATTTCTAACAAGGTCCCAGATGATGCTAATGGTCTTGGGCTACAGGCCACACTCCGAGGAGTAGCAAGGTTTAGACCTGCACTGTCCATTAGAAATACAACGGGAGGGGCGCCTGGGTGGCTCAGTGGGTTAAAGCCTCTGCCTTCAGTTCAGGTCATGATCCCAGGGTCCTGGGATCGAGCCCCGCATCTGGCTCTCTGCTAGGTGGGGAGCCTGCTTCCCCCTCTCTCTGCCTGCCTTTCTGCCTACTTGTGATCTCTCTCTCTGTCAAATAAATAAAAATCTTAAAAAAAAAAAAAAAGAGGGGCACCTGGGTGGCTCAGTTGTTAGGCGTCTGCCTTAGGATCGGGTCATGATTCCAGCGTTCTGGGATTGAGCCCTACATCAGGCTCCCTGCTCAGCAGGAAGCCTGCTTCTCCTTCTCCCACTCCCCCTATTTGTGTTCCCTCTCTCCCTGTGTCTCCTTCTGTCAAATAAATAAAATCTTAAAAAAAAAAAATACAATGGGAGCCATTAAAGTTAAAATTAGAAAATTTTAAATTTTCTAATAACCACATCAAAAAAAGGAGAAAGAAACAAGTGAAATTAACTCACGTTTTCAACCCGATAAGCACTACTATTTCAGAACACTAAGTCGTGTAAAAATCCTTAATAAGAAATTTTATGCTCCTTTTTGTAGTCAGTCTTCAAAATCCAGCAGGTATCTTATAGTTATAGCACATCTCAGGTCAGACTCCGAACACTTGATCACAGAATTTGCAGTTGAAAAAGTAGAATCACACACCTAAATTATTCCAAACATACTTCACAGTTTTCCAATAACTGGACCTGGTACCAACTTTTCAGGTTAAATTTAAGTTCATTCCAGTTACGATTCAGCTCTTTGGCGCCATTATCCCATTTCAGGTGCTAAACAGCTACATGTGGCTGGTGGCTTCTGTGTTGGACAGTGCAGGACTAGACCCCTCAGGAGCAGAATGCTAGAAATGAGGGGTTCTCCAGCTCCAGGGAGGACTTGGGAGGAGACAAAGTCAGACAGCAGACTGAGCAGGAACCCAGGGAAGGGGTTGTCAAAAGAAAAGAGATTGATGTGACTTAGCTACACCCCAAGATCCAAGCTCAGATTTTGCAGCCCGCTCTAGAAGAAGGGGTCTAGAGAGACAAGTGGGGGTCAGGTGCTGCTCCCAGGGACTGTCCCTCCATGACACTCTCATAAGCCCCAGGATGTCTGGAGCGGGCACAGGAGGGTGAAGGGATCCCAAACCTATCCAAGTAGGAATTGGTCGGAAAACCAAGAACTATTTCTGGGGAAAACCAAAAAGCATTTCTGGGGATGGATTCTGGAGAATGTCCTGTGCACAGATCCTGACCCTGTCCCCGACACCCCCGGGAGGCAAAATCAGGACCGAGGGTGACATTATAGAAGGCTGCTTGGGGGTCAGACGGAGGAGGAGTTTTAAAACAAGAAGGATCATCCAGTAGTAAAAACAAGGAGCTCCCTGCCTTTGGAATCCCAGAGAAAGACTATGAAGAAAGCATCCTGTGCCCCCTCCTCCACTGCAGAGACCAGGAAGCCACGTGCTGAGGGGCAGCAGAGGGTTGGAAAATGTGGGTCCCCTCCAGCCAGATGCATATGGATTCTGAGTAACTGCCAGCACTTACCGCGCCTTTACATTTACTAAGTGTCGGGCACTGAGCTAAGCACGTTCATCCTCACTAAAGACACAAGCCTGTCCTCTAATTATCCCAACTTCTCAGAGGAGGACACTGAGTCAGAGGGAAGTTAATTCTCACAGCTAGAAGGGGCCGGAGTTAGGACTGAACAGTGGGCAGCCTCATTCTGATAGCAGGCTCCTATCACTCCGCCATACTGCCTGGAAGCTGGCTCCCCCTGTCTTGCCCTCTTCCCATTCAGCCTTAACCAGGGGGCCCCCCACTCACTGAGGAGGGGACATCTACCACACCTGGGGGGAAAGTGACAGGCCTGGATCGGCCACCACTGCCACCGGATCCACAGTCACATTTAAAATCTCCCTCCGTCTTTTGCACGTCTTACCCTGGGATGTGCTTTCTCAGATTCCCAGACCCCCTGCAACGAAAGCAAGCAAGCCGGCGAGGAGGAGGGAACGGGGCTGGCCCAGATCCCACCCCCACTGCCCAGCTTCCACATGGCTGAGCAGGAACTTGGGAGCAGAAGCACACAAAAGAGGGCTTTGAGGTGGCTGCAGCCAGGCCCAGGCCAGTCCCCTCTCCCCCCTGGTGCTTCACTTGCCCCAATCTGGGCCTCCCTGTAAGCCTGATTTAACAGGAAACTGGGGGGCCTTGAGAAGTTCCTTGTGACACACTAATCCTGGCCTGCTGACTGGGCCACACCCCCAGTGGAGGCAACGTCCAGGCTCCCTGAGGAGGAGGACGCACGCACCAGGTAGCCCGAAGGAGGAGCTGGTAGGTAAGTCAGGAGCAGGGGTCTGGCGGGGCCAGGGAGCCCAGGACTGGGCTGAGGAATTGGGGGGTGGGGAGACCACATCCCAGGCTGCCTGTGAAACTGAAACCAACTGGCCATTCTCCAAGGGGTGCCAGATCCACCTGATGGCAGATTTAGCAGATAAACATACAGGGCACCCAGTTAAATGTGAATTTCAGATGGACAACAAAAGACTTTTTTTAGCGTAAGTATATCCCAAGTATTGCGTGGGACATACTTATGCTTCAAACGTCTTTGTTGTTCATCTGAAATGGACACGGGATTGGACATTCTGTATTTTATCTGGCAATCCTAGGTGGCAGGGAAACAGCCTCACCATGAAATGAGGGTGAATGTGTTTTCATTGTATACAGTTCACCAATCAGTATTTTAAAAACTCAAAAGTAATTAGATAAGGCATATTTTTAAAAGAGCTGCTGTACTGACTTTAAGCTTCTATTTCGAGGTTCTAGGATCTTGTCCTAATGATCTGCTTAACTGGCTGGGGGTGTCCAGCCACTATCTCTCCTGTCTAAGCTCAATTCTATCAGCCTCTCCATTCCTGTTCCAGCAAAACCCAAGTGAGGGAGGCCACACCAGTATTTCCATCTGTCTCTGGGTCCACCCACGTGGAAGTCTACCTGCCAGAGAGAAAGCTTAGATTTGGTTCCCATTGGTGGGTTCCCTGCCCTGGCTGGGGCTGGAAAGTGGGAGAGGCAGGGAACTGGGAGGTCCTCAGATATACCCTGGGGTCCTCCCAGTCTCTGGGAGGTCTTTGCCTCGTGCAATGATCAGTATCATGCTAAGAAAGGGAAGGGATCTCAGGTTTTAGAGCAAAAACACTGTGGTAGGTACCTTACACAAATGAGAGGCTCATTCATCACAAGTCTATTTGGTAGGTACACTTATTATCCCCAATCTGCAGATGGGAAAACTGAGGCTCAAAACGGCTAAACAACTTGCCTAAGGTCATGCGAGTGGTAAATGACGACTCTCATTTCCAACCCAGGTTTCTCTGACCTAAAGGGTTTTCTGTAACACCCATTCTCCCGGATAGTTTGACGGGAGAGGTCTTGGCCCTAGCTGTCAAAGAGGGGTTTCAAGTCCTACCTTTGTCGCTTACCAATAATGAACAGGGGACGGAAATGACAAGCAGGAACCTGGTCAGAAACAGGAGCAGGGTGGTGACGGCTCCTTTAAAGGCACTGGGGATGTTTAGGCAGGACACACAAAAAATCTGGAAACAGGAGAGCTGTCTCCAAAAATACTCAGTGGGTCGAGCAGGTTGTCACATGGGCAATGGATGAGATTTGCCCCGGCGGCCAAGCTGGGCCTCTGTGCACGTTCTGTAATTTCACCATCATCATCCTCCTTTCAAGCCCGCCCCCCCTTTTACAGGGGACAACCAGGACTCGGGCTAAATTACATAGCTTGCAAGTGGAAGAGACAGAATTTGAACCCAGGCCCAACTTTCGCCACAAGAGGCTGCGTCTCGGTGCCCCCGGGGAAGTCACGGCTTGGGCGCAAGGCCTGATCCCTGGCTGTTTCCGGTTGTGCGACGTGGACGCGTCACTTACTCTCCCCGGGGTCTGCTTCTCCCCAAGTAAGATGGGAAGAGTAATGCCGGCTCTGGCTCTGGGATGCGGATTTGGAATTACTCAGGGCATCGCAGAGCACAAAACACACACCCAGCATTCTGGTTAAGTCATCGCCCCTCCTGAGAATGAAAACACCGGAGGAGGAGGAGCCATCCACGAGGCTGGGAAGTTTCTGAGATCCCCCTTTGGGCTGGAGAAGGAGGGCCACAGACAGGAAGAGAGATTGCCTTATTCTGCAGTGATCATGTAACTTCAGAATGGGGGTCAAAGCTAGGTTCTCCCTGGCTGCACCGGCTTATCTCAAGAACTAAGGTTTGCAGTATTTTTGTGTGTATTCCTTCTCAGAGGAGTGTTTCCCAAAGAGTAGCCCAAGGATTATTTTCCTCAGGGCCATGGGGTTGGTGGGGGGAGGGGGAAGGAGGGGTGGGTGGGTGCTGCTTTAAAATGCAGATTCCTGGGCCCCAGTTCAGACCTCTTGAGTCAGAATCATGGGGTGCAGGGCCCATGTCCCTGCATTTCTACCACATTCCTCGGGTGGTTCTTATGCACTCAAAAGTTCGAGATGCACAGTTCTGAGACCGTAAGAAAACGGTCTGTCCAGACTCCTGCCCCCTTGACTTCCTATCCTAGGGAGGAAGCTGCCTGGAGAGAGACAGGATAGAAGCAAGGCCCTTATTTTTCTAAGGACTCTTGAGTGTGCCGGAGGCAGCATGTCGGAGAACGTGAGTACCCCTGTGCTCTGGTCTCCCCTCCATCTCTCTGCCCTCTCTCCCTCCCCGTTTTTCTATTGTTGGGTCCGCTCAGGACCCTTATGGGCACTCACCCATACAATCCCTTTGTGGTCGGTGACCCCACCCAGAGCGAGAAGCCATTTGCACTGGCTTGCTCAGGCTGATGGGGGGCTCTCCCTGCCTAGGTGGGCACATTCCGTGTGGTCCCTGAAGAGGAACAGGAGCTCCGTGCCCAGCTGGAGCGGCTTACAACCAAGGACCATGGACCTGTCTTTGGCCCATGCAGCCAGCTTCCCCGCCACACCCTACAGAAGGTGAGGTGACCCACGGTGCGGGGAGGGGCGGGCTAGGGTGGACTAAAATGGGGGGAGCGTCGACAACATCCTTTCTTCTGTAGCACAGGTCCAGCCCAGCTCTCCAGCCTATCCTGGAGCTAATGGATTGGCCTGTTCTAGGGGCCATCCAGGAGGTTGGGGCGATGGGAGCAACTGGGCTAACCAGACATCGAGGCCAGCCTAATCCAAGACTATAGCACCAACAGAGTCCCTTGGTATCAATGCCAGGACCTAGGGCCTTTGGATGAGGGCCTATCCTAGACTCAGATATGGGGAACATTGATTTGCAAATGGCCCTGGGAAACAGGAATCCAACTGCCGCCCCCACTGGATAGGCAAGAAGCCTGAGTTGTAGACTCAGACCTAACTTTCAACTTGCTGTGTGACCTTGTGTGACCTTTCCCTCTCTGGGTCTTGCCTTTTGTACTTCTGAAAGAAGACTGTTGGACCAGCTCAGGGAGGATCAGACTGTGCTCTGTGGAAAGCGGCAGAGCTGTCTTAGGGCTGAGCTGAGCCTGGGCTAGCTTCCGTCTCTGTCTCTGCTACCAAGGGGAAGGTGCTCTGAGTTCCCCAGACCCAAGTACCCCTCCTCTGCCTTCCCCTCACTCCTGCTGTCTAAGAAGAGAGCTGCCTGAGGCATGCAGAAGAGGTCTCCAGACCCAGCCAAGGGGAGGAATATGAGGCTCTGGGTCAGGGGGCAGGCTGCCCTTTTCAGGGTATCTTTGTTTTTGAAAAGATCAGACTCAAGCCTGGGAGACTACAGGAAGAAGTGATTGAAAGCCCCCCCTGAGTGTGAGCCCTAGCTCCACCCCTTCCTGCCTGGGTCATCTTCGCCTCTAGGGGCCTCAGTCTGCTCATCCAAAGAATGGGATGTGAATACCCACCTCGCGGCGATGGGTGGCGGCCTTCGGTATTTCCAGGCCTTAGCACAGTGCTCCGTAAGGGCGGCAGGAAGCGGAGGCTGCGGTCCTGAGAAACGCTGCCACCTTTGGCAGTCTCCTGCCAACAAACCCAGGATGCGCAGTTTGACCCAATGTTCTCTGGCGAAAGTAGCTGGCCGTGCAGATGCCGCTCTTGGGGACAGAGGAGCGGTGGCCCCAGAGGCAAGCCCCCGACCCCTCGGCCGCGCTGGCTCTGGGAGGAGCCTCCTGGCTCGGGCGTCCTGCTCCGCGTCTGCCTGTCTGTGACTTGCCACCTCCACCTCGCCCTGCTCCAGGCCAAGGACGAGCTGAACGAGAGGGAGGAGACCCGGGAGGAGGCTGTGCGAGAGCTGCGGGAGCTGGTGCAGGCCGAGGCGGCGTCTGGGCAGGAGCTGGCCCGCGCGGTGGCCGAGAGGGTGCAGGGAAGGGACAGCACCTTCTTCCTGCGCTTCATCCGCGCGCGGAAGTTCGACGTGGGGCGCGCCTACGAGCTGCTCAGAGGTGAGACCCGCGCAGGAGAGACCGCCTCCCGAAGCTTCCGGCTCCAAGGCCATGGTGGTGGCGTTGACTCTCACCGAGGCACCGAGGAGACTGTCCCCTCCATTCCCCACACGTTCCCTGCCCTGTGAGAGCCACTCTCCTTGAGCCTCCTTATCGTCACCCGGAAGATGGGGTGTGAACTGAGCAGCCTCCACGTTCCTAGAGGTCTGGCTCCCCTCTCCTCTCTCCCGGTCCTGGAGAGCCTTCCCCTCCCCAGAACCCAGCCTAGGATTCGCCGCCCCCCCCTCCCCTGCGCGGCAGGAAAGGCCGGTGTGTGGCCCCGTCGCCCCCCAGGTACCTAAGGCTCGTGCAGAATGGGACGGGAGATGGTGCCAGCCCAGGAAAGGAGGCCTGAGGACAGACCTGCCCAGCCTGCTGGCTGCCTGAGGACAGGTTTCCTAAGGAAATCCAATCCTTGGTGCCGGGGGAGAGAAAGGGGTGTCCCAGCAGGCACTCCGCAAGCTAACGGATTCTCCTTCTCGTCCTTCTTCCTTCTTTCCCCAAAAGCGAATTCACAGCCACACTGTGCCAACCACTCTTTTAGGCCAAAGGATGCAGCAGAGAACAAAGCAAATAGGAGCTGCCTTCATGGACTTCATATGCTAATGGCGGAAATAATAAGCCAGAGAAATAAAGCCACCTAGACTGTTCGCTAGTGAGAAAGGATAATGAGGAAAAACAAAGGAGGCGGTTATGAAGTGGCCAGGAAGGCTCCAGGGCAAAGGGAACTTTGGAGAAAAATGCAAAGGAAATGAGATACCTTGAGGGAAGAGCAATAGGACAGAGGAACAGCAAGGCGGTGGGAGGGATACTGGAGGGTGGTAGGAACGGTGAGGAGGTCAGTAGCATGTCCAAGGCAAACGCTCCCCGAGCCCCTCTCCTGGGCCTGGTCCCTGGAGGGCTGGGTGGTCGAGAGAGAGGCGGGGACTTGTTCAGGACCGGGAAGGGTGGGAGACGTGCTTCTGGAATCAGGAAGGGCCTTTGGGTTTGCGAGGGCTTGCGGTTTGATGTTGGGGTCTTTTCTACTCGGCTAACCCTGTGCCCAACAGGAAAGCCTGCACCTCTGCCGGTGGGCAAGAGAAAAATAACAATAATCGTCCTCAGATTCCGGATTACACCACGTTTGCACAGTTTACAAATTCATACCTAGAATCTCCTTTGATTCCTGCGGCCATTTGGTGAGATGGGCCAGTAGTCTCTTCCCGTGTTTTGAAGAGGAGACGAGGCGCTCAGAAAGGTTGCATGTCCTGCTCGGTCACACACAGAACACGTGCAGAGGGGCCAGGCCGGAGTCCGGGTCTCTGGAATCTTCCTGTGTGCCCCTCCCCGAGGGGCTGGCTCCCTGAGGGCCTCCACTGCTCTCCCTCCTCCAGGCTACGTGAACTTCCGGCTGCAGTACCCAGAGCTCTTCGATAGCCTGTCCCTGGAGGCCGTCCGCTGCACCGTGGAGGCCGGCTACCCTGGTGTCCTCTCCACTCGGGACAAGTATGGCCGCGTGGTCATGCTCTTCAACATCGAGAACTGGGACGCTGAAGAAATCACCTTTGACGAGGTCAGTGGGGGACCACCTTCCCGAGCAGGGGAGAACTCGTGGGAGGGGCCCACACGTGGCTGCCGCCGCCTGGTCCCCCTGCCAAGTGGAGTGACAGCTGGGGTCACCCCTGCCAAGTGCTGAAGGCTGAGACGACACAGAGTACCGGGATTAACGGACTGTGGGTTGGGAGAGATTCTGGAAAGCCCCAGTTTCAACCTATTAAGCAGCCTGAGTTCTCTGCATATATTTATTTATTTAACCATATGACTTGAAAAATATTTTTTTATTTCTTTTTTTTCAGGTAATTTTATTTTTTTCTTCTTCATGATAAGGATATTCAGTAATTTCCATCACCTATTTACCCGTGCCCCTACCCACCTCTCCTCTGGTGACCGTCAGTTTGTTCTCTATAGTTAAGAGTCTGTTTCTTGGTTTGCCTCTTTCTCTCTTTTTTCCCTTTTGTTTGTTCGTTTCTTAAATTCCACCTATGAATGAAACCATACGGCGTTTGTCTTTCTCCAAGGGGCTTATTTCGATTAGCACAACACTCTCTGGCTCCATCCATGTTGTTGCAAATGGCAAGATTTCATTCTTTTCTGTGGCTGAGTAATGGTCCATTGTGTATACGCCACATCCTCCTTACCCATTCATCAGTCCATGGACACTGGGCGGCTTCCGTAGTTTGGCTATTGTAGATAATGCTGCAATAAACATAGGGGTGCACGTATCCCTTTGAATTAGTGTCTTTGGTCTCCGCATTTATATATGTGTGTGATTTTGCTTGTCAAGCCTGTAAGAGAGCTACCTTAAGTGGGGAAATTAGGGTTTGTCTTAGGAGAACTTCGGCATGTCCCTCCAAGCCTTAAAAAAAAAAAAACTGTGCGGACTCACGTTAGTAGATGTTATCTCATTGTCCCAGCATCATTTATTGACAAGTCCGTCTTTTTTTCCCCAGTGACTTGAGATGCCATCTTTATCACAGTCTACATTTTCATCTATATTTGGGTCTATTTCTGGACTTGTATTCTGTGCCAACAATCTCTCTCTATTCGTGCTCCGATATCACAATGTTCTAATTACAGATTGTGTAGAATGTTTAATATGCTAGGGTGAGTTCTGTCCTTATGACTCCTCTTTTTCAGGGCTTTTCTCGCTATTCTATGCCTACTTTTTTCCTAGAGACTTTAGAATTAACTTATTTTTATTGGGAACAAACTTGGGGAAAATTAGAATCTTTATGAATGCAGCAGCCATAGCCTGCTATATTCTCCACGAATGAGGGGTGCTGTCCCTTTTACGTGCCTCCTTTTGAACTTTTATTTCTATTAACTAATCGATTTAAGTAATCTCTGCACCCAATGTGCGGCTCGAACTCACGACCCCAAAATCAAGAGTCGCAGGCTCTACCCACTAAGCCAGCCAGGTGCCCCCTGCTTTTGAATTTTTAAGAGCCTTTTAAAGTTTTCCTCACCAACATTAGGCACATTTTTCTTTAAGTTTGTCTTAAGTGTTGCTATAAATGGGGTTTTCTCTGCCATTATATCTTCTGATTGGTTATTGTTGGTATATATGAAAATTATTTTTTATATTTTATATCCTGAATTTTTAAATTTATGGTAGTTTTATAATTGATTCTCTCAGGTTCTCCAAGAATGCTATCATATTATTGTAAATAGAAAAGACGGCTTTTCTTTTCCATTTCTACTTCTGCCCCTGATTTGTAAAAAAAGATTTTCTTTCTTTATTTGGCAGAGAGAGACGGCGAGAGAGGGAACACAAGCAGGGGGAATGGGAGAGGGAGAAGCAGGCTTCCCGCTGAGCGGGGAGCCCGATGCGGGGTGGAGGGAGCGGGGGCGGGGGCTCTATGATCTCAGGACCCTGAGATCATGACCTGAGCTGAAAGCAGATGCTTAAAGACAGCCACCCAGGTGCCCAGCCGCTGATTAAAAACATTGGCTGATACCTCCAATAGAGATAAACGGTACACAGAGAGATAGCAAACATCTTTATCTTGTTCCTGATCTTATTAGGAGCGGCCACACTAACTAAGCTACTGCCTTTAGGACTGAGGGTGTGTGTGTGTGTTTGTGGAGGAGATTTAAAAATATTTTTTCTTGGGGTGTTGGCTGGCTCAGTTGGTAGAGCATGCACCTGTTGATTGTGGGGTTGTGAATACATTGGGTGTAGACATTACTTAAAAATAAAATCTTTAGGGGCATCTGGGTGGCTCAGTGGGCTAAGCCTCTGACTTTCGGCTCAGGTTGTGATCTCAGGGTTGTGGGATGGAGCCCCGTGTCGGGCTCTGCTCTCAGTGCGGAGCCTGCTTCAGATTCTCTCTTCCCTCCTGCTCATTCTTCTCTAGCTTTCGCAAATAAATAAATAAAATCTTTAAAAAAATAAATAAAATTTTTATTTTTCATTCTTCAATGTGAAGAACTCAATATGAGTTCTTCAAACACCCTTCAATGTTTTTATTTGTGAGTTCTTCAATAAAAAGAGTTCTTTTTTTATTCATGAGTTCTTGAACTCATAACCCTGAGATCAAGACCCGAGGTGAAATCAAGAGTCAGATGCTTAACTGACTGAGCCTTCCCCCCAAAATAAAATCTTAAAAAAAAAGACTATTTAAAAAATATTTTTCTTATTACATAAGTGATATCAACTTATTAGAAAATGCAAACATAAATTAAAACTCATCCACCATTCTACCACCCAGAGATTTCTATCACTGACATCCTTCCAATCTACTTTTTCTAGAAACATGCACACACATGCACACATACACGTATTTTTTTTATAAAAATCATACCCTATAATGTTTTCATCATCATATATATTTTATAAAATTATACATATCATTATATATATTAATATATAAGTACATAAAATTATATGTCTATAATTTTAACTGCTCCAGAATATTCCATGGCACGAATGTATCATAATTTCATCTGTCCCTTATTGTTGGGCATTTAGGTTGTTTCCAGTGTTTCTACTATTAAAAGAGTACAGGGATAAACACCCTAGCATCTAACCATGGGTATGACATTCAAGGTTATTTTCTCTAGACACATCCACAGAGGTGGAATGTGCCATTTGTTAAAGCCTGTGACAAATTTCCTCCGGTAAAGGACATACTCGTTAGCTCTCCCCTCAGGACCTTAAGCCTTAATTATGTTTGCATGTTGGGTCTTACAGCCTGTCCACTCTGTGTCCAAGATCTTGCAGGCCTATTGTTTCATCCTGGAGAAACTACTAGAGAATGAGGAAACTCAGATTAATGGTTTCTGCATCATCGAGAACTTCAAGGGCTTTACCATGCAGCAGGCTGCCGGACTTCGAGCTTCCGATCTCAGGAAGATGGTGGACATGCTCCAGGTGAGGCCTCTGCCCTCTGTCCTGCGGGAGCCTCACACAGGTGAGAAGGCCCGGAAGCTGGGCCCAGGTGCCCCGCCTAAGGGCGCTGACGGGACCCGAGAAGAAGACCGCCCAGCGCCATCTTGAGGAATGGCAACCACGAAGGCTTGCGTGGTGATCAAAAGTGTACCAGGCGTTCACGTTCATTCCTGAACTCCCTGAGAGCAAACCCTGCCTCCTCTCTGCTTCATTTTACAAACCTTGAAACCGAGGCTCAGGGACTTGAGTGACCTCCCGAGGTCATAAAACTCTAAAGTGGCAGAGGCCAGACTTGAACCTACACCTTCTGACCTGGGATCCCCTTCTCTGTCTGCACACGTCACAATGCTGCTCTATGAGTGTGACCTTGTCCCCAGAAAGGGATGATCGCTAATGTCCCTGACAGCTCACTCCTGTATATACTGATGTGTCAGATGTCCTTCTGAAATTTGCTTTATGTATATCTGGGAAAGGAGGGGTGCGAGAAAGGGGTCATGGGGGGCGTGGACGTTGAAGGACAGTGAGGTATGACAGTAGTGTCCCTAGGGTCTATAATAGTTTTCAGTCCAATTGTGCTTGAAAAACTCAGTCACCTAAACACCAAGCAAGGTACCATGTCATTTCCTCACTTCACCTAATGGCAACGTGTTGTGCACCAGCAGGGAGAGGGCTGGGCGGCATGGCCTCTGGGGCGCTCTCCCTAAGGCTCCCCAGGTGCTGGCCTGGGGATGGAACCTTTAGTAGGCTACCCTTTGGGGCAACCATGTGATGAGACAAGTCTGTCCTCGAGCCATGGGGGAGGCAGTGGGGGAGTGAGTGGGAGCCTCCGAAGCCCCTGGGGCCATGGGCTGGGGCCCTCTCTGTCCCTGCAGGATTCCTTCCCAGCCCGGTTCAAAGCCATCCACTTCATCCACCAGCCGTGGTACTTCACCACGACCTACAACATGGTCAAGCCTTTTCTAAAGAACAAGCTGCTCCAACGTGTGAGTGCATGGCCATGCGGGGGCGTGGCGGGGGGGGGAGGAGGCGGGGTGCTCACCGGTTCTCTGGCCTGTAGCGGGAAAGTGTTCCCGAGACAAGGTGGGTGAGGGTGGGCGGAGGAGGGGACCCCAGCTGAGCCCTCCTCAGACCCTGCGCCTCAGTCCTGAGCTGAGTGACAGCACGACTGGAAGACCGTGGGGACGGACACCATCAGGCACACGAGGCACATTGTACCTTTCTCCTCCTGTCCCTTTCCTCCCCTCCGTCCCCCATCCCGAGGGCACCCCTCACTCAGTTCTGTCTCCCCGGCTTCCCTGCAGGTCTATGTCCATGGAGATGACCTCTCTGGCTTCTTCCAGGAGATCGATGAAGACATCCTGCCCGCCGACTTTGGGGGCACTCTGCCCAAGTATGACGGCAAGGTCGTTGCTGAGCAGCTCTTTGGCCCCCGGGGCCAAGCCGAGAACACAGCCTTCTGAGAACGGTTCCTGCCATCCACCCGTAGTTAGCATCCCTGGGCTCTCCTCGGCTGTCCTGGAGCCAGAAGTTTGGGAAAAGGGCTGCCTGAGGTAGCTGTGGCTCCCCTGAACCTCCCTAAGTTTAGATGAGTTCAGGTGTCACCCTCCTCTCAAGTTGGGGGTCAATAAAGCAGGGGCGATTCCCTTGAACACGGAGAACTGGGGACAGTTATATTCCTACTGCCTCTGGCGCTTAGGACAATGACTTGTGTGGGGTTGACTTTCAAAGACTCTAAGCTTCTCAATGATTTCCTTTCTAGCAGTTATAGCTCCTAGGGTCTGTGAAAATAGGCAAGGAGGGGGATTTAAAGGTCTCTTCCCTGTCAAAGTAAAATACAATGAAATACACTAGAAGGATAAAAGAGAGGGGATATCGGGGCGCCTGGGTGGCTTAGTGGGTTAAAGCCTCTGCCTTTGGCTCGGGTCATGATCTCAGGGTCCTGGGATCAAGCCCCGAATTGGGCTCTCTGCTCAGCGGGGAGCCTGTTCCCACCCCCCACCCCCACCCCTGCCCCGCTGCCTGCCTCTACCTACTTGTGATCTCTCTGTGTCAAATAAATAAAAAAGACCTTTAAAAAAAAAAGAGGGGGGATATAAAGCGATCTGGCAAACATAGCAATCTCGGTAGCCAGGGGCTTCTCCCCAGATCTGCCACTGACTTTCCCACTTGGGGGCACACGCCTGTTCCTGTAGTCGGCTAGTGTGGTGGCTGAGGGTCGGCTGGTCCAGCTGCATCCGCCCAGGTACCCCAGTACCCCAGTGATCACCCCAGGGCTTTCCCACACTTGCCCCTCCTTGTGGGCATGAAACACCCTGGGTACTGCAGCTGCTTTTGGGGGCAGGACCTTCAGCGATTTCCTGGGCTGGAGGTTTAATCCATCAGCTTTCACTCCTTCAGAAATTTTTCTGATCCACTGAGAGTCGTCGTTCTTGTTTTCTAGTGTGGGTATGTGTGCGTATGGGTACGTGTGAATGTACATTTACATAAGCATTTATTTCTTATATTCTTTCTTTCTAGGGTGTGCAGGGTATGCTCATTATCCCGGTAGCTTCCTTCTTTATAACGAGCACAGTTGAGAGTCCACCATCATAAATGATATTTATATAGGGCTCCTGAGCTGGAGGAGGAATCCTGGCACATTATCGCAGATAGAGGCGTGGGAGGCTTGACCCGTCGGGATTTTCCCCAAACCCTTTCTTCAAATCTCTCAAAACGCCTTTGGAGGTGAGGGTCTCTTTTTCCAAATCAAATCTTACATGGAACTCTTTTATTGACGCCTAAAAGAGGAGAGGTACTCTGGTTGCACGCCAAGGGATCTCCTAGAACATCTGGAGCTGAGAAGGTATTTCAAGTATGAGGGCATGAACCCCGAGCGGTGGTGCCGAAGGGTCAAAGGGTCGAGTGATCATGGAACGGAGACTCCCATTCGCAGGGATTAGGACCATTGGGGACCGTACAGGTAGAGCTGTTGGTAGAGTGGGGGGCAGGGGTGAGGCTGAGGTAAAGAGTTTTTAAAGCTTTCAGGATATACTTCTAATTGTCTTGTAAAATAGTTGGTCCCAAATCTGAGGGAAACAGAGGCTGATCCGTCTTGAATGACTTCTATCTTTCCCTTGGTCCCCAGTTGCCAGGAGCCCTTGTAAATGCAGCCCAGGCCCATCCTCTGGTTGATGGGGGCTCTAGTTTCCAAGTGAGATCAGGATGTGGAGAAAGCCTCAGGCAGATGCTGACCAAGGAGGCTCTTGGGACGGCTTTGGCTATCACTCGGATCCAAACGGGACGCTGGGGTCACCACTACAATCAGCAGGGCTAGCACCTCAGCTCAGGGTAGGGATCTGACAGGCAAGCCCAGGGACTTTCTGAGGAAGAGGTTGTGGGATTGGGACCCAGTGAGTCAGCTCCAGCTGTGGGCTGGCATCGCCCCCTGCTGGTCATTCCCTGGTACTGCCCCTCCAGGCGCAGAGACAAGCCGGGCGCGAAAGAGGTGGGGGGGGGGGGGGGACGGGCCAGCTCTCTGTCCAGAAAGGGTCCTGCCACCTTTGGGAGAACCGTGTTTGAAAGCCATAAACATTAATGTTAAAATCAGCCATGCTTAGCCTCACAAAATCCCCGCTGTCTACATGCTGGATTCCTATACGTGACCGCCACTGCCACATTCACGAGAGAGGAAGAGGGACAATAAAATACTCTTTTGAAAGCCACGAAGTATGGGAAGGGGGACAACGAAACACGAATTTTATGCCAGCCGTTTGCTGCCCAGAATGGCTTTCTTTCTGAAGACATCTGGGACGAGGCTGGGAGTCTGCCACATAGAAGTGATTTGAACAGTGTGGGTTTGCGAAGTCACAATGATGCATTTCAACCATCCGCACATGGACGCTTGGGGAATGTTGTCCGTTGGCAGATGGAGGCCATTTGTGAAGGCATGGGTGGAGGTCTCAGTAGGGAAATGGGCCACCAGCTTCAGAGAGCCTTGCACAGGACTGGCCGCACGGCTCAGTCTCTCTCGTTTACCCTGGGGCGCCGGAGGACTCTCAGGCTACCTGGTGGTCTGCAGAGCTCCCTGGAAGAGGGAAGGCGGGTCCTAAGCCAGCCAGGAAAAGGGCTGAAGAGTCACCTGGGGAGTGAATCGGACCACCGTTCAATCCCACTTCCCATGGTGGGTGTGGCTCTGGTGTTGAGCAAACTCGGCAGGGCAGGGTAGAGAAAGAAGCCCACAGGACCCCCAGGCACCTCACGACTAACAGTGGGGTCCCAGGACGGTGGTGTCTATCCCTCTTGGGAGCTTGCTAGCGGTGCAGAATCTTCGGCCCCTCCTCCGATCTGCTAAATTCGAATCTTCAGTTTAATGAGATCCCTGCAGGCTGGAATTTCCTGGGGAGCTTTAAAAAGGTGAGGCCTGGGCCCCATGCCCAGAGACTGTGATGTGCTTGGTCCGGAGTGTGGCCTGGGCATCAAGAGCTTTCCAAGCTTCCCAAGTGGTCCAACTACGCACTGCTCTAAGTCCTGTGTGTTGACATACGGAGGCAGCGAGGATTTGGAGGAAGCCACTCAGGCCGGTTTTAATGTCTAAGGATATAAAAGCCAACTTTGCACTTGGCTCTTTTTCCTGAGCCGAGAAGGCGGAGAAGGCAGAGAAGCAGGGCTGCAAAAGCCCCTGTGGGGAGGCAGCAGCTGGTGCTGGCTACCTATTCGAGAATCTTCTCTGGGGGCTGTGCCCAGAAGCTGCCCTGCCTTCAGGCAGGAAATGTGTCGGCAGGTATACTTAATTTCTGAAGGTGACGGTATTAAGGAAGAAAAGGATCGGGACTGGGGTTCGATGGTGCATCCATGTGGCTGGTCAGCACTGCCAAGCCCAGAAATGATTTTGAAAACCACATCTAGGCCCAACTCAGCTTTCTCCATGGGCCCAGTGGTTTAGACACCCCAGTTGGAGCCGCACATTCTTTTCTTCTGGTTTCTACACTGTCCCCAGAAGTGATTTATGAGCGGGAACCAAGCAGATGAAGCCAAAACCACTGCCCCAAATGACACTCTCACTTCGAAAAAATAGTCTTGTATTGATCCTCTCAGTATCCAGAGAAAGGTATTCTTATAATTATTCCCATCTTACAAGTAAAAAAACACCCCCCCCCCAAAAAAAAACCCCTGAGGTTAAACCTTGCTCAGGATCAGAGAGCCAGGAAGTGGTTAGGATGGGACATTGACCAACAACTCTGGTTCCAAATCCATTTAGCCCCATCACTCCTCATGCTTTTACATCAGATGTTTCTTTCTGGGACTGGGGGAGGTGTGGGTAGGAAGGGGAAGGGGAAACAGTGAAATTACAACTTCATTTATTCCAGGTCTGTTTCACCAAACATCATCAGATAAAGGAGGAAGTCACTTTAAGAGGAAACCAAACTGTCTACGGTCGAGATGCCGGGCAGTTCTAAATGGGGCAGAGAGCATGAATCAAAAGGAAGTTTCTGGGTGCCCAGGGTCACAAGGAGGGGGGTTTACCTTAACCCCTTTGGGGGAGCGATTCCGTAGTTCAAGGCCAAACTGTCTGTAGTCTTCCTAATCACGCCGATACAGGTAACCCCCTCAAAGGGGGATCCCTGAGAGGGAAATGAGGTGAGAGGCTGTCATACCTGTGGGCAGCAATCTAGTTAGGTGTTCGGTCCTTACCACGGGACGGACCATCCTCCCTCGTAGGGCTAGATCCCGGGGCCTCCTGATGAAAGGTACAATAAAATATAGCACCATGGGGATGGCGAGCGATTGTAGGTGAATGTCCCTGAGCATAGATCTAAAGGGTTGCCTCAGGAAAGGCTCAGGTAATGTGCTGACCACCTTGGCAAGCTGCTGGCATCAACCAACCCAACATCCGGGAGCCGAGATCTCTTCCATATAGTACTTCTCATTAGGTAGTATTGTTTGCAAGTTGGTTTTCTTGCATCAAAAGAATCTGGCTGTTTTGTGGGAGAAAAGAAGTGGCGGAAGCTTGCTTACTAGAGAGGGCATCACTGTGAAATCTGATAGTGGGCATTCTCAGGTCATGTGAACGCAAATCCTCTGAAACCAGCACTCCCTGGCTCCCCTCACTTGTCATAGGTTTTGCAAAGCCAAGGAGAGAAGAAAACTGAGTGCAAAGCTCTTGGGTAGTAGAGCATGGACTAGTATATCTCTCCTCGTGGGACTGGAAGACCCTTAGCTTGGACTCAGACAGACACAAAGGAGAAGAAACCACCAGCATCAATCAACCAACCCAGTGTAAGTTTTTCCCAATCCAATATAATCTTTTTATGATTTATTTGAGAGAGAGCGAGAGCGAGCCCGAATCAGGGGTAGGGAAGGGACAGAAGCAGAGGGAGAAGCAGGCTCCCCCACTGAGCAGGGAGCCCAACATGGGGCTCGATCCCAGGACCCTGACATCATGATCTGAGCCAAAGGTAGACGCTTCGCTGACTGAGCCACCCAGGCGTCCCCAACCCAATATAATCTTAATTTAGGTGATGTTCACTCAGTCTTTTCAAAGAACATTCTAGAACATTCTTAAGAAAAGCATGCCAATCATGCATGGCAGCTACCATTTCCATCTCCCCTCACATTTCATCTACAAGGTTCACTTTGTCTTGAAAGCAGGCGATTCCAGCGCTGGTATCTCACGCTGGGCCTTCTGGCCCAGAGAGCTTGGACGTGTGAGGACCTACGGGCTGGTCATTTCTTTGGTCATTGCTTGCAAGGCTAGGATAAAATCACTTGTGGTAAGAACTTGGTGGTTTTGCCCGCTTCCTTCAAACTCACGTCTGGTGAAGGCACAGGAAGGATCCTTTTAGATAGACACTCCCACGGACGAAGGACACACAGTGACGCCACATTTTTAGCCTTTTATTTAAGTAAAGAAATCCCATTGAATCAAAGATAACAAAATTACAGTTTTTGTTTGTAATGATCTTCGTTTACCACCACACAGAATCAAAATAGAGCCAAAAGTCATATGAGAACAGAAAATGATCAAGGACACCGTTGTTTAGTATAATTTCTTCATAAAGGTAAATATCCTCATATTTAGAAAAAATTGCATTGCTAGTTGCAAATCTTAAATGCCCCATGTGCTGGAGGATCCTGTATTTCCCCCCTCCCCCCACAAAATCCGGCGGCACGGAGGCTTTCAGAACACAAACTCAGAAAGACATGGTTTTCGGGGCAGCGTCGGACGTTTCAGAAAACTAAATCGAACAAAATCAAACAAAACAAAACAAAACAAAGATGAGGAATGTGCGAGTGATGGTTCTCAAAAATCAGTCTGGAAGCAGGAAGAGCGTGGCTGAGCGAGTCCAACCAGGGAGAGGAGAGATGGAACCGCCCGCCCCCCCGCCCCCCACGCCGCCCCGTGGCCCTGGTGTCGCTAAGGCAGCTGCAGTGACAGAGTCAGGAGCTCAGGTACAGTGAAGGTCTTCCTGAGGCCGCGGGAGAGACCCAGGTCGTCTGGAACTAGTACAGAGAGCTGACAGGACTCTATGCAGACTTGTGCTTTAGGAAAACGGAAGAGGCCAAGACAAAAGCCAAGTCCCACCCCCGGGATGGACCAAGTGCCCGGGGACGGTCTGGGAGAGAAGCGGCTGGCGCAGGGGGTCAGCAATTATTCTCAGTGACGGGGGAGTCCTAATGCGGGTGGCCGGGAAGGAGCAGGCCTTGGAGATGAAGGGTCTCTCTGCAGCTGCTAGAAGTGGACTGTCCCCAGTTTATGGCAATAGATTTCTTGGCTAGTGGGGACCAGGATGGGGAGAAGGTCGGTTCTCGATTGCATTACTAATTGACCGGAATCAAGGTAGAAGATTTACCCACTGCTTAGAAATGGATTCCAGGTTGTCCATTAGATACACGGATGCTTTCTCCACATACATGCCAGGAAGAAAAGTTCGGGGGGGTGGAGGAGGCTGACTCTTCCAGAAGGGGCAGCTGTCCGGCGTCTGGGAGGCTGAGAATGGCTGGCGAGCCAGACTCTGCAGCCCGCTTCCCGGGGCCACTTGGGGACCGGTGGGGCAGGGGGGGGCGGGGGATGCCCGGGCCGTGGCGTCTGGGGGCAGCAGCGGCAGTGAGAGAGGCAGGAGGGAGCATTGTTTGTTCTGGAGAGCCTTCCCGTTCTCACTGCCAGCTGGGGCCCGCTCCCCTTCCCTTAGCTCTGAGTACAATTTGGCAAAAGCAAGCCTAGCTTTTGAAGAAGGGGGTCCTTCCCTCTGCTTAGATAACAGAGGGAGGAAAAAAACCTTTTCCTCCACTGCTCGGCCTCTAAATGCCACAGACCCCACATTTCATGGCTTTTTGAGGCCTCCAAGTAATCCAAGGTGGCTCTGGACAGCAGAGCGAGGCCCAGAAGGAAGAGAGGCGCCGGGGGACGAGACATTTGGCCAGTTCTGAACCGCGCGTACTGTTGGGGGGTGGGGGTCCCTGACGAAGCGAGGAGCACACAGGCCACATGAAGAGATTCCCTGGCTTTGCTGTGGCTTCGCTCCCAACTACCACCGCACGGGAATTTGGATTGCGGCGCTGCAGCATTGCAGCGTGACCAGGGGATGTTCTAGGGGCAAGGCGAGGCTTTCTGGGCACCAAGAACAATGCCAGATGAGGCTGTGTGGGCTGCTGTGGTGAGAAACGCCTGGAGGACAAAACCCTGAGTTCTTTGGACTCCACGTGACGTTTCAGGGAATCTTTACTTGGGCTCTAAGAGTCGATGGCACAGGAGAAGAAAAGCCCCTCACATCTCAGACATCTGCTTGCCTGGCAAACATAAACAAGAACACACGCATTGTTTCTCTGGGGCCGGCCAAGGGGGTCTCAAGTCACGCGGTCACAAAGGGAGCTCTCATTCAGATGCCAGGCACCATGCTCAGCTATCCAGAAGGCTCGGCTTTCACGAAGACTGTGGCTTCAGAATGAAAGCCTGAGCGGGAAGGCTTTCTGCCCTGGGAAACAGGACAGTGAGTCTCCAGGCTCTGCCTGAGTCCCAGGGAAGGCGGGGGACATTCGCCTTGTTCTGATGGTCAGCACCTGTCCCAGTCACAAGACCACCTCGGGACAGCAAGGGTATCGAGATGACGATGGAGATTCTAAAGAGAAGCCAAAGACACAGGCTTTTGGGTCATATCAAAGGTCCTCACTGGTAAAGGCTTGATGCAGGGGCTCCCTCTCTCCAAGGCCCCCCAACATGAGGCCGGGGCCTTGACATAGCCGCTGTCACTTGCAAGGGCTGCGGAAGGCAGGTAAGAATGCTCAGGCAAACGATGTGTAAGTAGATGAATGGTCTTCAAGATGGTCTAAGGTGAGGGCACCGGGGCTCAGAGAGGTGAAGTGATTGCCCTCAAACAAACGTGCATTAGAACCACCTGGGATGAGAACCCCGGTCCCTTGGACCCTGGCTCCCTAACACCGGGTCAAAGAAAGGAACGCTCCTCTTTCCTGCCTATTTCCCCTCCCACGGTAGGTCACAGGGTCCCCTGCAAGTGTATAAAGCTGCAGAGAGGTTAAAAATCTAGTGGCAACGAACAATGTCCTGCTTTATTTTGCTCTGGAATCGCCGCAGGGAAGAGAAGAGCTTTTCCTGAAGTCTGCTAAACTTCCTCCTAACAGATCAAGGAGATGTGACATCATTTTCTAGATAATCTTAATTTGGCCAGGATCCGTCACTCATTCGTTGTCTTCAAATTGTCTGAGAGGCAAGGAGCACGGCCGGAAGAAATGTGGGTTTCCTCCTTGGTGTTTAATGGGTTACCCCCGTGATAGGATTCGATAGGATTGTCTAGGTCTATGCCACTTCTATCTTTATTCCAACTTTTAAAATATTCAAGTGCTCTTTGAAAATCTGGCCTCGTGTTAGGCCAAAGAGGACCTTCATAGCAAGAAGAGCGCTCCCATTATTATCAGAAATGAATGACTCCAGGAAGAAAAGCAAAAAGAAAGCTGGAGGAAGGAAAAAGCTGACCTACATATAAAATTCCGCTCCCCTGTTTATGAGGCAGGTCTGCAACTCTGTCAGTTCAATGCCTCTGTGCTCTCATTCAGGGACAAACAAGAATTTTCCTGTAAGACCGCCACGGTCACATTCTCATTGCCATGCCTGAGAGCCTGAAGCCGGAACAAAGGACTTCAGTTGATTTCATGTGAGCCAAAATGGAATGTGAGTGCCATTCAGAGTCACACAGTAGAAAGATTTCAGCTGGGATGTGGCCCCCACAGTCCTGTGGGGTAAATTCCGGTCGTGTGGCCACAAAGGCCAGGCCCCAGGCCCGGCCTCTCCTGCACCACCGGGCTCCAGGGACTTCTGGTCTCCCACCAGCCCCCCGAGGTGCAACAACAGGACTGTCTTTTCTCTTACTGAATAGAGCTGGTACCCGGCCACTGCTCTGATAGAACAGGTCAAGAGATGTGACCTAAGGCAAAGGCCCCTCTTGCTTCCTGCCATGCTGCTTTGGCCCCATGCGGTTATCGCTTCGTTTACCTACTTTCACACAGGGTCTGTGGAAACAGGACCACGAATCTTCTAGATTACGGCTGTGCTATTGGGTGGAGGGAAAAGCAAGGGAGGGGAAGGGACCAGCTTCCAAATTGAGAGGGTAGATGATAAAGTGCCCATTTGTGCTAAAAGAACGTGTAAAGGAAATGCACTAGAAAAATTACAGTTGGGGGCGGGGAAAGTCACAATGATGAACTTGGTGTGTGTGAGAAATTACAACAAAGCAATGATGGGGACCACAGAGTCTCAATCTTTTGAGACGGTGGCTGTTCTCGATGGCATTGATTATGATGATCTGGTGATTGTCAGAAAACAACTTCAGGATACCGACCGTCATAGTCACGTGGACTGACACCCAACCGCAGTGCCCTGTGGCCGTGGCGGGTGCCCCCAGGCCCTCGGGTGGTTCCCTTTACCCCTGAAACATCCACACAGATCCACTAGTTATCATCCTATCTGTCCTGGAGCAAAGGAGATGAAGCAAGGACATTAAAAAAAAAAAAGTGTATCCAGGCAATTTCACTCATAGTTCCGCTTAGTTACAGATAGCAACTGCGGATTTTTTCAAAGTGCAGGGTTTTTAGATATTCAAGTACCGCCGGACTGGAGGGAAGGAGTACTTGAAACCTCAGATAACATTTTCGTTTGAAAAGACACACTTTGGAAAGATCTATCCAACAGACTATAAATATAGGCTATTAAATTAAAAATCTGGTTTCAGAATAACACCCTTTTTGGCTGGAAAGATCTTTCTCCAAACTCAGATCCAGCTTTCGAATTGTTTGTCAAAAGCCGGAGCTAGAAAGACTTGGGTTTAAAAAAGTAAAATTACCATTGAATGTTTAAAAAGAAAACAAAAAACCAGAACAAAAGAAAACTGCAAACACCTTTTTCTATGAAAATGAGGAACAGGGATAAAAAAAAAAAAGGCAAATGATGACATCCACAGGTGTAGACGAGGAGAGTTACTCCCAGGCTTCCCTGGAGGGGTGGTTTCTCGAACCTCAGCAAGATGTCTGTCATGGATCTTTCGAACTGGCTGCGGCCTCAGCCGTCCACCTGGTCCAAGGCCCCGTTTGGTGAAGAAAGGGAAGTTCAGAGGGACTTGTCCAGGGCCATACAGCCGGGGAAAAGCAGAGCCCGGCATCGGCCAAACTCCTGCCTCCCCGCCAGGCCCTCTCCTGAGGCATCGCACTGCGGCCACTCAAGGGCAGCTGGACCTGACAGGGGCTGCCTGGGAGGCCCCTGGGAGCTGAGAGACGTGTCTACTTGTACATTTCCATAAAATGAGCTACCGAGATGTTTCTCATGGAAAGGCCCTGCAGCAAAACAGTGTTTCCCAAATTTGCCCGGTGATGAGGATCACCGGGGGCACTTGTCAAAAATTAAAATCTCCAGACCCCTTCCCAGACCCACTGAATCGGCCTCTCCCAGGGGAGGGACCTGGGAGGCTGAATTTTTAACAAGTGCCCCAGGTAACTCTCATCGTTGGCAAAAGTGCGGGGAGACTGTCTTAGAAGACACGGAACTTTCTTGGCCGCGTGAGGAGCCACACGGCAGTGCTGGAGGCCCAGGTGCTCAGGCTCCCAAGCCCAACGGCCTCTTCAGCACCGGCCTCGACGGGCGAGGGCCCACCAGGGCCTACGTAAGGACACACGCGGCCACCACAAAATAGCATACATCCTTCCCTGCTCTTGGGGACAAGCCTTTGTGATCGGCAAAGCAAAACTGTTCAGACACATTTTTAATAGGGAAACTAGATGTAATTGGCTTAAAAGCAATCAAATGCTCAAAGTGGACAGGAGGGTGAGAACCCTGTCGCTTGTCACCACGGATAACAACGCAATGGAGAAAACCAGTAACTAAGCATAAAAATAGCCTGGAGCTCCCAGGGACGGCAGCCTACTCCGGCACAGGTGTGCCCGCAGGGGGGGTCGTCCCCGCTGATGGCGTGAGGTCAGATCCAGGTCACCGAGGGAGATGGGGGACCGGAATCCGCCGGTGAGGGACGCGGGTTCCAGGGGAGGCGGCTGGACCGCACCAGAGTCCGGGGGCCTCACTCCAGCTCGGCCTCCACCGGCTCCGTGTCAGAGCACTGGGACTTGTTCCGCTCCCACTGGCAAATGGCGTTGGCGTACTCCACCACCAGCTTATCCATCCACGTCAGGGGCTCGGGGAACAGCACGGACCCCTCAAAGAAGCCCAGGTGGCCCCCGTGCAGGGGCAGCACAAACATGACGTTCTCCCGTTTCTCTGTGGGGGGAGGGGGAGGCAGCGGAGTGAGTCTGGTGCCTGGGCACCTCCGAGGCGGGAGGGGCCCGGGCTGCTCCCTGCAGGTGCAGGTCAGCAAGAGGGCATCTGACTCCCACCCACTCGGCCCCATTCGCCGGAGCGGGAGGGAGATGAGGTGGGCTGGGCAAGGCGCTGGGATCTAGCAGGATCTAGAAGCGGCGGCTTGGCTTGGGCGCAGAATGGACACCAGCTTAAGAAATACTTCGAAATCTAAGTGGTTCTCAAACTTGGACGTAGATTACACAGAGAGCGAGCGAGCGAGCGCGAGTGCAGGCACTGGGGTTGCTAAAGCCGACTAGCTGATTTCAAGGTTATAGGCAGGCGTTCCTCCAGTTTCACTGTGCTAATCGGCCCGGAGAAAGAGCTGAGATTTTGCACATCTGACAAGCTCCCCAGTGACGCCCATGCTAGGTGCTGAGGGTGGGGGGGGGCGCCAGGCTTCGAGCAGGGATTCCTTGAATTTTTGCTATTATTTACTAGAGAACAAGGTCAAGTCGGTGGAGTCTAAGCTTTTTCCTTACAGATGCTTATCTTTTAAGACTAAATCAGAACTTAAAGCTGCAGGTTGTGTTAAAGATGCTCGGCACATACGAAATGGCCGTGCCGAGCGCCGCTACCCTGGGAGTCCGTGTGTGGGTCAGTCCCCCAAGCGCTAGGAAAGCCCGCTGCGGGGGAGGGGGCCAAGTGGGCAGCTGCGTGCGGCCGGGGAGCGCAGGACGCGTCTGTCTTCCCAGGGGACGGACTGACAGGGGCCCGAACCTCCTGCATGGTTCTGGCTCTGCGGGGCCCTTTTCTTGTCTGATCCCCCTTATTCTTCCTTTTCAGTCATTATTTCATAAATTCTGCGTGACAGCATGAGACCTACGGTGTCACTTTGGACATCAGAAGGAAACCGCGCGGCTGCGGCTGAGTGGCTGGCTTTCCAGCAGGGAGTCTACGGCTTGCTAGTGGGTTGATCAGAAGGCAAGCTTTTATCACCCAACACACCTGCATCACCTGCAATAACCATCCCGAGCAGGGCCCCGAGCCCCGCCCGCTGTTCTGCGTACTCCCCTAGCCAGGCGCTCTGGATCGCAGTGCAAGGTGCCCTTGGAATTCCCAAGTGTTTCCCTTTGCTGCCCCCCTCCCCCCACTCTCCCCCCCCACCCCGACTCCCCCAGCTCCTCTCCAGAGAGACCCAGCCAGCTTGAAGCACGGCGACGTTCCCGCAAGCAATGTTCTTTGCCTTCTTAGTTGCTTATATTTTTATCCTCAAACCAGATGGAGAGGCTGTCTGTCTGAAGAGGTAACAGAACTGGCTTTTTTATTTTGCTTTTTGTGTCGGATTTTAAGTCAAAATATCTCTTTAAGTCCAACTTTCGGACTTACTGGAAGCCTAACCCTGACACACTAACTTCAGAGAACACTAGGGAGCTCCCACAAAGCCCTCTTGGCTGTGGACACAAATGACGGTCGTCTCTGCAAGCAGGACAGGACACAGGAAGGCTCTGCCCAGGCCCCATCAGAGCCCCAGGACTCTTGGCCAGGCTGAACGAGAACTCTGCTATGGGATGTCCTTCCCGTAGAGGCTGGCCTTCAGGGTGAAGGTGACAGAATTTACCAGGCAATGTGCTGAGGGGCCGAGGGAGCAGCAGGAAGGAACACTTACCTGAGAGAGATTTGGGGATGGTTAGGAGGCTTTCGTGCACCAAGGGGTCATCAGCTGCATTAACCAGCATGAGAGGCACATAGATCTGCAATAAGAAAATAAGGTAGAAATCAACCATCGATCCCGTTTCAGAGCCACTGAGTCAAAGTGCACATGCACTCCCGGCCATGTCTTTGAAGCATAGGGAAGAGGGTCACTGCTCAGTTTGCGGCACGGGCTGGACTGAGGGTGCCCCGTCTTCCCGGGCAGCGGCATGAATCCTAACCACGTGATCTTCCGGCCGCCTGGCAGGCGGGCGCAGGAGCAGAGCTCCTGGTGTTCTAGGTCCCCCACGTGCTCTGAGGGACTGAGGGCAGGGCTCAGTGGGGCTCCCTGGCAAAATATCTCTGACGACCCTCACAGTATCTCAGGTTAGCCTACCTTTCAGAAAAATGACCGTACAAAGAGTCATGTACCCATTCATCCCGTTTATGTTGTGGGGGAGGAAAAATGGGAGTGCGGTCCTCTCCAGACAAGGGAGACCTTCTGGAGGAATCTGACGGGGAGAAACAGGAGGCGGCTGTGGATGTTGGGAAGCATTCAACATCCACTTCAGTAAGACAGGCTTTTTCCTTCCAGTGCAGACGGGCTGCTGGGGGGTGGTGCTCGGACGCTCCTAACCGGGCTCCGGCTGTACAGCGGCTGGCCCGGCTGAGCCGGAGGTCTCTAACAGCGGCTCTGGGCAGCTCGACGGCTCTGCAGTGCCTTAAAGAAGACACCCAGCGCCTGGGGCATGATGCTAACTGATGGGGGGCGGCATGCGGTGGCCAGTATGACAGCTGGCGGAGCTGTAACTCACAGTCCCCTGCTGCCGCTGGGCGAGCCGTGGGCCAGACCAGCAGGTGGACACTGACGGGGCCAAATGGGAATCCTGTGTCTGAGTAAAAGGAGCAACTGCACAAAGACGACGATGCCCGACTGGTCTGGTGGTGGCACAAGCGAAAAACAGGGAGTCCGTGGCTGGCCACAGACGTCACTGAATTTACCCCGAGTTTATGGCAGCTGCTGAAAACTGCTTTCATCTACGCCAGTCTACCTGTTCCAGACCTGTTCCTCGGCAATGGGGTGCAGAAACACGCCTGTTTTCCCCCCGCGCTCACCAGATCATGGCGGGAACCTTGAGCTTAGTTCTAGACGCCACACTGACGAAAGGCACAGGGGCCAAAACAAGGGCCCCAAATGGCAGGAAATCGACACAGATCTATAAGGAGCCATGGCAGGAAGCCGGCAAGATTTCACTGTCAAAGGAAGACTGAGGGAAAAATGGGAGTTGCAGTAACGTCACGGGCTTTTACAGATGCGGGAGCGGGCTGGTCCCGCTCTGTACCGAGGGGCAGCTCCGGGATTAATACACGGAGGTCCCAGAGGGGCAGAGTTTGCTTCAGAAGCCAAACCCAAGCCAGCAGCTGCAGGGGTCCGAGCCTGGTTCTGGCTGAGCTTCCGACAAGGGTGCCGGGGCGCGTGCTCGCTGTGCGTGTGCGAAGCTGGAGGAAGCGCCATCGATTCGGGGAGGCTGCTGGCTCCGAGTTCCTGTCGTCACTCACCCGGTGCAGGTACCGCATGCAGCTTTCCTCCTCGTAATACTCCTTCAGGGAGTTATAGCCGTGGAACTTCCTGCGACACACACACACACCCGAAAAGGACAAAGCAACACTTGTCACAAGATTGGACACTGAGCTGACTCTGCCACCTACAGGCTCTGTGACCTCAGGCAAACCCTTAACCTCTCTGAGCTTCTCCCTCTGTACAATGGAGCTAGGGACGGTATCTTCCTTAAGGGCCTTGAGACTGATGGCGTTAAAGCGCCCGCCGGCACAGTGCCTGGCCCAGAGGCATGGCTCAGGAAGTGCTCGCCACACTCTTTATTAGCAGATGTTCTACCCTTCGAGTCGGGCTAAAACCAGATGTCACGGCAGATACTAGGAAACTGACATTCAAAGGCATTTACGAGAACTTTTTCTTCAATAGAATTCTTCCTGGCAGAGAAACCCTGACCACTGGGAACTGGAGAAACATGGTCTCAGGTAATGGATGCGAGACAGAGGCCCAAAGTTACCAAATCTGTCCACCCACGGAGCAGCAGTCAGAGACTTTTAACAGAACCTTCCCTGTCCCGGCAGGAAGTCCGGCCACTCGGCTCTGCCCTGTGCTCTGTTGGGCCTGGAGCTCTGACACCAGCAGGCCAGGCCGGAGGATCTCTGGAAACCTCTTTCTTTCTTTTTAGATTTTATTTATTTATTTGACAGAGAGAGGAGAGCACACAAGGAGGGGGAGCGGCAGGCAGAGAGAGAGGGGGAAACAGGCTCCCTGCTGAGCAGGAGCCCGATGCGGGGCTCTATCCCAGGACCCTGAGATCATGACCTGAGCCGAAGGCAGAGGCTTAACCAACTCAGTCACCCAGGCGCCCTAAGGATGAGGTTTTCAAAGAGAACAGTGAGGTCAGAAATCAATGGTTGCTTTTTCCAGCTAAGGCTAAGCTCACTAAGGTCAATCAGAAATCATGTGTACCAGGAAAGAGGATACGTCAGGGTCTCAGCCACGGGTGCCTGCAGGCGGCGGGCAGGTGAAGGGGAAAGGAACAAAGTGGGCAGGTTTGCATAGGAGACACAGAGGAGAGGCTTCTTGCCCACAAAGAAAGAAACTCTGCTTGAGTCTCTCTCCTCGTCTCCCTTTGCTTCTCCCCCTTGTGCTCTCTCTCTCTCTCAATAAATAAATCTTTAAAAACCAACAAACAAAAAGCCCCTTAACACTAAAGTGGGCAAGGAAAGCCCTCGTGCTGGGCCGGCTGGCCTGCAGCCTCCGCCAGGCACGCTGCCCCCGAGCACGCGCGCACCTCATCACGTTGTCATCGATCTGCATCAGGGACGTGGCTGTGTAGAGACGGCTCAAGTCTGTGTCCTCCAAGCTCTGGGGTTTCTTAACATGGTCTCCAAAAAGAGCTTGCCTAGAATGAGACACAGCAGCAGACAGAACAAAGGGCAGACGGTTAACCAAATCATCAGGGTGTACGCTAGAAACATGCAATAATTTTTTCAATTACACCTCAACAAAGCTGAAAAACATTTTAAAGAATGGGTGATAAGCACCGACGGCAGAGCCTGCTTCCCGGCCCCGAGGCGAGCCAGCAGAGTCTTTGAGAAGGCATACGGGGGCAAGTTAGAAATAGATCCCTGTGGCCTTCAGCACGTCCCAGAGGATGAGACTGTAATGTTGACTTTTGAATAACTGCAGAAAGATGGTGGCCAAGATCTTATTTTCCTTTTCAGGGGCGGCTAGAGAGAGATCGGGTTTGAGCCTAGGTGAATACAGTTGACCCCTGAACAACGTGGGGGTAGGGGCACCAACTTACAGCACAAAGACCCATAGAGAGCTTCTGCCTCCCCCAAAACCCAACTACTAATATCCTATCGTTGACCCGAAGCCTTGCCCATAACAAAGTCAACTAACACATATTTTGTATGATACCTGTATTATACACTGTATTCCTACAATAAAGCAAGCTAGAGAAAAGAAAACGTTATTGAGAAAAAAAATACATTTACGGCCCTGGCCTGAGAAAAATCCACATATAGGTGGAAACATACAGTTCAAACCCGAATTGTTCAAGGGTCGGTCGGCTGTATTGCAAATCCTTCGCAGCAGGGAGGTCTTAGGATGGGCTGAGTGGGTGGGAGGTGGTCAGCCAAGCTATGAGGGGGGGCTCCATCTACAGTTTGGGGGGCCTGTCTTTACACTGCTGCTGACACTGCCCCTTTCTCTTTAGGAACCGTTTCTGTCACTTAACAGGGAAGACAGCAGTAAAGCCATCCTACGTTGGCCCAAGTCAATGACTCTCCAACATGGCAGCTGAAAAGTTTACGTCTACTCGGAAGCGTCATCATTTCTCTTAAGAAAAAGATCTATCTTGAGAGGATGATAATTACAGTAGAGCTCAGAATGTGCACATTTAGACCTTCCCTCACCCTGCAAGATCTCGGGCACACAGCGGACAGGGGACTAAGTTTGCGGTCTGGCCCTACCAGGGGAGAAAGGTCATCGCGGAAACTCAACGTTCTGGTATCTACTCACAACTCGCTCAGAGAGGAACACAGTTCCTTAGCACTTTTCCACCCGCAAAGATTATTAAGAAGATCATATACCCACAGTTTAGAATTCACAGTTTTAAGTGGCCCTAAAATTTCTAAATGTTTGGCTTTCTGTAGTAAATTTAAAAAATGTAAACACACCTAGAGCACATTCAGAGGACTCTCTCTGTTTGTTAAGAATTATAGGATGGACCTTATGGACTAATTAATTAGTGGGCAAGACTGGGCCCTGTAGCAAAACAAACATTCCCTGGGAGGGGCTGCTTCCCACTCCAGAGGTGTGGAGAGGCCAAAAGAGGACGAGCTCTTGGTGTCAGAGGCTTGGCTTTGTCCCTTCTGGAACCTCAGCAAACCCCCAGCCCCACCTCAGCTGAGCCACGCCTGACTCAGGGCCCGAATGCCGCGAGCTGAGTGAGGACAGCTTACCTCCAGTCAGCCCAGGGGACAGAAGGCTCCTTCTGTCCTCCACCCACCCACCCAGTCACAAGGGCCCAGCAGCCTGGCGGCCTGCGAGTGCCAGCCTTGCCCAGACTCCCCGTGAACCCCGCCCACAGGAAGCCCACTCTGGGCTGCTTGGCTGGGATAGGCAGTACCCTATTTTCTTTTAACCACTGAAATAAAGAGAACAAGCAGCTGGTCATTCAGTCAGATTGCGTTTCCCAGGATGACATCAACCCCCCACCTGAAATTGTATTGTTTGAGCGCCCGTGATGCGCCAGGCTCTGGGGGAAATCAAAACCAGCCCAAGCCCTCAGTGCTTGACGCTTTCGTTCAAGATGCAGGATTCACACCGGGGAAGTGGCAGAAAAACAACTTGGGAGTGGAGGATTTGGCTTCACGGAGGAGACCTGAGACGGACGAGAGTCTGGGCCGACACGATGGGAAGGGCATAGTGGGCAAGGCCCTAGCGGGGTGGGCGAGGCCAGAGGGCACAAGGGCTTCCACGTGGCCCCGTCCAGCTAGCGGGAATGCAGGCATGGGGGAGGAGGGCGGGGTTCTATCATAGTAACAATCACAACATTAAAACCACCGCTAGTATTTACTGACTTCTACTGCATGTCAGGCACTGCCCTGAGCAGTGGTCAGGGGCCACCCCACCAAAGGATTCTGAGCAGGACCGAGGCAAGATGAGCACGAGAAACACGCGGAGGTGTGAACGGGGCGGTGCTGGCGGCTAGGGCCCGTCCCGCGGCTGCTGGTCGGAAGCCCCGGGCCCGCAGACGGGAAGGGTGCTCGGCCCTTCAGCACACGAGCAGCCCGCGGAGAAAGGTTGCTAAACCATAGCAAGCCTCCCTCAGGACTGCCCCGACTGGGGAAGGACTGGCGTAGAAGGGTTTCTCATCTTGGGTCTGTGCGGGATCATGAAGGCAGGACGCGATTTGGGGGCTTTGGCAGCTCGGGACGAGTTTGTTCCTAAGCAAGTCACAAAGCGACCAGCAGAGAAGTTGCAGCACCCCTGCCTTCATTACGTTTTTCTGGAGGAACCAGAGTTCTGGCTTTTAGTGACTGGAAAAGCAGCTCAGAGAGGCGCCATCTCCCAGGGGAGCATGCAGGCCTGGTACCTGTGCGACAGGATGATCTTCTTCATGTTGTCGGCCATGAGGAAGTTGTAGAAGCGCCGGCACTGGTCCCACTGCATGAAGGTCTCCTGGGCCCTGAAAGGAGGGCAGGCAGAGTGAGAGACGGCGCCTGGAGGGACGCGCTGGCGCCCCCACCCCGGAGAAGGGGCTCGCGGGACTTCTACCCCGCAGAAGGCGGCACTGGCTCCCGCCCCTGGAACGCGGGCCTCTGCCCGTGGACTCGAGCTCTCGTAGAGAGAGACGGATGGAGACATCGAAACAGCCCGGCTGAATGTGAGGCCCCCACGAGAAAGCTCTCTAGGGGCACAGGCTTCAGGGGGGGGGGTGAGGCGATGGTCCTGGCCCCCTTGTCAGCACGGCGGCCTTCTCTTTGTCACGGAACCTGCCAGGACTGGCGTCTGAACACCTCTATTCGGCTTCCTACCCTGCAGGAAGGTTTTTCTGGCTTAATAACAGGAGTGTGTAAGGGGAGGCTGGGTGTGGAGAGGCACAGCGCAGGGAAAAACCTAAAAGAACTTCTTTCATTGCTGTTTGAGAAGCAAAGGGAAATCATACCATTTGAGCTTTTTTTTTTTAATTTTTATGTATTTATTTGAAAGAGAGTGAACGAGAGAGAGAGCATGAGCAGGGGGAAGGGGAGAAGCAGACTCCGCTGTTGAGCACAGGGAGCCGGATGCGGGACTCGATCCCAGGACCCTGGGATCATGACCTGAGCCGAAGGCAGACGCTGAACTGACTGAGCCACCCAGGCGCCCCATCTGAGCTCTTCTGATTAGCCTTAGAACATTCGAGGGGCAAGGGAATGTTAGGAGAAGTAGAGCAGTGACCCGCTCCTTCTGGGCAGGGCTGCTGGGGCCAGCTCTGACGTCTCTTTGCCCCTGGAGCTAGTGTGTGCAGTCAGCACGACTCGGCCTGCCTGACGTGAGGGTCACCGCCCGACCCCCCAGCAGCAGCTCTGGGCAGGTAATATCCTCGCTCTGGATTAGGAGACCACCATGGACTCAGAGAGGTCAAGGGACTGGCTCCGGGTCGCACTCGGGCAGTAAGGGGCGACCTTTCTCCATGTGCCGGCACAGCGGATTTTCTCAGCCACGCGGCAGGTGAGCAAACGGGCCATGTGCTAACTCTCCCCGCCTGGCTCAGCCCTTCCCGCTCAGTGTGCTCTTCCCTGCCTGTGAACCCAAACACAGCTGCCACGGAGTCCGTGCGAACCCCCACCTTGCAGGCGCCTGAGTCTCAAGGCCTGCTCCCACCCTGGGAATGAATGTGGGTGTCACCGTTCCCGCACAGCACCCAATGGTTTCATATCCCAGATGGCCAAGGAGGGGCCTGGGGGGTTCGTAGGTATTTTCGAAAAATCCAGGGAGTTTATAAAGTCATTTCCCCCAAGGCTTCCACATTTTAGTTTTGGAATGGCAAACATTTCCCATAATACTGTGGTTAAAAAAACAAGAGGTAGTGGGAGGTTAAAAGTGAAACGGTATGTGGCTTTCATGGTCTGTGACATGCTCCTAAAGTGTGGGCTAAGGCTCAAAGAGAACACTAAGACTGCCTTCAAAGGTCAAAAGGCCATCCTATAAATGCACAAGGGGCTCCCCAAACACTGCAGAAACAGAAACACTGCAGATCACCGGGGGCAGGACCCCCACTAAGGCAGGGAAGTGGACACTTGCCTGGTGGTCTGAGCAAGGAGGCAGGAGGGAAGTCACCTGATCCGTGAACCAAAAGCTGCTTCCTCTGCCAGCACCCCCTCCTCTGACCTTGGACGCAGGCTGCCCCTTCCTCAGAGAGCCGGCCGTCTCATCGTCCCAGTTTTCTTTGGCCCGTGGCCGTTTCTGCCTTGGCTGACTTCCTAACCACTTTGGATGGTCTGTACAGAGGTGATGCAGAGGGAAGGAAGCTGGGCGGGGGCGGGGGGAGGGCTGGTCATACACGTAAGACGTGAAAGCAGCTCTAGCACTTCAGAGGAGCTCGAGACTGAAGACCACCACAAGAGCCACTCCCGGAAAGGCTCTGCGGACCCCCAGGGGCCCAGGGCTCAGGGATGACCCAGATGAGGACAGCTGCAACCATTGTCTCCTTCCATCAGTGCTGGCCCACACGGATTCCTAGCATTACTGCTTTACCGCTCAGCATATGGAGGGCCTTTCACCACCTCTGCGTATAAAGGTACAGAACTGAAACTTCATTTTGTATTGGCTTAATAAAACCTAATCAAGAGTAATGTGTTATAAGTACATTCATGCCATACATTTTTTTTTAAAAGGTTCTGATTTCTTTAATACCAATAACAACATATGGAAGGACGTCAGGCAGGGGAATCTAGAGCCTCAAAGAAACTTCTGAGACAGATCAACAAATGCAATGCATAGGCATTACGTGGATCCTGATTCAAATAAGCCAACCGTTAAAAAAAACTTCTGTGAAACAGTCAAGGAAATCTGAACCCTGAGGAGAAATGGAATATTAGGGAATCGTTCATTTCTCAGTATGATAATGGTATTGCAGTTATATTTAAGAAAAAGTCCTTAGAGTCTTTTAGTGCAAACGAATGGCATATTTCTGGATGAAATTTTACGATGCCTGGGATTTGCTTTAAAATAATTCAGGTTCTGGGAAATTGGAGTGTGCATGAAGCGTAAAGGGAACAGAGTGAGAATCCCAAGCAGACTCCCCACTGAGTGCGGAGCCCGACGCGGGGCTCGATCTCATGACCCTGAGATCATGACCTGAGCCAAAACCAAGGGTCGGGCCCTCAACCGATGGAGCCACCCAGGCACCCCTGGAGATGGATTTTTAAATGGGTCCAAATGAAACCAGCATCTACAGTCACATGCAGGGCAATCCACTAGGGCAAGGAAGAGATAAGCCATCCGCTTCATCCCGCTAGGGGGCTGCTCAGAGAAAGCTCAGCTTCCCAACTCATATTGTGCACAATGCGTGGACAAAGCATTGATTAAAAGGAACTGAAGTCAGAAAAGAAGGAGCGGGGGAAAGAATGCACCTAACACCTGAAGGAATTCGAATCTCCTGACTCGAGTAAGTAAGAAATCCGAGTGCTGAAAGGCTGTGAGAGTGGCCAAATCGCTTTTCTGGGGTCTTCAAGAAGACACGGAAGGTGACAGAGGGAGAGAGGGTCTGTAAGACAGGGTGCCTGTGACTCCAACAGCCCAGAAAGGCACAAGAAGGCAGGTGTGCTGCAAATTAAGGCAGGTGATTAAGTTACAGGGTGTGGATGTAGCCAATATTAAAACACACCTTGAAAGTAATAGCTAACGAAACCGCAAAATCATAGTAGATTAAGTATTTTCCCAGAGTGCTACCACACCAATGTAAGAAACCTGTTTTTATTTGGGGAGGGGAGTTTCTCTTCCAGGCTTTGCCCACCTACAATCTTCTTCTTCTTCTTTTTTTTTTTTAATTTTTAGTCATGGTGGTAAAAAACATATAGGATTTACCTTCTTAGCCATTTTTAAGTATATAGTTCAGTAGTGCTAAGTATATTCACATTGTTGTGTAATGGATCTCTGGAACTTTTCCATCTTGCAAATCTGAAAGTCTGTCCATTAAAGCAGGACTTCCCATTTCCTCCACTCTACTCTCATAGTTTCACATATTTGCCTTCCTCACTACATTTTTTCCCCTATACTATTATTTTATTATCATTTTTAAGTGGGCCCAGCGTAGAGCCCAATTCAGGACTTGAACTCACAACCCTGAGATCAAGTCCTGAGCTGAGATCGAGAGTCGGACACATAACTGACTGAGCCACCTAGGCACCCCCTTCACTACTTTTAATACATACATTCAGTCATGTTACATATTTTCTTGATTTTTTTTTAAAAAATAAAATCTTCCTGGTTTGCCCCTGTATGTCGCGGATCGTAAATTACGGCTCTCTCCCATGCTGGACACGAGCTGGTTATCTCCGGCGTGGCCCCACAAGAGAGTCATACCGTAGTGGGGGCAAAACCAAGACCAGCCTTGAACAGTGTGGCTTCTGGGAGGAAGGACAATGGAGCCTCCGGACCTGAGACACGCAGGCAAGAGGGGTCCAGGGCAGAGAGGTCAGCCTGAGAGTGCAGGCAAAAGAAAACCATCTCCGTACTGGAGAGTGGGCCCAGAATCCTTCACTGCGGCCTCGCTGGGCTGTGAGGCAGGATGGGGCATGGAGCTCCGACAAAGGTAGGGATGGCCACCCACTAACCCGCTCTCCGCATGATCAGAGTATTTTCCCTTAGGATGTACTTTTATAGGAATGCGATTACTACGTGGAAGGGTCTGCCACACATCCTCATTTCTCTGATTGAAAAAAAAAAAATTAGCTATAAAAAACAAGCAAAAATCCCCAAGAAGCCATGGGCAAGCCATTTGGTCAGCTTCACAGCCCACTGGTGGGAAAGCCAAGCTGTTTCCTAGGTTGGAGTTCTGCCCACAGAGTTTTGTCTAAACTCAGCAGATTCTCCCCCTTCGCTTGGCTCGGATACAAAATTGGTGATTGTTAAAACTGTCATACAGCTCTCCTGCCATAAACACAGATTTGATGAAGGGACAACTTCATAGAAGGACTTTCTGAATGACAGCCCTTGCTCTCGTCATGAATGCATCCACAGTCTGGAGGGGGCCCATTCAAAGCAAGAAAGAATATACACACCGTTTGGCCAGAAACATGGGGCCTGGCTCTCTCTGCAGCAGGAAAGCCTGCTTAAAAACACTATGCTAGGACGCGGCGGTGCTCCCATAGCCACTCGGCCTGGAGCAGGACTACCCGTGGGGAGATCTGGTGACTTCTCTCCTGTCCATGAAGGGGCCCCTGCCCCCCTGCCTGGGCCCGACCTCTCCCTCCCCACTGGATGAGGATTTCCTCAGTACCACATGCCTAGTGTGTAATATTGTATTTTATCTTATTTAAAGACTTAATTTATTTAGAGAGAGAGATGGGGGGGAGAAGCAGAGAGAGAGGGAGAGAGAAAATCCCAAGCAGACTCCCCACTGAGTGTGGAGCCCAATATGGGGCTCAACCCCAGACCCCGAGATCATGACCTGAGCCAAAATCAAGAGTCAGACAGACGTTCAACTGACTGAGCCCCCCAGGCGCCCCGCCTAGTGTGTAAGCTATTATTGACACGCGCTTGCTGTTTGCTGCTTTGCAAACATCTTTCTATTGTTGGGAAGTGCTGTGAAGTCTTCAGACACAGACTCTCTCTTATACCCAAACTGGAATGAAACGCTGGCATTTTGATCATACTATTACTGGCAGATTCTGCAATGCCAGATTGTTGAGCGCTTCCTTAGGAATGAAGAATTGATTTTACCAGAAACGGGTCCCCAAAAGCTTCCTTTCCCTTTTCTTTGAGCCCCACGAGGGCAGGGAAGTTTTCTGTCTTGTTCGCGACTGTGTCCCCATCACCCAGAAGGGTGTCCGCTGAATGAACTGAACGAGCCACGGGAGGACTTCTCTGCCGGTCATCTTCGGGTACCACTTCTCTCCCCTCTCACACTCATGTCTGATCACTACGCACTGGACAGATTCACGATTGAGAGTCTTCATAACAAAGTTTCAAATGACGAATTCAACCCGAGTTAGACTGAGTCTGACCCCACACATTTCCAGGACTAGCGAGCAGCTGCTGGTGCTGAGGGCACGAGGCTAAGTCCGCTAGAAGCGTGTCATTTCAGGGGGGACTGTCCCGCCCCTTGCAGTGGTTCAGCACATCATAAACGTGGGCTCCTCTAGCGGTGGCGAGGCTCTGCTGACTACGGCAAGCGGGCGCGGGCTGCTGGGCCTCGGGCGGCTCTGGCTAGAGGGCTGGCGCGCTACGGGGGTGAGAAGCCAGCGGGAGGGGATGCGTCTCTGGCAAGCGGTTCTCGGGACTCAACTAGGAGAGATTTACCAGCAGCATGGACTCCCGTGCGGCCCCTGCAGAGGCAGGTGAGCCCTCCCTGCTCCGCCTCGGCGTCAAGGAAGCACAGCTGCCATCGTCCCAGTGCTGAAAAGGCGCATCGCCCTCAAGCCTTGGCAGGAGAAAAAGGTGACACTGGTTTAAAGGAAAGCGTTGTCCTTCAGTGAGTAGGTCTCGTGACAATGTGGAGGGCACCTGAGCCCAGGCAGCGCCTGCACGTACAGGGCGATGGGGTTCCCCTGACCCGCCACCCCTTCCAGTGTGTCAGGCTGCGGGATATTAGTTCTGTGGGCTCCAGGGGACAAAGCTGCCTCTTTCTCTCCTCAGTGGACAAGGTGGATGTGACAGCAGGGAACCGGGAGTCTGAAGATCTCTGAGGTCTCAAAGAGGGGTGGTGTGGACGGTGCCTCAGAGATCGCAGAGTCCGTGTTTCCAAATCCAAGTTCACCAAACACGCATTTCTTGTGCTCTTGCCAACGGCAGGTGGCGCTCGTGCAGCAAAAGGAAATGCAGCTGCTGTCACTTGAGATTTTGTGCTTGGGGGATTAAAAAAAAAAAAGAAAACAAACTTGTCTCTCATTCTCCTATTAGCAAACGGATAGGATTTGCTGTGCTCTCCGAACACAAAGTCCGTGCTCCCGGTGATTCCACACCGCTGGGTTTAGGAAGGGACTTGAGCGATTCCAATTCTATAGGTGATGGCAGGCCGGCTGAAAATGGGACCCGGAGTCAGGTGATAGCAGGCAGGGTCCTCGTGCCGGGTCCTGCCGCCCTGACCCCTGCGGTAGCCCTTCACTATCCCAGCGGCGGGGGGGTGGGGGTGGGGGTGGGACTTCGGTAAACTCCGGTTACATGATGGCTGTGAACTGGGAATTGGATGTTTCTAGTCAAGCCAAGATAAAGGGACGTGTCCTTTCAGCGGGCTCTCCAGAGCACAGAGGGGGCTGAAGGGGAGGATTCCCAGCAGAAGGATGAAGGGACCAACCTCGTCCGCCGACAGTAGAGCTGGAGCAGGTCGCTGAGGTCCCCAGGGGTGGCGAAATGTGGCTACATGTCAAAAGTGACTTGTGAAATGTGTCTAAATGCAGATTCCTGGTCCCATGCCCAGGATTCTTGAGTCGGAATCTCCGGGGCTGGAGCCCAAGAAACTGAATTTATTTCTAAGATGCTCGCCCAAGTGATTCTTAATGAAGTGAAACAATCACCAGTTCATCAGGCTGGTCTTTGAGACCCACTAGCCTAACTAGTCTCACAGTGACCGTGGGTAATTACCAGTTACTGACTTTCTACACACCCGTCCTGCATAAACACATGCTCCCTCCTTTGACGCTTACCATGGCGCTACGAGCCAGCACTATTTAGCGTTATTGTCATCCCCATCGCAGGTGAGGGAAACCAGAACCCAGGCCTCGGCCCTCGAACCTCAGCGAAGGTTCCATCAGGTATGTGTTTCAAGTCTTCATTTGCGGCACATTTAAATAACCCTCCTTTTTGGCCAGCTTGACGCTCCAAAGATAGAGCCCAAATTCTGGGCATTTGCCCTTTGGATGTGCTGACTTCAAATTCCAGTAATATGTATTTTTGGAAATAACAGGCGGCCTCTATCAGAAAACGCGGTAACAGGTTGAAACTACATGGTGAGATACATGTGAGGCGAAAAGGCAGGAAACCCTTATTAACCCTAAGGACTGTTTGACATTAGGTGAGATCAATATAAGGGAGGCGTTTTTTTAACTTTCTTATGCAATTCTGGACTTTTTCAGGAGATCTTTAATAACCGGTCATACGCATATGAAATACAGAAAACATGAGCAGGAAGAGTGAGTGTGGGAAAAATATGGATGCGTTTGAAGATCATGGAGACGTGTGTGCCTGAAGGAGCGTGTGTGCGCATGTGTGGTGACTCCCGAGGGATCTGGGACAACCCTGCTCTCGGCAGGAGACAGAGCCGATGAGAGTGCCCTCCTCGGCCTCACCCTGGAAGGCTCTGTTGGCAGGAGACTAAGGGGCGAGGTAAACCTTTATCCGCCAGCTCATCCCCTTTGTGGCGACGTCTGGGATGTCCACGGGAGACAGACACTTGGAGGTGAGGGCACAGATGAAGTGGTTTCGACACGTCCCTTCCCCACGCCCTCTGGGACTCAGTGCTCCGGAAGGCAGGAGGGCTCTGCCATCATAAGGCCCAGCTCTCAGATTCTGGCTCGTGCGTTCCTCCATAAACCCACGGCCCCACACAACTCCTGGAGCATGAACAGATTAAGGCCCCTCGCAGAGATGCCACAGGGAAACCGCAGCTGTGAGGGGGGACTTCGGCTTATTCAGCTGCAGATCTGATCCCCGCACAGAGCTGCAGATCGGGCTGAAGGAGTCTGGTAAGACAGCTCCAGCGTATGACGTGAAAGCAAGACAAGGTGTCTCCAGGACCCACACACTTCTGCTCAGCCCACCACCGCGCTTCCTCCGGCCTCCGCAGACATGTGCTGGCATCCCGGGCCACCGCCACACGCACCCAAGGGAGGACAGGGGCAGGGGCACGGGCGCCACTCACCTCAGAGCGCTGTAGCCCTGGCACACGCTGACGCAGCACAGCACCTTCTCTTGGTTTGCCTGAGTCTCCCCCAGGTATTTACACACGATGTTACCGCCCAGGCTGAAGCCCACGACGACCAGCTGGGTCTGGGGATACGTCTTCTTGATGTAGTTTACCATGGCTCCAAACTCCCAGGTGCAGCCTGTGGGCAGAGAGGCAAGGCCACGTAGTCATTTCGGTGCAACAAAATGACTGAGCTGGAGAGAGAGTTGGAGGGTTCCCGGGTGAGTGCCAAGGCGCTAACAGAGAAACATGTGGGGTGTGTGTGTGTGTGTGTGTGTGTGTGTGTGTGTGTGTGTGTGTGTGGAGAGGTTAGGGAGGCATCTACACCGACAGACACTTCTCTTCGGCTACCTGGAGAGAAATTTCTAGATGCTCCTCGGTGGAAGAGGAGACCCAGCCTTAGCGGTGCCCATGAGGGAGATACTGTGTGTCACACAGACGGGTAATGCTCTCTGAAGGTGGGTTGTGCAAAACCCGGCTGGAGGCACATGGAAGTCAAAACAGATACTCAGGGGGTGTGTGAGCACATTTGCTCGCACACAGAAGCAACAGCAAAACCCTTTGGGATTTGCTTCCTCGGCTACAAAACAGGATGCTATACCCATGTGTATAGTGACTCATGGTGTTAAGAAAAGAACCAAGTGGATGTTATTTACAGGACCTTCTTGTCGGCATGGAGGGAGGAAGGAAAGACAAACTTCAGTCCAGAGGGACGGCGGGGATGCTCTCTAGGGTTAGGCTAAAATGTCCTTGGTGATGTAAGGACAGCGTGCCGAGGGAGGCAGGCTTATGGAGAAGCACACAGAGGAGAGACCTCTGCTCGGGTAGAACCTTGTTTATCCAGGAGGCATGATCTCAGTTGGTGCCACTGGGATCAACCAAGAAGCCGTGTTCTCCCCGAAGCTTTGCTCAGAGGAGGAGGTTAGTGCCATCCATGGGTGAAGGGATTTGTCACATCCTTCTAAGACCCAACCCCAGGCTCCTGGGGGAGCCAACTTAAAATAAAACCTAACAGGGAAAGTTAGGGATGTTGGTAAGACATGTGCACACGACAGATCGGCAACAAGGAGATCATGGGTTCACGGTGGAAACGGGCTGCTGACCTCGGCACCCACTCAGGGGTCTGGCCATCCCTCAGGAGAGTTGAACAGCTTCTTCCCTAACCAGCAAGCAACAGGGGATGCTGCCCCTTGAGCCTGGGGCAACCGCCTCCCATGGGGAGACACAGCCTCGGCGGCGGGTTCTCAAACTTCTGTGGGTGGAGGATCGCCTGGAGGTGACACTGGACATGGGCAGCCCTGGGCTGCACTCCTGATGAGCCGATTCAGTAAGATGGGGGCCAGGCCCAGGAACCTGCATTAACAGGTTTCTTCTGACCAGGTAAAACATGCATATGGCACAAAATTCAAGTAACATTAGAGATGTGGTATCGGGTAATTTCTTACATTCTTTGAAAAAATGTCAGTGGTAGCACACAGATTAGTGCCTTGTTTACTTTGTTTTTCTTTTTTTAACACTATGTCTTGGAAACCACTGTGTAACAATACACAGAAATCTGTCCTATTTTTTTTTTTTTTTTAAGTAATTTCTACCCTCAACGTAGGGCTCGAACTCACAACCCCGAGATCGAGCATCGCATGCTCTACCGACTGAGCCGGCCAGGTGCCCCCGCCCTATTCTTTTTTATTTTTATTTGACGAGGCGTAACATAACACTCGGGAAAGTGCATGCTGACTTTGCACTTTACACGCTTACACTCATGTAAACAAAGCATGTAAGCCATGGTTTAAATTACTTTAAACAAGTCATTGTAGCTTAAGGCTCGAAAAGGCCAATCTAGATTTCTAGATTTTTCTCCAAAGCAGTGTTCTTCAATCTGATTGTATCGATCTGATGCCCATTAAATTCACCCAGGGATCTTGTAAAACAATGACACTAATGCCTGCCCCATCCATTAGGTAAACCCAAAATCGTCTGGGGGTGGGGCCTGGTCTTTTACCAGACTTCTAGGGGCAAATCTAGAAAACCGGTTTCTGAAGTATACTCTTGCTCTGCCTCTGGGCCATCCTTTTACAGACCTCCCTTCCTGTCCCCTTGCAGTAAGCAACCTTCCCGTGGGGAGGTGCTGCTCCGCCTTCTGGAAGCTTCTGCAGCAGGGCGGTTGGCCTGTGAGCACCTTTCCGAGTATCTCCTTAAGGCCAGGTTTCTACACAACCAGGCAACTCCTCCAGGTCCAGCAAATGCCCAATCTTTAAAGCCCCGAACACGTACAAGTCCTTTCTGGTAACTTGTCTTGTGCAGAGTGAACCAGAAAAGCAGCATCAAGGTTAAATCACAGTAAGACTGAAGCACTAGCAGCAGCCCAGTGGTTCTCAAAGTATGGTCCCTGGGCCAGCAGCATCAGCTGTTCAAAATGCAGAGTCCTGTGCCGCACCCCACCCCCCGAGACTCAGACACTCGGAGGGTGGGGCCTACACAAGATTGCGGGGCCCTACCTCCAGAATTTCTGACTCGGGGTCTGGCAGTCTGGCCTGGGTGGGCTGACAATGTGCATTTCTAACGAGTTGCCAGGCGATGCTGCTGCTGCTAGTCCAGGGACCACACTTTGAGAACCACTGTCCTAGCCGACAAAAAAGGCGGAGGAAATCTTTTTGATTTTGTTTCTTTTGTCTTTGAAAAGCGCAGTTCAAAAAGCTGCTTCATGTCACTCAGACTTAAACAAATGCAAATTCAAAAGAAAATGAGGACTCACTTTCCACTGCCCTTGCCAGAAAAAGTCAACACTGCCCCGACTGGATCCGAGGGGTGTGGCATCAGGTCCCCCAGCCCACCTATGGAGGGGGTGGTGGATGCCGGCCCAGCCTTCAGAAGGCGTCATAACGTCTATTAGTGCTGCTCCAAGTACCAACCTCTGACCCGGCAATTCCACCTCTGGGGGCTTTATACTGCAGGTGTGCAAAGCCATATGCACGTATGTGCAAAGACAGGTGAGCAAATATGTCCGCCGCATCACTGCTGGCAGCAGACGGGGAGTGGAAATCCCGTCAGCAGAGGCCCAGCGAAGTCGCTATGACAAAGAATGACGTTGAGTCCAACCCGCTGACACGGAGTGACTCTGACCACGTCACGGACCACGGCGGGAGACGGCACCATCTGCAGCGCGTGCTCGGGCTTTGAAGGGATGATACGCGCACACCTCTCAGATCGAAAATTCACTGGAAAACCGCAGCAGGTACTGACTTTCTGGAGAGCAGATTCGGGGCTTGAGGGTGGGAGGAAGACGTGGTTTGACTCACGGAGGGCAAACCTTTGCCCCGCTGGAATGGTTTTATCACATACACACACCAGTCTTTCAATAAAATTCCAGCTAGTTAAAAAAACAAAACAGTGAAAATAAAGAATAAAACAATCTGTTTAAATCCCTTCAGACCAGGTCCTGCGAGGCTCCAGACCCCCGGCTCGTCCCTCATGCTGGAGCGGAAGTTTGTGCTGCTTGCGATGGGGACGTTATTTGCCCAAATGAGAAATGGTATCAAGGGACTTATTTTAAGTCGTTATAAAATCTTTACTTTTCCACCATTTCCTTGGGGTTTAGCCTAATTTCGTTCATCTCTCGCCTATTTATAACTCTATGTTTCGTTTGAACATGGAGGGAACTTCTACCAGGTGATGCACTCCATTCGGTCAAGATATTCACTCCCCACTGTATCCGTGTGCCCAGGCGCTGGGTGGCCACTTGGTCCGTAGAACTTAAATGAACGGATCAGAGTCTGGGCGCGCTGTGTCCCAGGCCCTGCCTGGGAACACACACACAGCGGGGGAAACAGATCCGAAGGGATGACAGGACTCGCCCGACCTCACAGAGGGGAGCTCCAGGGGGAGCACTGGACTTTGGACCCACATTTAACCCCAAACCCAAGTCCTTTGCCTCATGGCACAAACACACACAAGTAATAGCCCTGTAGGGAATTAATTTTTTCATTATCAAAAGTCTTTGCTTTCTCATCATTGGATTCGTTGGAGGGCTTTTTTTTTAATTGCATTTTTTGAATCTTTTTTTTTAAATACACATTTCATGTTATTTTACTTTTTTTTTTTTTTAATATTTTATTTATTTGACAGAGAAAGACACAGCGAGAGAGGGAGCACAAGCAGGGAGAGTGGGAGAGAGAGAAGCGGGCTTCCTGCCGAGCAGGGAGCCTGATGCGGGGCTCGATCCCAGGATGCTGGGATCATGACCTGAGCCGAAGGCAGACACTTAACGACTGAGCCACCCAGGCACGCCTAAATCTTTTTTAAAAGTTTTATTAATGGAATCTCTACTCACAATCCCGAGATCGAGAGTCACGAGTTCCACCGACCGAGCCAGCCGGGCGCTCCTGGCCCTGTCTACCCTGCCTCAGGTTTGAGACTAATTCTTTGAGACCTAGAGCAGATGTTCAGATGTCACTGGGGCAGTTACAAAACTCCGATCTGCCACCTACCGAGGAGCAATTACAGCTAATCGTGTAGGCACCTGGGGAGCCTCAATTTAATTAAATCCAAACACACCTGATCCAGTTAAGGGGCCAGCCCTGCCTAACGCCGGGCGAGCTGCTGGGTGCCGTGTGAAGAGCTGCCCGTCTCCCAGCCAAGGGCACAGCGTTTGCCCAGCTCCGGGATCTGCCTTCTGCTAGGCCCTGGGTCCTCCTGGGATTGCCACCTGGTGACAGTTTACCAGACACCCTCAGGGACTGGGAGCCGCTGCCAGTTCTACTTCAAGCTCCCCGATCTGTTCTTTCATACGAGAAGGGTTTTAATGAGGCTCTGCGTATTTAATCCTTACGGGGATTAGCACCGGTAACAAGATTTGGGTGTCTAATCTCACCGAAGCAAGACGAAACATGAGACACCAACCTGGCTTTGGAGGGATGAGCACCACGGGGCCATCATCTTGGGAAGGCAACCTGCTGTGAACAGGAAAGACCTTTCCTTCAGCCTCACACCCCTCAGCTCAGGAAAAATAAGGCTAAGGCTACCCGAAAGCTACTTTCACGGAAGCCATCCTACAGTGGCGCTAACGTGACGAAGCAGGCTCGAATATGGGGATGCAGGGACTTGGTGTCCCTTGTGGTTGGAGACTCTGAGTCATTCCCAGGTTCCCCTTGCCAGGCCTGGGCCGGGAACGTGCTGGGGTGCCACACGCGTTAGCGGCGCGAGGAGAAGGTCTGAATCACATGGCACGAAAGCACATGACACGGGCCAGCGTGACTGTGGTGACGGCGCTGGGGACAGGAAAGATGTAGCTCGGTATCTTTCCCACTAAGTGTAATCCATAGAACGATCTGGACAGGCTACCAGCTCCCGGCGGGTGTCTGGGGGCCAGCAGCCTCTCGTTTCTCAGAGCTGTGAAAGCCACCGCACAGCTGAGTCACTCGAGAGGAAAACAGCCACAGGAATAAAGCGAGAGCCCTCTTTGTGCCCCAGGTCAGACTGGCGTCCTTATCTCTGAAACAGATTTTCACCAGGGAGCGCTCTCGGCTTCCTTTGCGCAGGTACAGAACACCTAACTCTGCCCTCCTCGGGCTGAAGGCGGGGTTTCCAGCTCTGACTCTGGAAGCCGGAACCTGGCTCCTCCACAAGTCTCTGGGTGTTCACTGGCCCCTCACATTCCCTGACGCTGGCCCCTTGGCACCAGCTCCACGTGCAGGGAGTCCTTGCGTGTGATCTCGTCGGATGGTTTACCAAGATGCTTGAGCTTCTGCAAATTCACCACCTTCATTGTCACGTTCTCCCTCTCGTCACCCATCTCCTCCTCTCTCCTCTTCCCAGCATGTCCTTCTGCCACTGTAACACTCAACTGCTGCAGAGGACACGTGACTCGTGGTTGTCAATCTGGAATCATGAATGCGACTCAAAATTGAGTCCCTACCAGTTAAGATGGTAGACAGGAGAAGCTTATCGAAATATCTATGTGCATGATCTAATCAAAGGTCTTCAGATAGAATAAAAACAAACTAGGAGTTCCTTAAAAATCACTGTTGGCAGGTCCTCACGGCAAGATGTCCTGGATCCTGGGTGACCTCCACGGCGCGCTAAGCATCCCAGTTTGCCTTGGGGAGTCCTGGAGTGTGTCTTTCATTCCGGTGCAGTCCTTAGTAAGGTCCTCCTTCAGTCTCAAAAGTACCGCAGCTGGGATGCTAAATTATGGGGTCGCCCCCGGTACGGGACCTCCCTCCCTTCTAAGACTGAAGTGCTGCCTTCTAAGCAAGGCAGTTTTCTGGCTTTCCCTTGTGGTTCCAAATGATAGTTTACAAAACAAAAATTTCCAGTATTGAACTCAGCTAGACCTTACAGAACTCCTCCTCCAAGCAACAGAAGACAGCGCTGGGATCTCAGACCCCTCTTCCCAGCTTGATGTCTGCTGCCAGAAATTCAAGCGTTTAGAAATAAGGGGAGGGCCCACTTCTGTGTATAAACGCCGAGAGAAGGCGATTTAAATCTTCCGACACCATGTGCAATGTCACAATGCCCCAGCTCAGTGTTTGGTCAGAGATGAGTACTAGGTTCTCTGGAGGCTTGTGAGCCTAAGGACTTGGTCACCTTGTGGGGCCCAATGCCAGGCTGTTTCTGTTCCTTTCACTTGATACAGAAGCGACTTTAAAAGTCCTAAATTTTCTCTCCTATCCTCAAGATCAGACTCATGGTCTCTTTGTCACTTGGCTCAACTTCAAGAGCAGTCTTTGAAACGGAGGTCAGAATAACCACAGCTGGATAATGCTGGTTTTTTAGTTCCCTCCCTGGCTGGTGGACGGGGTGCAGCTGGACGGCCGGGAGAAGGCAGTTAGCCAAAGACAGGACGATGAAAGAAAATGCTTCCTTAATTTGCTGGTCTCCTGCATCACCCCTGACAAAAATACTTATATTCCAAACAGTGTCTGGGTTAGAAAATCAATTCGGTCAATAAAGAGTCAGCCAACACGTCCATTACTCTAGAGTTTCAATTACAGATTAGGCTCTTTAGAAGAAATACACTTCGAAAAAATCTCCAAGACGTCTACGTCTTCTATCGTTTTTAAGTGTTATTTATCGATCTCATCCACATGAGAGGGTTGTGCACTTGGTCTTCTCCCGCACAGTACCCAAGCTCAGGAAGAAATTTAAAAGCCTGATAAGGTTCATTCTGGCGGCTTCCATTCTCGTCATCCTAATGGCTTCACGTTTTATTTATGGTCAGATCAGCTAATGTCATTTCATTGAAACCAATTTCATTCGTCATAAAAGAAATATTTAATATTTTTCTAGATTAAGAAAATCTATGAGTTATAGGGGAGCCCGGGTGTCTCCGCTGGTGAGGCGTACGACTCTTGATTTCGGCTCAGGTCATGATCTCAGGGCCGTGAGATCGAGCCCTACATCGGGCTCCATGCTGGCTGGGTGTGGAGCCTGCTTAAAATTCTCTCTCTCCCCCTCTCCTTCTGCATGATCCCCCTATGCATGATAGGGGGATGCAGAGAGCGTGCACGAGCTCTCTCTTTCTCTCTCTCAATAAAGAGTATATATATATATATACACACACACACACATACACAGACTCTACTGCAGCAAGTGGTGAGGAATTTTAAGAATGAAACGAATTTTTGGAAGGCTAAACTACAGCGAAAAGAGCATGTGCAGCAATAAAAACAGCTTGCCCGTAGTGACCGCGAGAGCCGGCAGCGTAGAGCTGGAGGCGTGTGGCCCCGGCCCCAGGGCCCAGCGCCCTGGGCCAGGCCACACTGTGCCACTTCTGAAGGCTGTGCGGTCAGAAAGCACAGTTTGCATCCTTGGAGGTCACCCCTGGGGCCTGGCTGTCTCTATACCGGGTCATAACTTAAGAGCACGCTCAAGACAGATTTCTCAGCCCAGCAAGCACAGCTTCGCAACGGGGCCTTGCAGAAGTTCACGTGTGGTCGACTGCAGGGGCTGAGGCGGAGGGGAGATCCTCTGACTGTTTAGGTCAACGTCCACCTTCTCTCCTCTAAGTTGGTTCCCGGAAAACACAGAGTGGAAAACAGAAAAAGTCCCTGCTAGGGCGCCTGGGTGGCGCAGTTGGTTGGCCGACTGCCTTCGGCTCAGGTCATGATCCCGGAGTCCCGAGATCGAGTCCCACATCGGGCTCCCAGCTCCATGGGGAGTCCGCTTCTCACTCTGACCTTCTCCCTTCTCATGCTCTCTCTCACTCTCTCTCTTTCCTAATAAATAAATAAATAAAAATCTTAAAAAAAAAAAAAAAAAGTCCCTGCTATTTCCTACTACTTGCTGGACTCTGTGCTCCACACTTCCATAGTAATGCGAACTTTCTCGACAACCTGTGTGAACTAGGTGTTCAAAGCCCCATCGGCTGGACTCTAAAACACAGGCTCTTTCCTATGCAGGCACTTCCTGAGCCTCTCCCTCGAAGTGACGTACCATCTGCAGGAGACGAATATAAAAAAACCACATAAAAATCGAAACCCCAAATCTGGTCCCTGTTCCTGAAAAGGACAATGTCTGGGCAACGTTATTTTGAGACAGACGCAGCCAAGGAGCTCAGACTGATTCCGACTGTGCTCCCCACCCCCCCATCCCATGGTGAGCCGCTCCCCAGCAGCCAGGAAGCTTCAAGGCGGCTGGGCCTCTGCAGGGCGCTGTGTTCTCCTCACAGGAGCGCCCCAGGGATGTCTCTCGGATGCTGGATGAACGAAAGAGCAGAGGACGAACCCACCAGACCCACTGCCAGGGCTCTGAGAAGCTCCTGGATGGGCTTTTGTCTTAAACCTACAACGTGTCCGAGTGGGAACCCTCCCCTTCCTCCTGAGAAGGTCTCTCACACAGAAAGGCAATGTGGCCCATGGTTCAAAAGCACAAGCTTTGGGACTAGACTGGGTGGGAAACCTGGGCCACTCGCTCATCGGCTTTGTGGTCTGGAGCAAGTTACGCAACCTCGCCGGGCCTGGGGTTCCTCGTGTAAGGCATCCTATCAGTACTCAGAACAGTGCCCCTCACGCAACAAACACTCTTCACATAAACAGGAACGACCCCTGCCACCCAAGTGGGGGAGAAGGCCTCTAAAACCCTCAGCTGTCTCCCTCTCCTGTCCAGTCCTCATGCGCAGCATGGCAGACGAGCGCCGCCCCCGGCTGCCGCTGACTGGGGCGGAGAGCCACACAGTCTGAAGGCTGGTTCTGTCACTTGGTGGTGGGACCCGGGCAAGCCTGCACAGCGGGGACACTAGCGCCAACCTCCAGACGTCAGCGGGGATCGGGAGGAGCGGCCCACGCGCAGGCTCGGAGCCCCCACCGCGCTCGTCGGTCAGCGGGAGCTACGTGGGAACTGCCGTCATGCGGGATTTTGAACGACTTCATCCTTCAAAGGCAGCGTGAAGGACTAAGTCACGAGAATGTGTAAGTACCCGTTTAGGAAATTCTTCTGTTTGCGAGAGATCTGTTTTTCAGTTTCTAATCACGTCAGCAGAGATGTCCAGTGGCAAGGGACTGGTGCTAACGTGGTCTGGAACAGTCAGTCTGGCAAGTGGGGAGAGGTCTTCCGCCATGTGCTCAGAGAGACCTCGAGGTGGGGGGGACGGTATGTAACAGGAAAACAAGAACGGAAAGCTTCCTGCTAATACCGTCTTTACTTTTCCTCCAGTCAAGACCAGTCTCCAGGGGCCATGAAGGGGTGGTCGCAGGGACTCGGTGGCCCGTCCTCTGCTCAAGAGCGGTGTGGCCTGCACGAGGAAAGGCTCTTGTGACCACCAGGCACACGGGTCTGAGACGTGGTTTGCCAAGGTCACCTTACAGACCGTCATTTCACGGTCCTCACTGCGGTCCCCAGTCAGCACGGACGTGGCGAACACGTTCTGGGGGCTGAGTGGGACTCTGGGCATGGGGAGCCACACCAGGGAGCGCAGAGACGACTGGCTCCCATCGAACGGCCCCGGGGAGACCGGGGGTTAGAGAACGATGGGGGGGGGTGTGAGGGCAGGGAACAAGGACTCTCCGAGAAGGTGACATCTTAACTGAGACCTGAACGACAAGCAGCAGCTAAGTGAGGACCAGAGAAGGGCCGTCCAGACAGATGGGGCAGACCTGTGATCGGCAGCCCTCGGGCCAGTGCCTGGTGTCGGCGGACGCGCTGCACGTCCTGGGGACCAGAGTACCCTCAACGTCACATCCGATCTTTCTGCATAGACGAGGCCGACATGGTTGGGGGTCTATGAATGGTGAAGGGAAGGAGATTTAAAAGAGGCTTAAGATGGCTCTGCTTTCTTTCTATCTTTTCCACTGAAAAGGAGAGGAAGGGAAGAAAGAGGGAGGGAACAGTAATACTAAAAATAATAAATAAAAGAGGCTTAAGAAAGCTATCATCCAACTGCTATGTAAGGAACTGACTTGGAGCCTGAGTCAAGGACGAAGAAGAGGTCGGTTGGGGAAACTCAAGTGCTATTAAGGAACGCTGGTGTCTCAGATGTGATGGTGGCATTATGCTAATGTTATTTCATGAGCTGGACCGTGTCTTTCCCAATTCATATGTTGAAGTCCTAGTCGCCAGTGCCTCGGAATAGGACTGTATTTGGAGAAAGGCCCGTTAGAAAAATAATTAAGTTAAAACAGTGTCATTAGGGTTGAGCCCTAATCCAACCTGACTGGTGTCTCCGTAAGAAGAGGAGAGGAGGACAGAGACGGGGGAGACACACACACGGACACACGGACACACAAGATGAGGAGAAGACAGTCACCTACAAGCCTGGGAGAGAAGCTTGGAAGAAACCAAGCCTGCCCACACCTTGAGCTTGAACTCCCAGCCTCCGGAACAGTGAGAAGATAAATGTCTGTCGTTTAGGCCATCCAGATGGTGGTATTTCGTGAGGGGAGTCCTAGCAAACTAAAACAGTTTACAAAGAATCTGCGTAGCTTAGCATCAGACACCAAAATAGTCACAGATGGAAGGAAGGGCTCTTCAGGACATTCTCCAAAATAACCTTCGAAAGGGAAGGAAAGGGCAGGAAGGGGGTTGTGGATAAAACGAGATTGGCCGTAAGTTGAGTAACTGTTGAGGCTGAATGGGGTGCCCACGGAGACTCACTTTACGATTCTCCTACTTCTGTAGGTTCTGAACATTTCTCTAACAGAAAGGTTTTTTTAAAAAAAACTGAAGAGGAAACATATCTTCTACGTCATCCGCCCTTCTGGAAAACTACTGGAGTACAACAAACTGTAGGAATTTACTTCTAAAATGCTGACGAAACAAACTATAACAACAACCAATGAAAGGAAATGGTCAACTGACTTTGAAAACTTTGGGGGGCTGAGCTCTCCCTGGACAGGCTGATGCCGCCCCGTGGGTTCTCCTTGCTGAGATGGAGCTCACCAGCCCTCACATACTACGTCGTCCGCCCCCCGGGCCCGCTCCCTTCTTTTTTTTTTTTTTTTTTTTAAAGATTTTATTTATTTATTTTTGACAGAGAGAAAGAGATCACAAGTAGGCAGAAAGGCAGGCAGAGAGAGAGGAGGAAGCAGGCTCCCCGCTGAGCAGAGAGCCCGATGTGGGGCTCGATCCCAGGACCCTGAGATCATGACCTGAGCTGAAGGCAGAGGCTTTAACCCACTGAGCCACCCAGGTGCCCCCCGCTCCCTTCTGATTAGGAGCTCCAACCCCTGGGGCCCGGGGGACCCAGTTTGAATGCTGTTCCTGGAAGAATCCTTCTTCCGCAACACCACCGCTTGCCTACGGAGACAGGTGGGTTTCTCTCCGCTGCTGCCTCCCGTCACCTTGTGGCATGATGATTTACTGAGGAAATGTATCTAATTTATCTGGGCGACAGAGAGCATAGCTAATCCCTAGCTTGCACGAAGAGATCTTCAAGTATTTGAATAAGAAGAAGCTGAATATTTTATGAATGGGTACTATATGTTAGGCGCTCAGCTGCTTGCTAAGTCCTTAGTAACGCACATTTAACCGGACAGTTGTAACCCCCATTTGGGGCTGAAGAATCTGGAACTGATTGTTAAGTCAGCGGCAGGGGTGGGGGGCCCGTCTCTGTGCCACACCGCGCCCACTCTTCTCTGCTTCTTCAGCCAATCCCCTGGCTTGTGTGCCAACGTCTCCCAACCTAGCGTCCCTTCCCCACGGCCCCTGGCACGGCACTCCCGGGGAGCAGGGGACCTGGACCACACACGCCCAGCACTTCTGCCAGCTCTGATGTGGTCCCGGACCCCGGAGCAGGCAGAGCCAGGCTCTTCTCTTAGCTCCCCTGCTTACCGGCTCTCTGCCTCGCCTCAGTTACATAACCTCTCTGTGCCTCTGGGTGGCTTTTCGTCACAATTTCCTAAGTGTCCCGCTAGTTGCTACGGGGATTAAAGGGATGATATCTGTGTGAGACCTGAGCACAGCGTCGGGCACACGTTAAGTGCCCTCGCTGGCATCTCTCGTCTTGTTTGGCAGACCGGGCGGCTAGATGGCACTCCCAAGTCTGTCTCTGTCTGGGGTCCTGAGTGAGGCCAAGCCGCGCCTCCTCATTCTCAACTTGGGTAGACGGATTTTTACAGCCAGGTAGAGGACCTTATAATCCTCCCCATTGTTTTCATTTTGTAAGAGGCTGCCTGTTTCTGCCTTTTGGATCCAATCCCGTCTCCCACATGCTCACTCTTCTCCTGTTCCTGAGTTACCTGAAAATCTGGATCTTTACCTATATCTTCAGGCCACCGACCAAACTACTGAACGGAAGAGTGTCCACGGTGTCCTCGGTGGTGGGGGTGAGTGCGGAGGAGCAGCAGGGGGCGCCCAGAGCTGCCCGGCTCACGCTGCCCTACCCGCGCCCTGCACGTCACCAGCAGCCACATAAACCGGGACAGCCTTGCTGGAGGACGGTCTGACAGTATGGACAGGGGGACATCCAGAATGTCAGCTCTGAAGTTTTAGCCCTGGAAATTCAGCCCAAAGCAGTCATTAAAGGGGAAAACAAATTCTGTGCGAAAGATATTTATAGCAGCATTATTGAAAATGCCGAAACGCTCTAAATAAGCTAAATGGACCACAAAGAGAAATGGTTAGATAAACAATAACGGGATAATAACAGCAATGTGGCTCTTAAAAAGATTAAATGTAATGACTACGCAACTTTATGCTAGCGAATATTAAGATTATTTAAATTAAGTCACCACAGATATACACGCTAGGACTGCAGCTAAATAAAAACTATGTACACAGAGATGAAAGAATGGGAAGATAAACAAATAGAAAATTATAGTTATGTTGAGATGGTAGATGCAATTTTCAGTTATTTCCCATTAAAACGCGGTGGAGTGATTTCTTTGGTTATAAACAACCCCGTGTTTGTGTGTATTCAAACACATATTTTATGTGTTTATTATTTATGTGTGCATCTATAATATGAAGGGAGATTCAAATAAGAGTCAAGAATGGGCAGCCTGAAAGACAGGGCCTTATTTAATGCAGGACGTCAACTAAAGGCAAGAAGCATTTGTCTCAACATGAGATCTGGTTCCTCTCTTCAAGGAACTTGGAATCCAGTGAGTTGTCGGACGTGCCAGATTACCTTCCCACAGACACGCATGTGCCTCATGGCAATCCCTGCCTGCCAGTCACAAGAGTCCTGAGGAATGGACACCCGGATGGCTCAGGGGTGCGGGGCATGGGCCCCCAGCCCTGCTCTGACGCCTACCCACCAGCAGGGGGCCTCGGGGAATCCCTACCCTGTAACTTTCACTCTCCAGTCTCCAGGAGGAGGATGCCCTGGGGGTGGCTCCGGGGCCGTGTCAAGGCTGATGGGAGGCAGGGCATCATAAATGCCCCCCCCCCCACACACACAGCTGCTGGCATAATCCCATGCCCCACTGCCTCTCCAGGTGGGCGGAAATTCTGATCTCCGGTAAAGCAGGACGGAAGTAACAGCATGCTTGCAGTGAGAACGATGAGGGGCATTCCACTTGGCCGAGGTACTTACCGTAGGTGAACATGCGCGGTGAGGTCAGCTCAATGTTGGGCAAGGCGCCCAGGTGGTTGAGGACGGCGCACCGGTAGCCGTTTTTCTGAGCATAGTCCACGAAGGTGCGGATGTACTGCTTCTCGCTGTGATTGGCGATGCCGGGGCAGATGACCATCGTTACGTCATCTACAGGGTGAAGAAAGAGATCCCGATGGACCCAATGAGGAGTGATGATAAACGGCCACGACGATACATCACTAGCTTAGAAAACAATAGGAAGGAACCTGACATCTATCTTTCCACTCAATTCTCTGGGAAGAAGCGTCTTTCCCTTCTAGGTGGAGTTAGCCCGATCAGTGCTTTTCAAACTATTTACGGGGAAGGGTCAGTTGTTAAAATGACCAATCGTGGACAAATAATTTTGAAGAATACGATAAAAATTAATGACTACACAGATGAAATGAAAACAATTTAAATTTCAATTTTTTATTACTAGACTCAGCAGATATAAAATTACTCAGCCACACTGCTTTCCAAACCTTCTTCTTAATTTCTGTATGAATGATGGGATGCACGAATAGAAAAATAAAAAGTAGTGTCTGCACGGACACTAAAATTGATCAAGCAATTTGACTGCCAGGTATTTATCTACAGATACACCTGCACATTATGCTGAACAAGAGATGTACAGGAGAGGTGACAATGGCGAAAGACTGAACACAAGCTAAATGCCCCAAAACAGAGGTCTGGTCAAATAAATTATTGTACATCCAAGTGATGAAATGTTACGTAGCCCTTAAAAATAACGAGAGACATCTTTACAGGTACTGATAGGGTGAGCTCTCCAACATGTATTAAGTGGGAAAAAAAAGCAAGGGGCAGAAAAGGGTTATGAGACGCTTCCATTTGCTTGGAGGGCAAACAGACATCTGGGTTTAGAAATGCGTCCATCCACTAGCTCTGGAATCATACGTGAGAAACCTAACAGTGGGTACCACTGGGGAGGAGTGTGGGTGGGGAGTAGGAGTAGAAGAGACACGTATACTTTCTCTGTATATCTTAAAGGTGCCTTTTGAATTTTCTACCAGGACCATGAATTACCTACTGAGCGAGAGGCAGGTACTCTGAAGGACTAAAGCAGGAAGGTGTGATGGATTTACTGGGAAGGGAACACTAGCGAGGGGAGGCAGGGGCTGTCCCTCTGAGGAGGTGACGTCTGAGTTGAGACCCGAATGACAAGGAGGAGGCAGCCCCGGAGGGGTCTGGGGCTGAGTGCTCCGGTTACTGTAAAGAACTGAAAGGTACAAGAGGTTTACTGGACTTTCCTCCCGAGTAGTTACTGAGCGCCTATAAAAACCAAGGTGCCTTGGGGTGCCTGGGTGGCTCAGTCGGCTGGGCCTCTGACTCTTGATTTTGGCTCAGGTCATGATCTCAGGGTTGTGAGATCGAGCCCCTCGCTGGGCTCCACCCTCAGCGGGGAGTCTACCTGGGATTCTCTCTCTTCCTCTGTACCCCCCACTTGTGCATGTGAGCTCTCTCTCTGAATAAATAGATAAAATCTTTACCAAGAAAGCACAACCCCCCCACACACACCTAGGTGCCTTGTGTACTACAGAACCGAGAAGACACGTCCTCCTCTGCCAGGAGCAGCGGTTGGAGGGAGCTGCCATCCTAACTCCACTCGCTCGTGACTCCTCCCGCAAAGCTCTTTGTAACGGCTGCTTACTAGGCAGGCCGCACAGAGCAACGCCAACTTCCAGCCACGACAGCAATCGAGAGGTTTCTGACAGACAGGTATCCCAGAGCCCTGCATAAATGGACCCGAGTGTGTCTTTCTGTCCACAACAACCTACACAGAGGGTGCCTGAGAGCCTCCGCCATCTGCCGTCACCCAACAAAGCAGACCCGCCTGTCCCTTGTCTCTAAGCTTTAGTTCCCTTCATCGGTAGAGTCGGGATAATAAGGCACTGACCTCTCAGGGTTACTGCAAGGTTTCACCGAGAGAACAGTATCGACAAAGCTCTTAGAGAAGTCTGGCTTCTATTGCTGTCATCAAACCAGAGGCCTGGTCCCCAGGGGCGTGGGCTCCAAGTCCTCCCTCATCCCCTTACACCGAGCTTCCGTATTTCACAAGAGGACTAACAACTGCATCCAGCATTGCTGTCTGAGAAGCCAACGTGGTGACCGGCAAGCACGTGACAGCACGAATCCTTGCGGGCTGCCCCTGGGTGACGAACCGCAGCGGGCTTCCTCCCAGCCCCCAGGTGTGATGCTGAGTGGGTGGGACGAGCATGTGCACCGTGCTCCCTCACCACCCAGTGTTCCCTTTCCGGGTGACAGCCCCATCGTAGGCCTGCACTAGCTCACCTCCGACACAGTGCTCTGCCAAGGGCTCGAAGAGGTCGAAGGTCGAAGTGGCTCCGTCGGACATGGTGATGAACTTGCGGTGCCCGTAGGGGTGTGGTGACCTCACCCTTCCCATCTTCCCGTACAAGGCTGTCTGGATGTGTCCACTTTTCCCCCAGATCAACGGTGGAATGTATCTAAGAAAGAAGGAGAGGAGAGCTCAATTCCCGCCACGCTCCTTGAACAATGCATGGAAAAATTTTCGAGCAAACGTCTTTCAACCTATTAAAGTTCTTTTCCTCATCAGTTCTGTATATGAATGGGATTTTCTTTATCTTACATCCATGCCATGATTGGCCTCCTTTCCCCGTTTACTAATACATCCTATATCAGATTAGCTTTAGAAATCACCGGGAGATGCTTACACAGACAGGATTTCAAACTTACAGTGTTAAGTAATTCGATAGGAGTTATTTCTGCAAGGCAGATGAAAAAGAAGGCAACTAATACATTTTGAACACATGCTACGTGGCAGAGTTAGCCTCATTATCAAATGAGCTAATGTATATAAAATAGCTAGCACACGGCCTACACTCAGTAAATGCTCACTTCTTCGCCTTCCCCTAACAAGACCGGCCCCAGCTACCGCCTGTTCACCAAACCCACTGCTCTCCCGAGAGTCTGTGAGTGCCTCGTGCAGCTGTTGCAGGGTGCACTGCACGCTCCGGAGAATGCGCTGGAAGGCCAGAGCAGAGTAAACATTTGTTGGGTTAAATGAAGGATAAAGGCTTGTTAGCCTAAGCAAGTCATGACGCCACCCTAACCACCGTCCTTCGTGAAAACGCGGAGTGACTCTGGTCCCTGGAGTAAAGGCAAAAATCCCTAACTAGTTAATTACTGGGAAAACAAGGTACTCTGTTACAACTAAGAAATGATTATAGTTCACAGCCCCGGCGTGGGACGATCCCATTTCCTGAAACTGCCACTGGTTTCTCTTGCCTAGCTTTGAGCCCAGGCCCAGTAGTTGGCCAGGATTTGTGTTCTATGTAAACTAGGGTCACAGAGCATAAAATATGGTAATGACATCCATCCTTTGTCTCTGTATATCACAGTGGTGAGTACTTTTAAAAAATATTTATTTATTTATTTATTTTCAGAGAGAGAGTGCGCGCGCAAGCAGGGGAAGGGACAGAAGGAGAAGCAGACTCCCTGCTGAGTGGGGAGCCCGATGTAGGGCTCGATCTCAAGACCCTGAGATCGTGACCTGAGCTAAAACCGAGAGTTGGAGAATTAAGTGACTGAGCCACCCTGGTGCTCTGTGGTGAGCAATTTCTTAAGGGTTCACCTTAACCTATTTTCCCAGTTCAAGCCCATCATTTCTATTATACTTGTTGATCCTAAAAACCCTCCTTAGCTAAATTAAACCAGATTTACTTTTTTTTTTTACTAATTCATTAAGTTTCCACAAATTTAAGAGAAGTGAAGCTATCACCTTAAGCAAGCCAGTTCCCAGACAAACTTCCTCTGTGTGGGTGGGAGGAAAGGAAAGATTATTTTAAGGCCTTGGGACATGAAGCCATTTGCCAATATGACACCACAGGTGCAAATCTCAGTGCCGAGGCCACGGCATTCGGGAAGCAGATAGAAGCGTTTTTAAGAGATGAGTGGATTATGACAGCAACAAAAAGCAAGCCTATAAAAAGTCGTATCACTTGGACAACACAGTATTACACAAGATTTAGCTACAGCCTTTATAAAGGGTTTCAGACAATAAATTACACATATGGGGAGAGAAGTGATCCAAGAAACCAAGTTCCTGGTTGCTCCCGGAGGAAAATTCAAAGATAATTTTGTTTTTAAGGTAGATTATAAATAGAAACATACTGAGGTTGGGGCGCCTGGGTGGCTCAGTGGGTTAAAAGCCTTTGCCTTCAGCTCAGGTCATGATCTCAGGGTCCTGGGATCGAGCCCCGCGTCGGGCTCTCTGCTCAGTAGGGAGCCTGC
>CM052797.1:5439605-5483750 GCA_028533885.1 Nasua narica
AAAACAAAATCTTCCCTTGGCTAGTCCCAGGCTTCCCATATAATGATGGCACGTGTGGTCATCCCGATGCTGCCCCCACCTGATTCAGGGTCGTGTCACCTCTCTGAGGTGGCCTCCGGCCCCGACTCTCGTCCCCACTTACTCCGGCCTCCGCCTGCCAACGGAGGGAAAACACGTGAGCCCGGCTGTCCCCCTCCACTGCGTGGGCCCTAGGTTGCCCTAGGAGGCCCGCCATGCCCTGCGGAGTTACATCTTTCTGTTCGAGTTCTGATAAACCGGAGCCACTGGCCTATCTCTACTCCGAAGAGGCACGCCGCCACACCGCCCGCTGCGCTGTTTTTATCCCAAGAGCCTTTGCTCAAGCTGTTGCTTCTGCCTAGAATATTCTCCTTTTCTCCTGCGCACTCAATTTTTCTGTTCCCCAGCTACTATTTGTCTTTCAAGACTCACTTCCAGTCGGGCCGCTGGGGGAGCTGCCCCTTCTCCGTGCCCCCTGGCAAAGCCCCCTGTGCACAGCTCCGTCCTGGTACCAGGGGGTCCCGAGCGACCTGAGGACTCTTTTCAAGCACGTTCCCCCCCACACCTGCAGGAGCCAGGCTCGTCCGGCTTCGTGTCCATCCCCAGGGCGCCCCCCCCGCCACTGAGCATGAAGGGAGGACTGCTGGATGGGCTGAGAGCAGACGCACATGTAGATCTGAGAAGGCACAGAAGAAACATGCACCCCGGCAATGTGAGTTGGGCCGTAGCATGATCGGTGTGCGGTTACTGGCCTCTTTCCGGGCCACCCGGCACCATTCCCGGAGAAAGTCCTGAGTGTGTGCGTGTGTATGTGGGCGGGTGTCCGTGTGTGTGCACGCGTGTGCGTGAGAACAAGTGACTGCCTCAGGATCGGGGGACTTTCTCACTTCAGTGTGAGGTCAGTTGTGCACAGTGTGCGTTCCACAATCTCTAATTTTATGACAAAACCACCTACTGATAAAACGCTGTTGTCAACGAACGCCACACCAGCACCACCCCGGCGTTTACCACATCGAATTTTTAGACGGCATATACCGTGGCGAAGTTTTGTTGTGTGTTTTCATTTGTTTGTATAAGTTACCCACAGGTCACACGAAAAAAAATTTAAAAAGGGAAAACCAGAGAGGGTGGAACACTTACGTGGTTTGGGTCAAGGAGGAAATATGAACCAAAACAATGAACTATTTTGAAATTTATATAAACATAGAAGCACTTAAGAGATGCTGAAAAGCATCCATGGAGGAATCTGCTTTACTCTGGCCCTTCAGAGAGAAGCCTGGCAGCTTCTGCCTTTACCTCCTTGGAAGCCTCCCTCTGAGAGAGCCGGGGCTTGACTGCCCAGTGAAGAGAGGCAGCTCCGAGGGGGCTAGAGACACAGAACCGAGCGCTGGGTGTGTTTTAAATTCCGAGCACCACCAAACCGTCTTCCAAAACAGATGGACCAATTTACATTTGCCATAGTTTTGCACGGAAGTACCTGTCTTCCTCACCCTCATCAATAATTAGCACTGTCAATCTTTCACATTTTGTCCATCTTGATGGGCAAAAAAATGGGTATTTCACTTCAATACATGTTTCTTAAGATGGACCTAATCTGTGGAAAATAAGTTTCTTATTTGAATTGGCATCTTCCTGATTCATATGTTTCCCGGTCATTCCTATTTCTCTTATGTAAACGGTTTGTACCCTTTGTCCATTTTCCTGTTATATTTTTTTATCTTTTTCCAATTGATTCATAGGTACTGTTCTTATCACCCCTACACCATGTCATTTTCCATCATATGTTGTAAAGGCTTTCTCCCAGTTTGTTGTATGTTTTAATTTTATCTTACATAACTTTCATATTTTGTGGTTAAATTTGTTACTTTTTTTCTTTAAAAAAAAAATTTTTTTTTTAAAAGTCGTCTCTCCACCCAGCATGGACCTCAAACTCATGACCCTGAGATTGAGAGTCGCAAGTCCTCTGACTGAACCAGGCTGGCGCCCCAAATTTGTTAGGTTTTTCTACTAAAACCTTTGTGTTTTACATCTAGTTTTAAAAAGAGTTATTCTAGCACCCAACTTTAAAAATGTTCCTCAGTATTTCCTTCTATTATGTTTATGGTTTTAAAAAATATATTACCCTTAAATCTACTTATTTTGGTAAATGACGCAAAGCAAAGATCTAATTCATTTTTCCTGATAGTTAGCTAATTAACTTTATACTATAAATGGTTCATCCTTTCCCTGCTGATTTAAACTGTCACCTTTAATATATACCAAGTTCCCAATGAAATATTTAGATATTTTTCTATATTTTCTTCTCTGATTCATTGATCTATTTGTCTATTCTCATACCACTATGACTCTGCCTTAATTAATACAGCTTTAGGGACTATTTTGAGTGTCGATAGTACAGGCTTTCACTTTTCCTTTCCAAAATTTTCTTGGCAGATTTTCGGCATTTGGTTTTTCCAGGTGAAATTACAGGATTAGCTTGTTCCATGAAAACTTTGGGATGTCTAATTGTTAACACACCAAGCTTACATATCACCTTGGAGGAAACTGACATCTATCTTTACAGTTTTTACTTGTCCCATTAAAAAAACATGCTGTATCTATTACTCAGGTATTTATGTCCTACAGTAAAACCTTATAGCTTGCTTCACGTTGCAATACTCAGTTTTTACTACACTAATTTGCATGCATTTCTACATTTTTAAAAAAGCTATTCTTAGAGCGAGCATCTGGGCATATTTTACTCCTAGCTCCCTGAAAGCAAAAGTAATCTCCTCTATACTAACGCATATGCTAGTCTGTCCAATGTTGTGCTGTGGCCAATGATTAATAAATGCTTGTTATAAATAAACGAAGGTTACTAAGAAAGAAGCTAGACCACAACAAATAGAGAGGCCAGCACGTCCTGATCTTCTGAACCCATCAGTAAGCAACACCAAACTATACGAACAGAACTGCCCAATGGGAAAGCCCACGAGGGAAAATAGAGAACTCCCCCTCCCACCCATGGCCCCTCTATACACACACACACACACACACACACACACACACACTGAGTGCGTTCGGGCAGATAGAGTTCACATCAACAAGGACAGATGGCTGCTGGGCTGTTTACAAAAGAGCTGGGGGAAAAAGGAAAGTTGACTAATGCTTATCTTTGCCCTCAATCTGTGAGGGACCAATCAATTCTTTCCCATGGGACCTGGGTTCTTTGGTTGACATCAAATTACTTGATAGCAAGCGGATCCAGACCTAGCTGTCGCTCCCTCTGATTCTCTCCAGCTGCCCTCTAGCAAACTGGCACAGGGCTGGCACACACATGTCATCTGAGACTGTGCCCTCACCCCCATTCCCCGCATGCAGGTCCCGCCAGTGGGCCAGAAGCCCAGCAGCAGCTACTCCTCGGCTAAAATGTTATGTTTGTTTTAGACAAGAGGCTAGAGTTAAAGTAACACAATCCAACCCCAGCGCACTTAAGAAGGGACTATGCCGGGGTGCTCACCAAACGGACAAGAGGCGGTAGGACCAGGCTTGAAGCAGGGGGGCTCTAGGAAAGAACATGGGGCTGCTGCATGAATGTGCTGTTGACACAGTCAGGAGCACCCCCAGCAGGCAATGCCCCAGGAGTAGGGGGTCTCGAAGGAGGGAATTTGCGGGGGGGGGGGGAAGTTGGGGGGAGCATCTTGATTTATTACCTGCGTGTAACGGGAGAGAAGGACTTCCCCGAGAGGAAACCTGTGTGCCCTTGGAGAGGAAGAATGCTGGGCAGCCAGAAAGTGACACATGCTCCCCACAGGGTCTGGGGGTAGACTAATCTTTGCTTCCAGAGGCTGCTTCAGTGCCCCTGAAAGCCCACACCTTCTTCAAAGCATCATGTTCCCATCTAATTCCTCCAAAGTCTTTTCTTTCTGTCCTTGTTCTCAACGTTGGTCCCAACTCAGCATTTCCCATAATTCCCAAATGTATTTACTTGGAAGCGTGTGCTTCCCCTATAACGCGGTACAGAGCAGAAGCAGGTAGCTCACGGGCCCAAGTGCTCTTTTTCCTCACACGCCCATCTTTCTGAAAGCAGACTTTAACACATACAAGAGTCTGGGTTGTTTTCTTTAAAGGAGAAATCTAGGGGCGCCTGGGTGGCTCAGAGGATTAAAGTCTCTGCCGTCGGCTCGGGTCATGATCTCAGGGTCCTGGGATCGAGACCTGCATCAGGCTCTCTGCTCAGTGTTGAGCCTGCTTCCCCTTCTTTCTCTGCCTGCCTCTCTGCCTACTTGTGATCTCTCCTCTGTCAAATAAATAAATAAAATCTTAAAAAAAAAAAATCTAGAAAAGTGGAGTTTTTATGACTCCTGGTCAATGATCTTTGCTGGTCTTAAAGTAGCACATTTCGTGCAACCCATCACTTGGCCCCACTATTTTTTTGAGGTAAAATTCACATACCATGAAATTAACCGTTCTAAAGTGCCTGGTTCCCTGGCATTGGTACATTCACGATACCGCACAATCATCGCCTCTGTCTGGTTCCAGAACATTTCTTCGCTCCCAAAGGAGACCTTGCATGTGTTAAGCAGTCACTCCTCGTTCTCCCCTCCCTCCCACCCGTGGCAAGCACTCATTTGCTTCCTGTTTCTATGGAATTACATAGTCTGGATATTTTACATAAATGGAATCATCGAAGATGTGACTTTTTGTCTTGTGATTTTTCACTTAGCATACAGTTTTTGAGGTCCATCGGTGTGGTAACCTGGACCAGTACTTCATTCCTTTCTATGGCTGAATAACATTTCATCGTATGCATATACTGACCACGTGTTCTCTTTCCTCCATTACCTGATGGACAGTGGGATGTTTCTACCTGTTGGCTATTGTGAGCAGTGCTGTTGTGCACATTTGTATACAAGTTTTTGTTTGAATACTTGTTTTCAGTTCTTTAGTGTATATCTAGGAGAATTTCTGGGTCATATGGTCTTTCTATGCTTAACTTTTTTTTTTTTTTAAAGATTTTATTTATTCATTTGAGACAGAGACAGTGAGAGAGAGCATGAGAGAGGAGAAGGTCAGAGGGAGAAGCAGACTCCCCGTGAAGCCGGGAGCCCAATGCGGGACTCGATCCCAGGACTCCGGGATCATGACCTGAGCCGAAGGCAGTTGCCCAACCAACTGAGCTACCCAGGCGCCCTCTATGCTTAACTTTTTGTGCAACCTCCAAACTTTTTTCCATAGTGGCTGTACAATTTTACATTGCTATCAGCAATACATGAGGGTTCTAATCTTTCCACATCCTCACCAACCTTTGTTATTTTTCTGTCTTTTTAAAATTGTTATAGCCACCCTAGTGATATTGAACATCCCTATTATTTTTTTTTAAAGATTTTATTTATTTCTTTGAGAGAGAGAGAGAGCACAAGCAGGGGGAGTAGGAGGAGAAGCAGACTCCCCGCTGAGCAGGGAGCCCAGTGTGGGGCTTGATCCCAGGACTCTGGCATCATGGTCTCAACCGAAGGCAGATGCTTAACCGACTGAGCCACCCAGGGGCCCCAAACACCCCTATTTGACTTGAAGCCGTTTCCTTCCACTCTGTCTTTACTTCCATCTCTACTTTAAATATTTATCACAATTTTTAAAATGAATTTGTTGATAAGTAAATACATATAACCAGTCTTGTTCACTTCACAATGGCTATTATCGGTAGAAAGGATCGAATCGTAATAAAATTGGCAACAGTCAAAACTGCATGTGGTATAATTTAGTACTGTCTAAAATTTGACAAAAGAACCCAGTTTCCAAAAAAATATTAGAATTCGGTTTTCATAAAAGCATTTAGACTTGCAAAATTTAACCTAGAGAATGGGACTTGGATTAACAGGATGAGAGAACTTGCTACAGCAGAAGCTATAGCCAGTAGCCCATAATATGGGCAAAATACTGATCCCAAGCTTTGTAGAAAAGTTTAAATGGAAAACAAACCTGATGAAGATAAAATTTACCTCCGTCATACTAAAAAAACATCACGGAATCAAATTGTCTTAGTAGGATTTATTCCAGAAAATATTCTCTGAAACGATTTAACGTTTGCCTAACTTTGGTGAAAATATTTGTATTTTAAGTATCCTTGGGTTCAGCCCCTCCTGACTTTTCCTGATGCGAGTGCAGGTGGTTGGAAATCAGCTCACACTCTCATCCTGCATGTTCCTCCTTCCCGGGCCAACTAAGGCAAGAGACTCGGGACCAACGAAGAAGACGCTATGAGCTAGAGAGTAAGTAGCTGGAAAGGGGAGAAGGTCTATAATGCAGGGCCACTCAGGGTCTGTGGAGGGGAGGCTGGGCAGGCCACTTGCTGAGGAACTCCAGGGAGGTTACCTGAGTAGCCTTGCTTTTACTCTATTAAGAAGGAAATAAGAGGGGGGCGCCTGGGTGGCTCAGTTGGTTGAGCAGCTGCCTTCGGCTCAGGTCATGATCGTTGAGTTCCAGGATCGAGTCCCACATCGGGCTCCCGGCTCCGCGGGGAGTCTGCTTCTTCCTCTAACCTTCTCTCCTCTCATGCGCTCTCTCACTTTCTCTGTCTCTCAAATAAATAAATAAAATCTTAAAAAAAAAAACAAAGAAGAAGAAGGAAATAAGAGGGTCTTGGTTTCACGGAGACAAAGGGAATGCAAGGGAAGAGTTACCATGCTCAATTATCTTCAAGACTAAGATAGAGGCCAAGGCCAAGGCCGCTGGAATCTTACTACAGCTCAGGAACATCACCTGGAGTGACACGTGGACCTCTCCCTTAGTGACTATGGGCACATTAAGGACGTTCCCTCAGGCCCTTGAACAGAGGAAGTCAGGGGCGTTTGAGGTAGTAATTGAGGCTCTATCACCACGAATATATTGGCTTCCTTCTTTGAACGCGGAGCGTGATAAATTAAACTGCCATTTTCTTTATCTGTAACACTTTACAATTTTTCAAAGTTCTTTTTGTCTACGATCTCATTTGCCTTTGATTAAAGTTTGTGAAATGGCAGATGTTGTTAGCCTCATTTTACCACGGGGACCCAGAGGCCAGAGGGTTCATGGCCTGGCCCCGGTCACTATGCTAACCAAGGGCAGAATTAAGACTTCACCTGGGTCCTTGCTCACTGTGTCCACCGTGCTTACTTGCTTGGATGATAAAACAGGCACAAGGAGGACAAGTAGATGTTGTCATTATAGAGGCTCCTGTGACTCCATTAGTCATCCTTTAAAAATATTGGAGTTTATCTAGAACCAATGCAAACGGGACAGCATGTATCTTCAGTAGTCAACAGCCAGTCTCTGGCTTTAAAAATACATCCAATTAACATATGCATATTTTGGTGTCCATTTTTAAGGCCACGGCCAGCCAGGGGCTTTTCAATAACATGGAAAGACTTGTTTTTGTTTTTTTGTTGTTTTAAATTTTGTTTATTTGAGAGAGAGCAAGGGGAGGAGCAGAGGGACAAGGAGAGAGACAAGCAGGCTCTGTGCTGAGCATGGAGCCCGATGTGGGCCTTGATCCCAGGACCCCAAGATCATAGCCTGAGCCGAAACCAAGAGTCGGATGCTCAACCGACTGAGCCACACAGGCGCCCGAGCCCTGGTATTTATTCCTGATCTAGATCTGCTTATTGAGAAACAGTGAACAGAAGCCAGAAGCTGACAATAAACAGGAGAAAGGACAAACACTCAGACCAAGTTCTGGGGCTCCTGCAAGTACAGGATAACAACGGTCATGGTGAAGGGCACCATTTGGGAGTGACCCCTTCGTCCACGGCAGTGTGGTGCGGTCGCATCTCACTCACAGCTTGGTCCTCAAGTTGAAAAGGCGAAACTATCAACTAGAGTCAAATCGCTCCGAGGAAGGAACACACTATCTCAGTGAGTGGGGCTCAGGCAGCTCTCCCCCCAGGGTTGGGCAGGTGGCTGGGCTGCACTAGGCACAGATGGCCCGGGTGTGTGTGTGTGTGTGTGTGTGTGTGTGTGTGTGTGTGTTGCGGGCCCGGGTGTGTGTGTGTGTGTGTGTGTGTGTGTTGCGGGGCCGGAGGCGAGGGCTGTGCCGTGGGACAAAGGACCACATCTTTAAATGCGAGGAGGCAGCAAGATGTTCCCTCTCACAGAGAGGCACACAGGCCGATGGGACTCGGGCTTAGCTGCGTGGGGAAGCGTGCTGAGAGGTGGGCACAAATGGGAGTAGTACGGGAGAGGGTGCGCGTGTGCACACGCATATTTCCCCCTCTCAGTTTACAGAGTTGAATCTGCATATGTGACAAGTACATGGGATGCAACTCCACTCTATCCTAGAAAGAATATCAGGGTAATACTGTAATGCTACAAAAAAAAAAAAAAGTAGTAAGGAGCTCCTCTTTAATTTATACCCTGCCGGAATTCAAGGGCATTGGACAGAAGATGGAACTCTCAACACAGAGCAATCGATCCGCAGGATTCCGTGGGGCATCCACAGCCACCCTGGCTATCCATCTAGAACGTACTGTCGAGGTTTAAAAGGTCACCCGACAAAACGAACGGCCCTCTTTAAAGTGTGACTTTAAAAAGTTAGCACCTGTGAACACAGCACCTGACTGGAAGCCTTGGAAGCCTCACAGGTCCGCAGGCTTCGACTTTGTTCCCTGTGCAGGCTGCTCACTCTGCAGACATGGGTCAGCCATTTTATACCCTGCCCCTCATGCCCCTCTCCTTCTGCAAGCCCGAAGGGGCACTCCAGTGACAGGGCAAAAAGCAGAGGAGTTACTCTGTCCTGGGAACCTCGCTTTCAGGTGGCTGATAGTGTCCTTGGCTGGCTTTGCGCCCAACACCAGCCAGGGAGCGAGGCAGGTGCGAGGGCAGGTGTGGGGACTGCTCAGGAGACGTGCGCTCAGGGCCCTTCCTCAGTTGCCACAGAGAATGCCCACCAACAGGCCCTCCACTCTGCGCGGAGCACACAGGCAGATAAACAAATTTTCCATTTCAAGAAAAGTGTCTGTCCACTGAGCAGAAAGATGACCTTTACTCTAACCAAGAAATTTGTTTTGAGAGGGACAACACGGCCCAGAAAGGCCTCGAGGCTGGCGTCTGGGACCAAACCAAAAACCTGTTATTGGGATGGCCTGCCTTGGCCTATACGTTCTTTTGGCTCAGAGAGACTGAGTCAGTCAAATTGAGAGATTAACGAGACACAGTGCCTGCCCTTTAGGGTTCACAATCTGGGGGTGGAAGCACGGGAGAAATACCCAGACAACGTCACGGAGAGCAGTGGGCACTGGGGTCCGAAAGGCAGAGTGGGGTGATCGGATGGGGAGGTGTAGTCACACAGCTGAGCAGCACCCGTTTAACTCAGTGCGTGATGGGAAGCGTCGAGAACTGAACGCCTGTGCCCCTCAACCCTCACAAGGCCCTGCCCTGCGATGTGAGGGTGTGTGGAGGCAGGACCTCTGGGAGGTAAGTAGGCGCAGATGAGGTCATGAGAGTGGAGCCCCAAGATGACACTGGTGTCCCTATAAGAAGAGGGGGAGAGACCAGAGCTCTCCCTCTCCGCCATGTGAGTCCACAGCAAGAAGGCGGCCATCTGCAAATCAGGAAGAGGACTCTCCCCAGACACGGAATCTGCTGGCATCTGGTCTCGGACCTTCCAGCCTTCTGTTATGGCTGTCTGATTTAAGACAGGGAGTCTAAGGTCCTCAGAGAGCGGGGACGTTTCTGAGCATCCAACCTCTGTGTCAGGGACTGAACTAGTCCTGTCTCTCACGGAGTCCGCACGACAGCTCTGATGAGGACATTGCTCCCATTGTACCGGTGAGGAAAACCGAGCCTTGACTGGCCTTGCGTCACAAGGTCAGGATTAGGGGACAGGTGTCTAGCTTCAGGTCAGAGACTTTCTCACTGCGCCCCAGTCAAGAACCATCAACTCCCTCAACCACAAGCTAAAATAACAAACATCTTTGCGCCTGGTTTTTCCTGTCGGATCATTTGTCTGAATATTATATTAAATCATGTTCCTCTGAACTGAGAATTGAATTTGTTGCAACTTCTCTCAGGTTTTCTTCACGTACATTAAACAAAAAACCATTTCTTTAATTTTACATGTTTTTCACAATTGTAACCGACTCCCTAATGTTAGTAAAGTTTTTTCGTGCAGAAGATCCATCTGGAGAGTAACTAATTTGAATATTTATGTTTGATTATTTCTAAGACGAGGCCAGAATGTTAATAAAATTGTACTGAATCTCTCCCCGAAGGTAATGAGACCCAGGAGAGAGGATGGGGGTTGCTGTGGAAAAGCAAGAGGTCTCTGATCTGGGGAAGCATTTTTATTCTACATTAATGAGGGAGAATAAATTAATTAGGACAAGCATCAGTGCTGGGGGGGGGAGTGGTGGAGGGTGTGCACACAGGAAGGAAAGCTTTGTGGCAGCCCCAGAAGTCTGAAAACTGAGCTCCAGGCCTTCCTCTGTGTGTGTGTGTGTGTGTGTGTGTGTGTGTACACATCTTTGTGTGTAGGTAGACAGGGCAGGGGAGGTGTAGAACCCTTGAGAGGTCAGGGGGGCATTTTATATTTATCCTGGATCCTGACCTGCCAGAGCTACCCCTCCACGGGCCTTGAGCGCAGGACCTCCTGCTGCTCCCCCCACGGACCCCTATGGTTCCCTCTGTGGCTTCTCTCCCCTCATCCAGCCTGGCTGACCGGAAGCCAGCAGGTCTGTGTGAGCCCACCCCACTCGGCCTTCTCCAGACGTGGAGCAGACTATGCACCCCCCCGCCCCAGTCCTGCTGGGGAGGCAGGGAAAGGACTTTTCGTCATTTGCTTCAAGCCTTTCATCTCAAAGTGGCAAGTGGCATATTCAGCTTCCCAAACACCCATTAATAGGCTCATCAGAAATCTGCTTTGCACACAGACTTTTCCCCACTGGAGGCAAATACTTCTTCACAGCTGTCACACATTACATTTTCACTGGCGTTGTTAGATGTTCTATTCCTGAATTGCAGGATGATGCACAGGAAAATTCCAATGCAGAGACGGTTTGTTTCTGCCCAAAATGACCAAAAGTGGCCTGAGGAAACAGAGAAATCTTCTATTCCTGGCACTGGTTTTTAAACATGGGACAGAGGTGACCAGGCCGTGGTGACCCACCCTGTATCCTGTGTGAGCTATAAAATGTGACTGTTAGGACAGGCCCAGGAGGTACAATAAAACCGCTTAAAAAGAAACCACACTCTTGCTTCAAGGAAAAATAAACGCAGTTTTCAGGTTCAAAGAAAGGCAGGTAGAAATCCTCAGAACTGTATTTACATGCTAAATTCATCTGATCCCACTATCTTTCTGCTCCACAAACAGCCTTTAGGACTGGCCACCTCGCTCCGGATGAAAGCTCCATCCTCTTTCCTGTCTGTCCCAACCTGCTCTCGACCCTGCTCTCCGCAGGCTGGTAGCTTATTAAGAGGCTCCATCCCCGGTTCCACCGACAAACAAACGCCATCCAGGAAAGAGCTAGTCTGGCCAAGGGCCAGCAGGAGACTGGAGTGCAAACTCGCTGCGCTCGCCCACACTTTGCCCAGAACCCGCTCCCTCCCAGTCTCACCCTTCCTGTGGTTAAATTATGGATTTGGAAAACCTGCTGTGCTGATCGAACAGGGCGTGTGCTGACCCACAGCCCACGGAACACCTCTGTTTTGTCCCCGTCTCCCCCACAGGGACCCCTCTCCTGTCACCCGGCCACTCTTCGCCCAATCCACGGTTGCCTTTTGTCCGCTTCTCAGCCTAATGTCACTGCAAAATGTGTATCCAGTGTGGGCAGGACTGACGATGGAAGCCGAAAAGTCCCACTGCATTTGCTACTATTCCTGGTGGGGGAAACCCGGACTCTCTCTCTCTTTTTTTTTTAAAGATTATTTATTTATTTGACAGAGAGAGAGAGAGAGAGAAGGAACACAAGCAGGGGGAGTGGGAGAGGGAAAAGTAGGCTTCCTGCTAAGTGGGGAGCCTAATGTGGGACTTGATTCCAGGACCCTGGGATCATGACCTGAGCCGAAGGCAGACGCTTAACGACCAAGCCACCCAGGTGCCCCAAACCCAGACTCTCTAAATGTGAAGTTTCTAGAAGATCCACCTGAGATACCTTTTAGAAACCCATGAATCAAGAGATGACGTCTAAGAGTTAAAATGTTGGCATACAACATCAAACACGTGTCTTGCTTTTCTTTCACATGCAGAAAATAATTCACCAAAGGGCAAGCTGTAATGTTAGAAAAAAGGGGGATTTTTTAAAAGATTTAATAAAAAATATGCTTCTTTTGTCAGTAATTATTGATATCATTACTAAAAACCCACATTAAAAAACCGACTCCAGAGGTGCCTGGGTGGCTCAGTGGGTTAAAGCCTCTGCCTTTGGCTCAGGTCATGATCTCAGGGTTCTGGGATCGAGCCCCGCATTGGGCCCCTTGCTCGGCAGGGAGCCTGCTTCTCCCTCTGCCTCCGCCTGCCACTCTGCTGCTTATGCTCGCTCTCTCTCTCTCTGACAAATGAATAAATAAAATCTTAAAAAAAAATTAAAAAAAAAAAAAACCCGACTCCATTCCTGTTCCCAGGGAGTTCACGGTCACAATAAGGTGAGAAGGAAATTGTATAATGCTCCTTCAGGCTCTGGAGAGATTGGAACAAAAATCAGCACTGCAAACATGTTAATTCTCCCTAAATTATCTATAAGTCTAACAGATACACAGTAAAACAAAAAACAAAAAACAAAAAAACATATTTGGAATCAAACAAGCATTCTAAAGTTCACATGAAAAACTGAATGGGCTAAAACTGCCAAGGAAATCCTGAAAAAGCAGAGTAGCGAGGGGGGATTAGCCGCAGTGAGAACTGCCTATAGTAAAACATATTTAAAAACTACAAATCTGCGAATGGTGTATATTCAGGATTATCAACAGAATGGAACAGACTGGAAATGTGCCTAAATACATCCAAGAAATTTAGTAGGAGAAAACAGTGGCATTTCAGTAAATGGGGTAAAGATGGCTTGTCCAATAAAGGGTGTAGGGTAAAGGGTAGCCATCGATGAGAAAATTAAGTTGGAGCTACACTCCGTACCAGGATACAGCCAGAGAGACTGCGCATTTAAAAACAGAGAATGGTACCATATATGTGCTAGAAAAGGGTGGAATTAAAAAAAAAAAAAAAAACTAATCGTACAATGAAGGCCTTTCTGAGACAAACAGAAATCCTCGAAGCCAAAAGAAACAATCGAAAGATTTGACTACGCAAACATTTTTTTTTTTAATTTGCCTGGCAAATACCACCATGGGCAAAATCAAGAGACAGAAGACAAACTGAGAACAAATATTTGCAAGTCATACTGCAAAAGGCTAATTTCCCCAGCAAGTAAAGAACTCTCTCAGGTGACTGGGAAAAAGCTCAATGACCATCAGGAAAATGGGAGGTGGCTCCCAACAGGCAGTTAATAGAAATGGAGATAAAAAAAGTTCTTAAACGTAGAAAAGATGCACAGCCTCTTTCATAAGAGGAAATACAAATAAAAATCACATCAGTAAAATATTTTTTGCCAACTAGATTGGCAAACACAAAAAAGCAGGAGAACCCCTTCTGTTGGCAAAGTGTGGGGGGCAAGAGACACTTCTAGTTTATCCTACACGGACATGTGTGCATAACGTAAATGCAAAATTATTTTACAGTGGTGTGAAAGTCAACAGCTAGAGACAAGAGGAACCTCCGTGAGCAGATGGAGGAAACAAAGGGCTCCCCGCTGCGGAATACCAAGCAGCCAAGACGGACACGGCAGGATTGTGGAAGGGCCTCGCGGTGATACTTCATGAAGAATAGCAAGGTGCACAGGAGTATGCATTCAGTCTGCTACTCCGTGCAATCAAAAGGAAAGCGGCATGTGGGTGTGTACGTGCATGTAAGTGCTGTTTTCGCACGGGATGACCACGAACCTGGGAACACTGGGTGAAGGTGTAACTTAACGCTGATAAGCGTGGGAGCCCACGACGGCGAGGACAACGCGACAGGAGAAAACAAGGTCACATACTCAGTGGCTCGGGAGACCTTCCGGGAAACAGTCACTGCTGCCTCTTGAGCAAGGTGAGCCCTGAGCTGAGAGTAAAAAGAAGGAAATGATGCAGCTGCTCTGGAGCTTTCCATAAGAGGAACATGGTTCCAAAGAGCTGAAATGTTGGCGGCTGTGGTTAAGCCCTGTTGAAACGGCGGCCCTCTCCGACGGCATGAGAAGGCAGAAAAATATTTCCTCAAATAGCCACCAACTCCACCCTTGTGGAGACTCCCCGCAGCTCAGGCACCAGACCTTCATTCTTGTGCACACAACAAGACAGATAAACATCTTCCAGAAAGTTCTGCAAAAGCAGTCTATCTCTGCACGCGAAAGACTGACTCAAAAGGCGGCTGGTGGCTGCTGTCACTGCTTATACTCATAACCTGCAATGAACCACACACAACTTTCAAAACTAAGAAGGACGAAATGTATGGTCAGAAGCCTCTTGATTTGATTTCGTATCAATTTGAAACAGCTAGAAGAAATAAAAAGTTTAAAATTCGTCCAAATCCTCACAATCCTCAAGAAACTATTTTCATTTTCGTTTCCTTTTTACTAGTAGCTATGTGAACAGAGTATTTAACATAGTTATACTAACAATATACATAATTTTGTCTTCTGCTTTCCCCCCACTCAGTCCCTGTTGTCTCATTCACATGGTCATCGTCCTAAGTCCTAGATGACCGCACACAATTCAGCTGCAGTGAAGGGAACAAACATCTATCCAGCACCTTCCATGGGCACATTATATAATCTGACTTACCCCTTACAGCAACTCTTCCTGTTGGGAACCACCCCCTCCTTCATTTATGAACTAGGAAACCGAGCGTCCAAAGATCTAGTAAGTAGTAGGCCCTGTCTTTGAACCCCACGGTGTGTCTGACCATCCTCTCCCAAGCATCACACCGCCGCTGCCTCTGGTGTGGGACGCGTCTGTGCTCAATGTCTACTACCAGAAACAATGCCTGGGGAGATTCTTCCCATATTTCATTTTTCCCTTTCTAGATAATTTTCACTTCTGCCAACATTTGTGTCCAGAGTCCAACGAGATGCCCTCTCACCTTTCTCCACTCCCAATTCCTGCTTCTGAGAGACAACTATTTTCAAGCCTTTTAGGGTCCCTGTCACCCCATACTTGTCTCCATATTTCTGGAGGCCATGCTTGGCCTGCTGGCTCTTCCACACCAACTTCTGTGTCACCTACTGCATTTGCCACTGTGGAGACTGTCGGCTCTCTTCCACACCCAGGACTCTCTTTCTCTGGGTTCTCCTCCTCCACTCTTTGCAACCTTGTTATAGTAATACCCCTGGTTATGTTAATTTTCAGTGTTCATATGATTATGTAAATACTAGTCACAACTAAGTCAGTCATGTATTGTAGCCTTTTTTTTTTTTTTTTAAAAAAAAAAGCTCTTTATTTTCTCAGGTTATCACTTTTGGCATTTCCTCATGAGCTGAGCATACCAACTGCCAGCTTATTTCCAAACTCGGAGTAACATTGCGTTTCTGCACAAAGGCCTCAGGCAATCACTGGTTTCACTTTCTCCTGGAGACACCCCGTCTGGGGAGCCTTCCCTCCATCCTGCGAAGCCCCTCGTTTCCTTGTGCCTTGAGCCCTACGGCCACTCTTCCTTGACTGCCTTCCTTTCCTTGGTGGAGGCTGGCTGGCTTTCACTAGCCTCTTGAGGAAAAATGAATTGGGGAAAAAAAGAAAGAAAGCCCTTTTTTGAGACCAACTCTCCATATCTGAAATGCCTTTATTTTACTCTCACACTAGGGTGAGTTTGGCTGGTACAGAATTCTGAGTTAAAATCCATTTTTACCTCAGGATTTTGAAGGCCTCGCTCTACCGTCATCCAGCTTCCGGTCTGCTGTTGACGTCTGGGGTCATTCTGACACCTGACCTGCAAGCTTTGCAATCTTGCTTTCTTGCCAGGGTTCCAACAGGTCATCAAGCTCTTCCACTAGGTCTTTCTCATTCTCTGCGCTAGGATTTGGGAGCTCCTTCAATCTGGAGTTTCAGGTCCTATATTCATGGGCCAACGAGGGGCTATTTCTCTGATAATTTCTTCCCTTCTGCTTTCTCTAGCCCCCTTCCGGAACTACCATGATTTGGGTATTAGATTTTTTAGGACTGATCCTTTGATTTCTCTTCCACTTTCCATCCTTTGTCTATTGATTCTACTTTCTGGAAGAGACCCTCAATTTTATCTTTGAACCCCTCTATTGACCTTCATTTGTGCTCCAAAAATCTCTTCCTGTTCTCAGAATGTTCTGATTTTAGTCTCTTATTGCCACATGGATGTGTGCCCTCTCTTCTCTCCAAGTATGCTCATTATGGATTTTCTTTACTTTGGCTCGTTTCACTGTGTTTCCTCCACTTCCTTTCTTCTGCTTGCTTTTGATCTGTCTTTCATGTTCAAGGCTTTCCTCCTGTGCCCAGCGACTCCCGGTTGTCTGCTTCCACTCCGGGGCGAGGCGCTAAGAAGCAAACGCACAGCCAGCTGACTCCCTAGGCAGACCTGTCCATCTGTGGGTTCCAGCCTCTCTGCAGAGGACCCTCAAATAATAGTGTCTCTGGGACTTTCCTCCGAGGCCGGTCAGTTTGCTCAGAGGGGAAGCCTCCCGTCTCCTTGGGGAACCTGGTCATGGCTGGAGCCTTCCAGGTGCAGACTCTACGGCCTCGTGCCTCATTCTCACTCTTAACCTGTCCGGGCGGAGACAAAGCTACCGCCTGGCTGCGGGAGAGGGGAGGAGCCTGGGGGACTTTCCACCAATCTGCACGTTTTCAGATGTGTTTCACACCCCATCCTCAGAGGCACCTGGAGCCTCTAGTTCCGGAGCCTTCAACTCTCAGCCTGATTCTTGCAGGGTTCTGACACTCTGCGACTCTGGCCAAGTCCACTCACCTTGCTGAGCCACATTGACTTATTAGTTAAAAACCAGAGCATGGAGGCGGGGTGAGGAATAAAGACACCCATTCACCTACTGTTTCATCTGAGGATGAAAGGAAACATACTGAAATCACTGACCCTCCCGACTAAAGGATAGTAGCCACCCAGGTAACGAGAGTATTTGTCATTGTCGGGGTTGTGAACAGTAACTTATTTCACAATTTACCACGGGACACAGACTATTAGAAAATCTAAATGCAAACGAACGTGTTTCTGTGATGAAGCCCCGGATGCTGCGAGACAAGAGAGGGAGAAGCACTCACTCTGGCTGTGGAGGGGGACGCCCAGGGAGCCTTCCTCCGAGAGGTGCTGTGTGCTCTCAGATAAGGAGGCTGTGCAAACGTGTGGAAGGATCCCCAGTAGAAGGACTGGCAAGTGTGAGACCCAGGAGAGAATTGTAGGGGGACCTGCACATCCAACTAGAGTGCCCAAAACTAAACCACTTTCCCTCAGAAGGCGGCTTCCCTGTGACTTGTCTATTTCTGTTCATCAACCCATTCTTCTCTCAGCTGCTTAGTAACCTTCACATTACCTGTGATTCAGCCCTCTTAGCCAACACCCAAGGACATTCCATTATCCACCACACCTACTGATTCCCATTCTTTCCTAATGCCACAAGTGCTCAGGAGATCACATCCAAACTCCTCCTTTCTGGAAATGTGAGACCCCATGTGATCTGACCTCTTTCTCCCCCAAAGACCCAGGGCTCCCAGCTATAATCAGACAGCTCTTGTCACACCACATCATGACACAGGGACTTGGCAAGGAGCTGGCCAGGAAGCCGCTGTGGAGACCAAGCTGGTGATGGGACAAGAGCACACAAGCAAACAAAATCAAGGGCACAGGGCACAAAAGGCAGAGAGAGTGGCCGGTCCAAGGGCCACACCGAGAGCACGGAGAAGAACTTTAGAAATTGCAAGAGGGATGGTCTGAGTCCAGCCAAATGAAGATCTATGGGTCTGGGGGCTGTGGGGGAGGAGCAGAGTGGCTGCGGGGTCAGGGAAAACCAGCGACAATGGGGGAAATGTGCCAAATCACTACCCGAGCAGGCTGGCTGGAAGGCCGACAGGACAAAGAAAGCAAAGTGGGTAGATGAGGAGTGCTGGCCTGGAGAGCCAAGTTGGCTTTCTACCAGAAGTGCTTGCTTAACTCCGACTATCGACTCCGTCGGCTTCTGCTCACACTGACCTCTCTCCCTTCTCTCATGTCGCCCCACTCATCCAAACCACCTCATCTCACGGAGTCACTCAAAACCTCAACATCCAAGTCTCCTCAGCACCATCTCCCTCTTTCTCTAAACTCCTTTAGCATTTAACTGACTTGCTCGTTCTGACACTCCATCACACGGTTCCTACCAGAACTACCTCCACATAATACTGCGCACTCGCTGGGGCGACGCGGCGGCCATAGAGAACGGAGGGAAGTTTAAGATAGTCGTTTTCCTTAAGCCTCTCAGAACAGAGTTGGCCTGAAGAGAGATACACACATGGGAAGATATCATGTACCTTCCTGCTGTCAGGTAGGAGCCACAGGGACGGCGCAGGGTAAGGGCTAGAGAGTTCTGGAAGAGGCAGCACGTGGGGCGGCCTTGTGGGATGGACAGCATTTCGATGGACACGGAAGGCAGAAACATGAGAAAAAAGATTACATGTGCATGAGACAGGATAAGTGTGATCCCCACACGGTGAACAGACTGGAAGAGCAGGTTACTAAAGATTAAAAATATATGTCTCTCTGGTCACTGAGAAGAACCTTCCTTTATTGAAATGCCAAGGAAAGAAAAGTCCCAACTGCTGTGGCTTGGCAGATTTCAAATTAAAAAGAAACATATACAGTTTTTCAGTTCATATTAGTAAGGAATTGGGTGTTCAAGCTTCGGTGATCTAGCCCAAAACACCAGTTTGGGGTCTTGCCAGCAGGAGAATCTGGTGCTACAAGACACAAAAATGTCAGCTTGGTTGTGGCAATGGCATGAGTAGCCAGCGGAAAGGGGGAGAAATACGTGAGCTGCTGCTTCTCATGGACCTCTCCCTTCCCAGAAGGCCAAGGATGGTTCTGGATCATCCACTGACCTCCGGGCGAGAAGGTTGCCCAAATGCTCTGGGTGAAGGCCTCTTTTAATGGCTATCTCAGAAGGGAAGCTGTCTGGCGTGATACCGTGCACCCATGCTGACTGAGAGCCCTCATTCCATGACTAGAGACTGGCACGGGCAGAGATTCAGGGTGGTTCAACAGCTGCCACAAGGGCTGACTCAATTCTATGGCTCATGGCCACCCCGCACCGTGGGCAGCCATCTTGGGCAGAGAAACAGCTCTGAGAAGAGCACGGCCCTGGTGGACAGTCGTCCAGGGTGACCACAGCAGGGGGAGGGGGGATATCACATCCAATCACACCAGATATCAGTCCGCCAAGGATTAGAGCTTTCTGCAGCAGTAAAAGCTTCATTTCTTAGGAACTCGTGGAGGAGCAGATCTCCTTGAGAAACCTCAGAAAATTCCTTCTTGAGTAAATACTCTGCCACCTAGTAGATTGTGATCTGAAGGCCCTGTGTCCCTCAGAGACCCCAAAAGTTATTCTCCAGGCTGTTGAGGAGGACGGGACTTCCTGTATGTGTGCTTCCGACGAGGACGACGTGCAAACCGCAGTCATCTCTCGACCCCACGGCTGCATGGAGGCAGCGGTCCCACCCACTCACCCCCTAGAAAACACTGTCCACAATACTGTCTTAACTATACTTTACCCATAACGTAGATACTGTTCTGGGGCGTCTGGGTGGCTCAGCTGGTTGAGCATCTGACTCCTGCTTTGGGCTCAGGTCTTGATCTCGGGGTCACTCCATGTAGAGCCCACTTAAAAAAAATTTTTTTTTTTTAAAAAGTAGATACTGTTCTATAGTATGAAACACATGGTCTATCATAATGAAGGGAGACATGCCAGGCAGTGGGCAGAGAAAAAGAACAGTTTGAGATCAAAATTGCCAACCACTGCATTTACAAGGTCAATAGAACATGAGAAGCTGATAAAAGATGGCCACGCTTAGAAATGTTAGACTTTCTAGAAAATAAGGTCCATTTCCTGCTCCTGGATATTGGGCCAATTTATAGCCCAATTGAGAAGGACCATGTATTGAGAAGGACCACAAAATGGATCTGATCCCTGGCAAGTCCTATAGAGTAAGTTTGGTTTAGGGAAGTAGTTTAAGTAAAGCTAAGGATGACTGGTGGACAAAGATTGGTGGACCCTGGATCCTAGTCTGGGAAAGGCTAGAAGGTGGGGTGACAGCGATGGGACAGGTTTGCTCAGGCCCATCTCCCCATCTGCAGGTGCTGGGTCTGACTTCGTGTGACAGCGTCAGTGGAAGCACATGCCTCTTTTGCTTTTTAAAGGACATGGTAGAGCTCTGACAATACGGCAACGGATTAGGCATAAATTTTGGAAACTGGAAGTAATTGCTTTAAGAAGGGCAAGGCACACAGAAGATGATGAGCCTCTTTCCAACTGTATTAAATTACGGTCCTTTCATTAGAAACACAAGCAATTTTAAGATGAAGTCACCCAAAAATATGACCTCACTGATGTGACCATCACTCATCTTTCATCTTGCAGGTGCTCTTTTACAACATAGATTGTAAATATGCTCGGAAGGACCGGGGCCATGTGGAAAGAGTGCATTGGGAGCACCGCACTTCGCCTTATCAGTTATTAATGGTTCACCACAAGCAACTAAGGAAATATTTGCACAGTTCTTAAAATGGGTAACGTCAGGTCAATGGAATTAAGTCACTTGGCAATTAGAGGAGTTTATCCTATAAAAAGCACAAAGCTTTCGTGTTCAGCCAAGGAGGAAAAGATCTAAATCCGATCTGGAATGTCTCTGTGAACAAGAGAGAATTAGGAGGAATTTAAGCCCTAAATAATGAAATTCTTTTCAACTTGAACTCATTCTAAATAAGCGGCCCTGGCTCCAGAATTTCCACCCAGGAGGGGCCTAGGGGCGGCAAGCTGACTGGAAGGGAGCGTGTGAAGCTGTGTTTACACGATGTTTTATTGAAGACTGCAAACGTCAGGTGTCTGTACCCACGCCCCTTGCCCTAACGTCTCCGCTGGCACCGCCGCTGCAGACGGACAGCCTTATAAGAGGAGGCAAGGAAGGAAAATGCAAGGAGTGGAGGGTCTCTAGGAACACCATATATTGCACTATGAGAGCGATCTGAATTAGTGCTTTTCTCTGTATTACACTTCTATTCATTTATTTGAGAGAGAGAATGTGCATGAGCGGGAGGAAGGGCAGAGTGAGAGAGCATCTCAGGCAGACTCCCAGCCGAGCGCCGAACCCCACACAAGGCTCTATCTCATGACCCTGAGATCATGACCTGAACCAAAATCAAGAGTTGGACTCTTAACCGACTGAGCCCCCCAGGCGCCCCTCTGATTATTTAATTATGTCCTCGGTACATACAAATCACACATCTTGTACATCTGTGACAAAGACAGTGTCTTTATATATAGAATCAGGCTTTTGTTGGGCGGTTAGATAAAAGAAAAATGAATATTGTTAGGACGCGGAAGACGTATGAAGCAACAGGGATGGAATTGATACCGTTTGAGAGAAAAATCAAAAGCAGATCTGCTCTGCTGTCTCAGAAATAATTAGGAAGCATAGTTGTGCAGAAACCAAGTAAAAAAATAAATGCCTCTGGAAAGCCTGTACAATGAAAAAGTTTTTAAAAATGATCCTTCTTGGGGCACCTGGGCGGCGAAGTTGGTTAAGCCTCTGACTCTTGGCTTCGGCCCAGGTCATGATCTCAGGGTTGTGAAACCGAGCCCTGCGTTGGGTTCTATACTGGGCGTGAAGCCTGCTTAAGATTCTCTCTCTCACTCTACCCCTCTCCACCCTCTCTAAAAAAAAAGAAAAGAAAAAAAATTCAACAACACATCCTTCTTTTATACTCGGAGGAGTAGATCCTCAGGTGTTGATTAACCAACACTCATGGCGGGAATCCAAACATGGGGACTAATTGTGATGAACACAACAGTTCAATAGGATTCTTGTCTGGAGTGTGCACTCCGGTGAGTGGGAAGAAGAAACTGGGAAAAGCACAGAACACAAACCCACAAACTGTCTATGGAACGGTCACGATGTTTCCGCCATTCTCTTCCGAGTAGCTGAAGCAGCCTTAGACAGGAAAGGCACAGGAAGGGCACCACGCAAGCACAGTGGGCTATGATTTTTGACTTTCAGTTCGGTTTGCAAAAGGTGGGGCCCTCGTCCCCATGTCTCAGGTACCTCTCACCCCCACGGAGAACAATAACACCCAGCTCCTGTGAACACAGGTGGCAGCTGGCTGCAGAAGAAAACTAGTATGTTTTAGTCTCCAGGAAAGGAAGGGCCCACAAACATGTGCCTGTGGTTTTGAACACACTGCTTCCCTTGTGCAGACCCTGCAGGGGCTCCCGGATGCCTCTTGTGCCCAGGAAAAGCACCTCAAGTCTCTGTTTCTCGGCTGGTCTATTAGCTAAGCGCTCCACCACTGTCCTCCTAAACGCCTTCAGTTTCACCTAGACCACAACCCACACCCACAGGCTTGCTCAGGAGGGAAAAATCCAGAAGCCTGGCTTCCCACAGGGAATCTATAAATTTCAACAGCAGGCTCCCAGAGATGGGGCACCTGCTTCCTATCCTCACCTCCTAACCCGGGCCTGCTGATGCAAACTTCAAGAAGGCCCAAGGGAAGGGTGGAGGCTGCAAAGTGCCTTTATGTGTATCTGGGGTTGCTCTGTTTTAATTTAAGACCCAAACAACAATCCATCTGCTTTCAGAAACAGGGTAAGGGACTTCCCCACAAATAAGATTCCATCAGAGCTGAAGGCACACCCAGTTCCCTGGAGTGCCTGCGCCCCTGGGCAGTGTTAGCTGCGTGGGTGGGGGCAGCACTGTGGTTTCTCCTGCCCAGCCACGGACGGCACTTGGCAAGATGGGAACAGCCCACACCTATGCCTGTGGATGGAAAACAAAAGACCCAATGGCATCATACGTAAGATCTGGGAGCGCTACGGATCCTGGGGTCTGTCTCATCAAGAGTATGGCTCTGTATTTGGGATATACCTTCTTTACTGACAAAGAAAAAGTGATCGACACGAATTCCCACAAAACAAGGCAGGTTGTGCTAAATGGGCACAGAGGCTATAAGCTGGGGAAACACATGGGTAAAAAGAAGGAAGGGAGGAGAGCCTGGGTGGCTCAGTGGGTTAAAGCCTCTGCCTTTGGCTAAGGTCATGATCTCAGGGTCCTGGGATCGAGCCCCACATTGGGCTCTCTGCTCAGCAGGGAGCCTGCTTCCCCCTCTCTCTCTGCCTGCCTCTCTGCCTACTCGTGATCTCTCTGTCATATAAATAAATAAAATCTTTAAAAAAAGAAGAAGAAGAAGAAGAAGGAAGGGGGCAGGGAGAAATCAGGGAAAGTCTCGCAGAATAGACACTAAGGTTTTCTTACAGAAGGGGCACTTCGGTGGAGAGAGAATGGAGGGGATTTGGGAAGAGCCTGGGGCAGGAGCTCAGGAGGCAGGCACTCAGTGGGCATTGGGACGATGCCACAGGTGACCAGGTAGACAGGTAGGTTGGGGTCACCCTGCAGTGTGTGTTGGGTGCTGGCCTGCTTGAGGAAGCCACTTCGAGTGGTATTGTGACACACGGGTGGGGCAGAGGCAAAGAGGTGACTCAGGACACTCTTGTAAAAGCCCAAGGGAGTGGTAGTTACACAGGTGAATACATATGCAAAAGGTCCTCACTCAACTGTATACTTAAGGTTTGTACATTGTACTATATGTAAACGATAGCTCAAAATACCCTTTGTATTCAGAGCACATGAAGAGAGGGAATGACCCATCCCCTTCCTTTAGAAGGGGATAACCCCTTGGATTTTTCCGGGCCTTACACAGAGCAGGCTGGAAAATCTGGGAGGGGAGATGTTATTTCCAACTAATAAAGCATGCGGAACTCTGAGGATAAGGTAGATAAATAAGAGAAGCAATGGCATAAGCTGACTTGTTGAGTGAGTTACCGTACCACCTTTTCACACTCTCTTACCTGTACTGAAAGTAAAGTGATGGGCTCCACGTCTAGCACAGAAGAAGTCAGTGGGGGAGGGGGCAACTACATCAGAGGCTGAAGGAAGCCACAGGAAGTCACAGAATGGCACGCTACTGGAAAAAACTCCACCAGGACCTTGGAACTTCAAGCTTCTAATTCTTTATATAAACCATTTTCACGTACTATTACAACCTGTTTTCCCAATAAGCCTAGGAAGTGGGAAAGAATTGTATTACTATTATTCCTGTTTTGCAGATGAGAAAACAGAGGTTACGATATGAAGAAAAGAGAAACCAACTATGCTGCTGAGATTATAACCTGTAAATATTCCTCTGGAAAACGGTCTGGCAATATATGTAAAATTCCTTCAACTGAGCATATCTTTTTATTTATTTTTTTTTTTAATTTTTTTTTGAAGATTTTATTTGTTTATTTTACAGAGAGAGACACAGCGATAGAGGGAACACAAGCAGGGAGAGCAGCAGAGGGAGAGGGAGAAGCAGGCTTCCCGGAAGAGCAGGGAGCCTGATGTGGGACTCGATCCCAGGACCCTGGGATCATGACCTGAGCCGAAGGCAGACACTTAACGACTGAGCCACTCAGGCACCCAAGCATATCTTTTTATATAGCAAATATATTAACAAGAATTTACTCTAGGAAGCAATCAGATCTATATATGCATCCACCACAGCAATGGTTATAATCACAAAGATGTAAAAATGGAAAAACAAATGTCCAATAAAATAGGAAACTGGTTAAATATGACGCTTTGTATGATGAAATGGCATTAAATTTAAGTTATCAATGGAATTTTTTACATGATATGTTTCTAATTGAAGTTTTCAAGTTGCCGAACAGTTTGTATAGTATCAATTTTGTTAAATAATAAACATGTATGCACAAAAAAGACTGGGGGAAAAAAAAAGTCCTTAAAATACACAAAAGTCCAAGGGGGCTAGAACACCAAAGTCCAAGCCCGTCCTAGAACACGGGGGGATGGAAATAGGAGAGGGCAGATACACAAGAAAACCTTCTCTTGGGTTCTTGTCCTGACTCTGTAGCCCCGACCCCCACCCCCAGGGTCCTTCATCTAAGCAGACTTGTCTAATGCTCGGTGACAACAGCGGTACTAAACTCAGGTTACTAGTGCTAAAGGGCATCAGGGGAGTGCTGCCTGTTTCAATTTACACAGGAGGAAACCAAGGGCCAGGAGGGCTGTCACTTGATCCAGGTTTCTGTGGCTGGTTTAGAAGCAGAAGACCTAGGTTTCCATTCTAGTCCAAATCTCGATTCAAGGCTTTTTCTCTACACCACTGCTGCCAACAACCATTAGGAAATTTGAATGGTTGACAGAAATCAGCAGCTGTTAAAAATCAAATGTTAGAACATACATAGCATTGTGGGCAAATGTCCATGGCATAAAGCAGGCCACCCAACACATACAGATCCCTGATGTGGACAGCGAGCGGGAGTACCTGCCGAAGAAAGAGACCCAAAGGGACGATCACCTAAGTAATGATGGGATGTATCTCTGAGGAGGAGAATTATAGATGATTTTCATGTGCTTTATTTTTCAGTTTTAGAAAATGAATATGCAGTAAATTTCTAATTCAGGAAAAAGTGGAGATTTGTAGCATCAGCTAGATTTTCTCATAATTTCTGAACCAAGCTTTAGCCTGCTGGTTCCACTGAAAGCAAACATTTCTTGAGAACAAAAAAAGTGAATCGCTAGGTAAATATTGATCTGTTGCTAAGTGAACAAGGGACTCATCGTCCCATGTAAGCACAGTTTTGCCCCTGACATTAAAAGATGCATTTCTAATGTGTCTTGGGTAGATGATCTTAAAAACAGATTCAAAAACTAACTTTAATGTTGAAAGGGAGGGAAAAAAAATCCTTATTCTCAAAACATGTTTTCAATCTTCACCTTTCATTGGCTTTTTTTTTTTTCCCCTCTATACCAGAGCAGCAGGGAGATAGGCTCTGATGCCACACGGAAGTCACAATAACCGGCTGCCTTCAGTCAGGGTTATTGGGTAACACCATTAGCTTGCAGTAAATCAGTTAACTGAACTTTCCAGCCCAGACGATTGTTTGTGAAGGCTGCAGACAGGCTTCCTCTTGGAAAAAAAAATCTTCAAAGTCTCAGGAGAAGCACTTTTACCCATAAGAGACATGTTTCCTGTCCTCAGCCTCAAATATATGGGAGGCCGTTACAAAATGTGACACACAGAGAGAACTTCAAGGACAGTGGCTTCTGACAGAGTGATTAAAATAGAAAGAGGGTCACATGGGAAGTGGAAGGCCACTCTGGGGCTACTCCTGCTAAGGACTCTCTATCGGGCCAGCCCCTTACTGCTCTCTGCTCACTTCTCTCCCTCTACATTCTGACAAGAATCTGTCCACCTCCCCACGGATGAGAAGGGAACCAATGCTGGATTCAGTTACCCTCTCTGCTCCTGGGACGTTTCCTCAAAATGAAAGGAAAAATGAGTCCAACCTCAAAGTCATTGAGAAGCTTAAATGCATGTCTATGAGAGACACGCAACAAATTTAAAATGCAGGAACAAGGGACACCTGGGTGGCCTCAGTCAGTTAAACGGCTGCCTTCAGCTCAGGTCATGATCCCAAGGTCCTGGGATCGAGTCCCAAATTGGGCTCCTTGCTCAGCGGGGAACCTGCTTCTCTCTCTGCCTCTGCCTGCCACTCTGCCTGCTTGTGCCCTCTCTCTCTCTCTGACAAATAAATAAATAAAATATTAAAAATAAAATAAAATAAAATGCAGGAAGGAAGACAAAAGAGGACAACATGAAAACATTCTGCCAATAAGCTACATGAGGGCAGGATATACTTATCTCTAAAACTAGAACCCCCCCCCCGCCAAAAAAGAGGTTAGTTGGGACATCTGGGTGACTCAGCCGATTGACCATCTGACTTTTGCTCTCAGCTCAGGTCTTGAACTCAGGGTCGTGAGTTTGAGCCCTGCACTGGGCCCCAGTGCAGAGGTTACTTAAAAAAAAAAAAATTATAGTAATAAAATAAGAGGTTAGTTAAAAGATGGAGGGGAAAACGTGAATCCTTTTGTCCTTTGATCATTTGTCATGTTCAAGTCCAAGAGCTTGGCCGTTTAGAATTTAGTTGTTTAAGTAATGTTCCAATATGCTCAAAGGAGGCTGGTCCTATTCTCAAAGGGACGAGTCTTGGAAGGAAACAGTTTCGAGGCAACTCGTCCCTTTGCACCTACCTTTAAACCACAGCTAAGTAACTGAGACTGATCTCCACCCTTCCCTCATATGGGTTTTACCAGGAGGGAGCAGGGGACTGGTTAACGACCCAGGTGGTGCAGTGGTGGACGCTGCCTCAAGGTTCAAGGACATCTGTGGCCAGGGACACACTTCCAGACAGGAAAGTGGGTGGGGCCATCTCCACAGAGTCACGTGGTGCCATACCGGCACCTTAGGCTCAGGGAGAAAGTGTGCCAGGGCAAAAAAAGAACACAGAGAACTGTTGGATTTAATGTTTCTGGGTTGTTTTTTTTAAAGGAAAACATGAAAAGGGGTTAAAAAGAAAACCTGCCATAGGGGCGCCTGGGTGGCTCAGGGGCTTAAAGCCTCTGCCTTTGGCTCAAGTCATGGTCTCAGGGTCCTGGGATCGAGCCCCATATCGGGCTCTCTGCTCAGCAGGGAGCCTGCTTCCCCCTCTCTGCCTGCCTCTCTGCCTACTTGTGATCTCTCTCTGTCAAATAAATAAATAAAATCTTTTAAAAAAAAAACCTGCCATAATCAACTTTTTTTTTTAAACTTTGAACAATTAGTACGGGATCAAACCATCCGTGATGATTTTCTGGAGCCCAGACAACTACTGCTTTTCTGTGGCTTCCCCTAGTTACTCAGGAACCCGTGCTGGGTAGAACTCTGCACTTGTCTACACTATTTACTTACATATTGACTCAATACTTTCACTTTTTTTTTTTCTAAAAATGAGATAGCCGAGGAACTTGGGGCTAGCTGGGTCCCACTCATTATGAGAACAGGTACGAGTGTCACTTGCCAGTCCAAACTAGTGAATTCTCTAAATTAAGCAGTGAAAAAAAATGGGGGCTAATGTGAAAAGCATACAGATTCTGCACACCCCCATGCGGTGAGGAGCTCTGTGAGTGCCTATACGCTACTGAGTAAGACGGCCGGGTCTCACGTCCGGCTGTGGGGCTACTTGCTCCACTCGGTGATGGGCAGCCCCCCCCATCAGGGGTGGTCCCAAAGTCAACATGATGACATTTATACCATACATGGCACTCCCCACAAGTATGAGGCTACATGACAGAGTTACACGTCACTCTCAACTTGATAATAACTTCCGCGTCCTGGCATCGCTGTTAAATGTAAAAAACTCCACACAAACAACCCAAACACTCAAAGCCCACGATGGCAGCTCTTTGCCCTTGGCTAAGAGCATGTGAAAATCAACTAGACGATCACACAAGACAAAGCAAGAACCCAAACTCTCAGATGTGTCTGCTGCCCACTTGCCTACTCTTAGAAGAGAATCAATGACCCGATGTCACCAACCCCCTAGAGGGGGTAAAAGGTTACATCAGGAGAGGAGGGAAAGCTCCTACTACCATCCACCGAGTCTTAGAAACTCCACCGAGTTTCATCCTCATGCTGAGGGGACACCACTTAATAAGACAGTTCTAGAAGCAGTTCCCATCTTAAGGCATGCCTGGCAGAATGTCATCTGTTTGAAGAAGCACAAACAGTGAAGCAGCAATAATGAGCAAGGAGGAAGGAATTCAGACCTAGGAGAGTAGGGAACGCTTCGTGCTTCATGCCCCAGGCTTGCCCTGAGCCCTGAGGGAAGACAGAGTTATTCAGAGGACATCAACAGGGAAAAATTTAACCACGCACCTCTAAAAAACAGGGATGACAGGGAATGCAGATTCCCATTACTTCACCACAACGTTTCCTCTCTCAGAAGCAGCACTCACCCTTGTCACCTCCAAAATATGGTCCTGGAACTTCGCAGAGAAACCTGGGTCCCTCACGATTCAAGTATTCTTAGCCGACGTCCAGTACATTTTTTAGTAATGCAGATGGAGAGTACCCAACCAGTAAATCTGTGCTTTTTTTTTTGCTTATTAATTATTTTAGGTAAGGAGGGTTCCTCTGTCCTAGGACTAGCAACAGTGCACTTGAGAAAGGGCTACAACACTGTCCAAGTTTTCTCTATCTACTTAAAAATGACTACTGCTTTCTGCAAGGCCCTTGTTGTGGATGCCGCCAGCACCGTGTGGAGGAAGAGATGTTTCCAGGCAACAAAGAGCTCACTCTGTCCCCTACCCTCAGGGATTCAAACACCAGGCTTGGACTGAGACCATGGCTATTTTAACACCAGGGACACTACTTTACGGGGATGCCATAAGGACACAACGTGAGAAGAGTCTTCAAAGCTTTGCACGCCATACCAGCCAAAGAGACCAGTGGGTGGGCGTCCGGTGGGTGTGGGGTCTACTCACTCTTTAGTCAGAAGAGGACAGGACTTGAGCAGAAAGCGCGAGAGCCCCGAGTCCCGGAAGTAGAGGTCAGGCGGGGCTGTGGGGCTCTTCAGATTCAAACAGCGGACGATCACGTACAACACGGCAGCCACGGCCGCCAGCTTCACCCCGTCGAACACGGCCGGGAGCTCGGGGGGCTCTAGCATGGCATTCATCTTGAGCTGGGGAACAGAAGCACACATCCGGGGTTAGAGGCGCAGAGCCTGCGGTGACATGTCACAATCTGGGTACCTCCAGAGGGCCATGCCGGGTGACTGCCATCGGGGCCTTCAAGCCACCAGCGGGCCGGCAACAACCCGAGAGACGGTCTTGTGCCCCGATGAACTGGGTAAGCTCTTGTTTTGTTTTAATCTGGTGAGCACTTCGAAGATGAGCCAATTAGAAAATGCTGAGAATAGCGTCCTTCGGGAAGCAGGAGGAAGAAGTCCAGCCCGAAAGCTCGAGCTGGACTGGAGGTGGCCCCTGATTTCCGCGGACTGGCAGCCATGAGTGGCTCTGCACCAGGTGTGTGTGAAGTACCATGTTTACAGCCCGGGACAGAGATGCGGGAAGAACCGCTACGGCCCACAGGTGTGACGGTACCACCTGTCCCCCCACCCCCCAACTGTCAGAGCAGCAGGAGACAAAGCAAGCTGGGCCTAACTCTGCCATCTGCTCCTGGGGCGGGGGGTGGCGGGGGCAGCCCCAGTGCTGGAGTCAAGTTCAGACTCCACCCGGGGTGGAGGGGCGGCAGCAGTTCTGGAGCCTGGGTTTCAGGCAGTGTGAAATGGAACTCAGCCAATCTCCTTCTCCACTGAAGGTACCCGATGATAGCCATTAGTCCAAAATCCAGACCAAAATTAAAAATCGGGAGCGTAGAAAATGGATATGCAGGTCTGGCTTTTCCCCAAGCTCTCCTGATATTTTATCTTTGGAGGTAGCTTTACCTTGTATAACACACACACACACACACACACACACACACACACACACGCACACACACACACACACCCCTTCCAAACACAGAAAACCAAACATCAACAACAACAAAAGCAACGGCAACCAAAACCCAGTCTTCTCCTTGCTGCTTAGCAGAAAAACGGAGTATTAGCTGTTACCTTAAAAATCAGGGAAGCCATGAGCTTAACGAAAAGGAGAAAACGGTAACTCCCAGCCAAGGTAGCTCTGACAACAGCTTCCCTGGAATGATGTCGAGTAGCCTCCGCTAGAAACAGTCAGCACGAGAACCTGGCGGCCCACGGCACAGCCAGAATGGGCAAGACAGAGCAATCTCCCGGAAACGAGCACCGGGCTTGACTGAATGAACTCTCTGGAGACTGGCGGCGGAGCCAGTGGGGTCCAAGAAACCCTTTCCTAAGGTCAAGGTGACGTTGGCAAATAGAGGACTGACCACACTGGCAGCCAGGACCTCTGGCAGGGGCTCCAACTCAGGAGGAAAGGCAATCAAAGATCAGGGCTCAACTAGCCTTCCGCCAGGGGGGCAAGAGAATAGTTTTAGAAATGTATCCACCACGATTTTGACTCAAAATATACTTTCAGCTGTATCAACCTTTGAACCTTTATGATCTGACCGTTGCCTTAAAACCTAACTTCTGGTGTGTTGGGCGAGTTTGGGCCCGTTTAGGAGCCTGTGGGGTGTTGTCACCATGTTCCTGTCAGCGGTGACCTTTGCCAAGAGCAAGTCAAAAACCATTCTGGTGAAAATGCTGAGCCAAGCTGGGACAGGTTACTCCTTCAACACTAAGAGAAGCCGACTACAGGAGAAACTGACTCTCTTGCATTATGATCCAATTGTGAAAACAAAAGTTCTCTTTGTGGAACAGAAGAAAATACACTCCCTATAAACAATGGATTGAAAATGAATTTGATTTATAAATGAGAAGACTGAGGGCGGGATACTGATTCAGAAATTCTGCAGCATGTAATAAAAGAAGAGGAAATGGCACGGAATCACTGCCTCCTGTGATTTGAAGGCCATTGTGAAGAAAAACAATGTACTGAAAGAAAGTTCTTCATATTAGGACATATATCATTGCATCACATTTATTTATCTTTCTGGATATTTTTATAGCCCTTAATAAAAAATATTAAAATAGCAAACAACAACAACAACAACAACAAAACCTAACTTCTGGCTCACTACATTTTAAATGTCAATGTTTAGTTTTTAAATTTTATTTCAGAGTATTAAAACCTAACTTCCAGAGATGTGTCACCTCACTCCTGGGGCCATGTCCCCTAAAGGCTGGCTATTTATAAACCCCTAAAACAGGATTCTTAACTTGGTCTGTGAAGTTCCCTACAGGATTCTAGAGTCCAGGAACCCCCTGAAATTATATGTGAAGGCTTGTGTGTATGTGGTTTTCCATGGCAAGGATCTGCAGATTTAAAGATTTATTTATCTATTTGACTGAGAGAGAATGAGAGAAAGCACATGTGCTCTGGGGAGGGGTGGAGGAAGAGAGGAAATCTCAAGCAGACTCCACGCTGAGCATAGAGCCCGACGCGGGGCTCGATCTCACGACCCTGAGAGCGACAATCTGCAGATTTAATCAGGTTCTTCAAGGGGTGTGTGGCCTAAAAACGTACACAGCACTCGAAGTGCTCCACGGGTTCACCCTGCAGCTCTGGTCCCCCACCTCACGGGAGACTCACCACCTTAAGCCAGTCAAATCAGCAGGAGACAAAAATCCAAGATACTGCTTGCTGTTCATTAGCATGGATTTTTAAGTCTGGTGAGTGAAGGGCCCCAGATAAGATCCAGCAGGAGTTCCAAAGTCTCTCTGACACGATTCTGGTAACACGGTCTTTCCGGTCCCCTTCGTTGGAAAGAGAACCGAGAAATGCAGCAAGGTGGCTTACCAGTTTCCCTACTGGTCAAGAATTGAAATTTTATGGAATTAAAAAAAGAAGCCCCTCCCTCCCCACTTACTCTCACTACTTCCTAACAGAAGGGCAAGTGAGGAGGAGAAACAAAAGTAAAAGTCTGGGCCATACGTACCTATGTCCCTGCTTCCTCTCTCCCGCAAAGATGAACTGTCCTAGAGGAGTTGTACGGCCGGGCCGCTCGGGTCAGATCTCTTCTTCAAATTAACCTAAAAGCTGAAAAGACTGGATGGTCACGTTCTAAAAGATGAGAAGGAAGGAATTTAATTAAAATAAAAGCATAGTCTAAGTCACTCTTCATCTCAAGTCTTTGGGGAGAAAGGCCATTGTTTTCCTTAACACATACACCACACTCTTGGCCCTTGGCCATTGGAACCTACCTACCAGGGGATGTCTTTGTAGAGCCACAAACTGACAGGCTCTCTGGTTTCCAGGACGAGCTATCTGTTGTGTTCAGAACTCTGGCTAAGGCACGCCCACGTGGCTTTCAAGCCTTATCTTATAACGTCATCTTCAGAAACACCCGAGAGGGATCATCTGGGCGACCAAGGAAATCACTTACTAGCAAGGCCAGAGGTCAAGATGGCAGTGGGTTGGTACATTCCTTGTCTCCCAAACACAGAGCACTGATGGATGAAATGTGATCTGAGAGGGAGAGAAGTGCTTGGAAGCCCAGCACCGGGAGCAGAAGCACGCTGAAAACATGGAGTGAGAAGCCAGACTGCCTGCCTCGATCGGGGCTGGGGGCCGGGGGCTGGCTATGGAGGGGCGCCAGGAGCTAAAAGTGCTCTCTGTGAGTGGGGACCCAGAGCCGGGCCCGCTGTGCTGCAAAAACGTGGCTTCCAAAGCAGAAAACAGAGAGGGATGGGGGTGGAGAGGCCAGCCGGCGTTTATACAGTGCTGCCTATATGCACAAAGCCCTGGCTGTGCTACTTTGCCTCGGCCATCCTTCCGGCACCCTACGGAGCAGGCACTAGTATGATCCCCATTTCACAGATGGGCAAATGAGGCATAGGAAATTTGAGTGACTTGCCCAAGGCCACCCAGCTAGTCGGTAGAGAAACCAGGATTCATATTTCTGGCTCCAGAAGCCCTCCTCTTCATCCCCACTCTGTGTTATTTGTAAGGAGGAAAAGTAAAGAGAGAGAGAGAGAGGGAGAAGCAGGCAAGAAAGAAAACCGACGGGAAGGAAGACACAGAAGAGACACCAGTGGCTTGCCCGAAGTCACACAGCGGTGATAACAGAGCTGGGATCCGAGCCCACTGTTCTCAGATTCCACCCCATCAAAATGACTTCAAAAGGAAATGAAAGCCACTGGAAGGGGAGACTCAATTAACCTTCAGAGTAGTCTTGCTCCACCTCAAATTTTATTATTTCTTCACATTCTGGGACAAATTAGCCACAGAAGACCAGGCTTTGTTGAGGTGGGGACCAAAGAGCAAAGTCTCCAGCCACATCCCAAGGCACTTGACCTTTCTGGGGCTTGGCTGCCAACTGAAGAGCAAGGATCGAACAGACCAAAGATCCTAAACCAGCAGCCCAGGGGATAGCACTGTGTTGGGCTAGCATTTTAAAAAATTAAGTTCATTAGCTGCCAAGTTATAAACACCAAGGGACTTCAGATAAAAACCTGAATTTCTGGTTTCTCTGGGGAAAAAAAGAGAGAGAGAGAGAGAAGATTTGGCAACACTGAGCTCATGTTCTCACTTGGCAACAAAGGACGGAGCTGAGAGGCGGCTGTCCCCTCCAGATAGGGCCTGCGATCTCCGCACCGCCACAGTCCCCACCACTCCCTATCATGACCCACAACACTGACCCCCTGCCTGCTTAATCATTCGTGGTACTGGAGTGGTTCCTGTGGCCATCTGATCCTTGGAGAAACCTGTGTTAAGATCCCTCTGGCCCTGGATAAGTCTGTACTGACTGAATATTCAAAACATACACTAATCAGTATATATATATAAATAATAAATGCACAGAAAAAAATTATGGAAAGACAGAGTGGTACATAAGATGTGATGCATTTTGTTGTTATTCACGTGGATGTTTATCTATCTTGACTTTTTCCACAAACTATTTGAGGAGGTTTCAACAGAACGCTAAGTGGAAATGCGTGTAGAATAACCCAGAAATGTGGCAGATGGCTGACTGCTTCCCCAAAGTCTCTCCTTCTTCCTAGTAACAGAGACCTGTAAAATGGGCCTGCCTCAATTGGAAAAAACTATAGATCCCAGCTGCTCTTATAGGTGAGTGAGTCTGTGTTTAAATTCTAACCAGTTCTGAAGGTGCTGGTCAAAGTTCTCTGAAGCCTCTTTAAAAGGCAGGAGGTTAACTCTTCTTCCTCCCTTTTCCCTTCATGTATCCCTGATATACGGACGATGTGGCTACAACCTCAGCAGCCATCTTGGGCTATAAAGGGACCTTGAGGTCGCTCTAGGAGCCACATTAAGAGGACTACAGAGTAGAAACACAGAAGCCTGGGGTCCCTGGTGATTTCATGGGGCCACCAAGACAGACCTAGACTGCCTACTTCTGGGTTTCTTTTATGGGAGAGAATAATCCCTTCCCTGTTTAAGCCATTCTTACTTCTAGACTCTTCTAGTCTGCAATTTTTTAAAAAAAGATATATTTATTTGAGAGAGAGAGCATGCGAGTGGGAAGAGGAGCAGAGGAAGCGGGACAAGCAGATTCTGCTGAGTGCAGAGTCTGATGTGGGGGTTGACCCTGAGATCACAACCTGAGTGAGCTGAAACCAAGAAATGGATGCTTAACTGACTGAGCCACCCAGGTGCCCCTGTGTCCGCAATTTCTAATGATACAGAAGGAAATATTATATACCCAAATCTTCTGGATGCCACAATCATTAGGCCATTACAGTACAGGTAATTTTTCTTTTTTTTTCTTTTACAAAATTCATAATAATAATATGGTTGTTAGGAAAAAAAAGCCTTAAAATAGCAACTAACACAATCTAAGAAGGGGGACTCCTGGGTGGCTCAGTCAGTTAAGCGGCTGCCTTCAGCTCAGGTCATGATCCCAGGGTTCTGGGATCGAGTCTCAGGAGCCTGCTTCTCCCCCTGCTTGTGTGCTCATGCTCACTCTGTCAAATGAAATTTTAAAGAAGAAAATCTAAGAAGGAATTACAAACATCTAGACAAGAAAAATACCTCTGTCAACACGTACAACAATCACGGATGTGAGTAAGCCTAGAACGGACCTGAGGTTTCTGACTATAGGAGCAGAGATGGGGAAATGCAGTTAAACCCTGGTTCTCCAAAGTGGAAAGAAAGGTAATGTGTACCGTGTTCTTATTCCAGAAAGCAAGACATATCTGAACGCAAGACAAGGGGAAGCAGGGCTTTTCTGGCACAGAATCACTAAAAGAAAAAAAAAAAAAACCAACCTTCTGCGGGACTTTATGTAAGGGGACCTTGAGTGATGTGATAGGCAATGTCCTCCTACAACGTTTTTTAATAGCAAATGCAGTAGAGAATTAATTTCCTCAACCCTCAAAAAACGCCAAGGGTTTTAAATTGAATTCAGTTCAATGAAGGCAATTCTATGAGAGATTTGTAATTATTATGGTCCAAGGATGCACCCTTGATCCAAGGTTTGAACCTGAAGTCCCAAGAAGCAGGGTAGTTCTACCACATGTCCCCAGGGCCACCTCCCTTGAACTTCAGTGACTCAAGGACCCAGCAACCTACTGTGTTTCTAACACTATGCTAAACACTGCTTTGGACCACAGTGAAGCAGAATTCTCATTTTATCCGGGGGAGGAAAGAAGTTAATCTTTCTTAAAATTTTTACTTTAATTTCAGTATAGTTCACATACAGCATAGTACCAGTTTCAGGTGTACAATATAGTGATTCACTTCCGTACAACACCTGGGGCTCATCACAAGTGTACTCCTTCATCCCCATCCCCTATTTCACCCATCTAGCTGCCCACCTCCCTGCTGGTCACCATCGGTGTGTTCTCTACAGGAAAGAGTCTGTTTCTTGGTTTGTTTCTCTTTTTTTCTTCTCTGTTCATTTGTTTTGTTTCTTAAATTCCACACAAGTGAAGTCATATGGTATTTGTGTTTCTCTGACTGACCTTTCGCTTAGCATAATACTCTCTAGCTCCATTCAAATTGTTGCAAATGGTCAGAGTTCATTCTTTTTGATGGCTGAGTAACATTTCATTGTGTATATGTATATATATATATATATACACACACACACACAGCATGTGCTTTATCCATTCATCTACTGATGGATGTTTGGACTGCTTCCATATCTTGGCTATTGTAAATAATGCTGCACTAAATAAAGGGGAGCATGTATCCCTTTCAATTCATGTTTGTGTATTTTGGGGGTAAATATTCAGTAGTGTGATTAACTGAATCATAGGGTAGCTCTATTTTTAACTTTTTGTGGAACCTCCATACTGTTTTCCATTGTGGCTCCACCAGTTTGCATCCCTGCCAACAGTGCATGAGGGTTCAGAAAGAAGTTTATCGTAAGGTTCTCTACACTTTAGAAACTTGGGGACAAGAATAAACGCGTCTAGGGAAAAATGAAGCAGGGAGCTAGATCTACAACTGGGACTTGAGTATAGGAGTTAGAAGGAGCATTTGTAAGTGTGAGAGAGAGTGTGTGCGAGTGTATGTACAGTTTATATGAATTATATATAAATACATATTTAAAATACATATTAAATCGTGTGTGTGTGTGTGTGTGTGTGTGTGTGTGTATAAAACCAGGCACTAATTAGCTGGCAATTTCAGAACAAAATCCTTGACATTCATTTTAATTTACCTTGCTGCATTTGATTTTATGGTATCCTCTCTTTCCAAGTTCGACCTGGCACAAAATATTAATATTCTGAACTTGTTCCAGAGATAACAAAGTAAGCTGCCGTTGTACTATTTCGTGTGCCCCCTCTCCCTTTTCTGGGCAGGCAGTCTGGTTAATATGAACATCAGGCAGCCCAGATGGGGAAAAGAAGTCCCGGAGAACAGCAGGGGGGCTGGGTGTGTGCGAGATGGAAAGGAAGCATCTCCCCCGCCCCAACCTCCCCGAAAGGAAGGGTTGGGCTCTCTGCACACCAGAGCACCTCCCCTTCTCCCACCAGTCATTTTAGGAGTGGATTTACTCATAAAAGGCTATCCTTGATAGTTAAAATTCTGTGTGTAATCTCTACATCAACAAGGAAACCCAAGGTATAAGGTGTCGCAAATGCCCACCCGGACAGGAACTTTCAGTGCCTCAGTCTCTATGACATGCTTGACCTGTCTTTCCACCCGTGTGAGGGCTCCGGCTTCTCACTGCTCTCCCGTGGCTAAGGGTGTTATTTTGAGATGGAGACACCGATGCAGGGAGAGATGGGGCCCCCTGGGCTGGGAGAAGCTCCAGCCTTGGGGTTCTGAGACCTGGGCCTAGCGCCTGCTCTGCTCCTTCCTAACCAGTGACCTTGAGAAAGTCTCTTAACCTTGCCGGGGGGACCCTAAAGACCTTATCCGTAAAATGAGAGGATTAGGTTAGAAGTAGACGATGCCAAAGGTCTCCTACAGCTCAACATTTCTGAGATTCTAGGGGTAGAATTGCAGTCCTGGCTAAAGAGCACAGGAAAAACTCTCCGGGTTCTGTAACAAGAGACAGACCCCGCCTGCCAGCTTACTCTGTGGACCATTAACAACAAAACTCCCAAGAACGACAACCCTCTTGGCCTTTGTTCTTCCTTCAAGTAAGTTAAACAGTTATACATTTTCAGCTGTGCCATTTATGCCCGTGATTCTGTCGTATTCCGTCCACCTGCATGGGTGAGCGATGATTTCAGCCTCAGAACATTAATGTTCAGCGATGATACAAACCATACCGTGAGGAAAGAAAGAAAAAACGGAGCAGAGACCTCCAACACAGATGATTCATTACATGGTGCAGTGGGAAGCATGGTGTCCCCCCCAAACTCACGTCCGCCTGGGACCTGTGAATGTGACCTCCTTTGGAAATCGGTCCTTGGCAGATGTAACTAAGTTATGAGAGGGTCACACTGATTAGAGTCGGCCCTAACCCCAGGACTAGTGTCCTTGGAAGGACCGGGAAGTTTAGACACAGACATGGAGTGAAGACGTTTCAAAGGTGGAAGTAGAGACTGGAGCAGAGCATCGCCAAGACACAGAAGAGTCCTCGGGAAGGGACCCACCTTGACGACACCCTGATTTCACGCTTGCTCAGAACTGTGAGAAAATAAGCCCAAATTACCTCCCACGACTCGGTCCTTCCCCGCCTCCGCCCTTCCAGGCTGAAGAGACCCTCCGCATGTTCTTGAGAGGTCCCCTGGTCCCCAGACAAGCTCTAGCCCATTCGGACCCGAAGCAGCTAACTGACAATGAACGCTCACAGGCTGCTCACTAACACAATGCAAATGGGATTCTGCGCACAAATATCGGCCTGGCCTCTTTGCCTTGTGATCCAGCTGTCAGACCACGCTTCCCGCTCCCAGTACCAGTGACCTGTGGAAACCACGAGACAGAGGCATCTGGGGAGGGGGTGTCTCCCTCCCCGAAACCCGAGCAGACCCGACGAATAAGCTCCAGTTCTTCTGTGGGTCCCACGGTAAATACCTCTCAAGGAAAACCAAACCGAACCAAACTCCTAGAGAATTTCTCTCTTCTTATTCCACTCTGGTGTGGATGGGGATTTCGTTTAGGTCCCGGCCCTGCGGTGCGCTGGCGCTGGCCCAGTATCAGTTCCTGGCCCCACCAGTTACGGCGCTTGTCCTTGGGCCTCTCCGAACGTGTTGATACAGAAATGGTATTTGGTAACACCCCTCAGATAAGGTAAGTGCCCCCAAATATTAGCTGTTTCATCACCACGACTGAGCTCTCCTCCAGTTTTCCTTAGTAAACTCCCCCATCTGGCAGAAGTTACCCCAAAAGCCAGTCTTTCCTACCTGACACAGAGGTACCGGGAGGGGTTAGTTACTTCACCAACAACGAAATAACTGGCTGGGTGACTGGGGGGCCCCCTCCAAGTCCGCAGTTACCCCCAGGACACACTCTTCTTGATTCTTCTAACGGGGAACATGTAGAACTTAGTGAATTGCCGGATGGTAGGTGGTCTTCACCAAGTTCTGTTAACAGCTCCAAGATGTGTTCTTGTTCCTGTGCTAAAAGGGGTTCCACAGTGCACAGCCCGGAGCCCTCTTTCCTCTGCTGGGGCAGTGGAGGGGTTCCCTCCTTTCCCACGGAAGGTGCTGCGCCCACCCCCTTCCTGCAGGTAAACCTAATCTTGCCTGGCTTGGCTCTGCTGACACACCTTTTCAATGCCCTGAAATCAGACCCCAGGCCAGCATGGAAAGCCTCCAACAGGCTGCTCCGCTCCTCAGAACAGCCCCGTGAGTAGTGTCAGAAGGACAGCGGCAGGCCACAGTGCACTGCCCACGAAAACCTCACGTCGCCCCAGTCTGTTTAGCCTTGCTGGTGGCAGCTTAGAAAAAACATAGTCGACCCTAGATGGAGGCAACATGGCGCCTTCGAGGAGAAAGCCGGGGGGAAGAGGGCCAGTTTCTCCCTCACTTTATCTGCCGTTGAGCTAAAGAAGTCACAGCAGTTAGAGAAGAAACAAATAATAAGGTAAAACTGAGAAGCAACTCCACAGCAGGAGAGAAACAAGCCCAGAGCAGATGCTAGGAGGAAGCCCAGCCATCTACTCACGGCCACGGGGCTGGGACAAGTCAGAGGCATGGCTGGAAGGCGCCAAGGGACATTCTGGTCTACCGGGAACCGTGCCCTTCCGACAGCTGGACTGACTCAGGCCCTGTTCTCGCTCACAGCGAGGTTTCCATGCCCCAGCTGAGCCCCTGTGCCAGCAGCTCCCAGAAGCACAGCCGACACGTGCAGGTTCTTCTCCCAAGAAGAGTTCTGTTGGAGGAGTCCGCAGGGTAGCTGCCGCAAGCCCGAAGGGATGGGGGGCCCTGGCAATGATGGGGCCAATCCGGTTTCCAACAGATGCCATAAGAAGCTTCTTTATTTCTGAATATTGGGCACTGCGGACCTCGACTAGCTCTCCTTCAGCGAATCAGTCTGGGGGGCCACCGGCACACTGTGTGATGGCGCCCGGAAGTGGAGGGGAGGGAGACAAGGCCGCGAGGAAGGAGAAGGCCCCTTGGTGATCCGGGGCAACAGCTCTTACGAGAATCAAGTGCCACAAAACGAAGGGACCGCCTGAAGTCACACACAATTTGGTAAAGAGAAGGGGAGGAATTTACAGATAATTAAATACATTTATGTTAACAGTGTCCTCAGTTGCAGCCGCCATTCAGGCCTTGAGATTGCATCTTTGTGCAAACTCACTCGTGTGTTAACCGTTTAATTTAACCATATTCTTCCACAAAGTCATATGGTCGCATACTCAACCAGCTGAGATTTCGGAGAATGTCCTACCAGTTCCTAGTAAGGAACTTCACATTTAAATGTCAGGAATGGCTACTAACCCACGAGTTTTCCCAAAAGAAAATCACGAACCTAAAAATAGCTGGAGACTGAGTCACAGTTAAGCACGCACATTTAACTGAGCACTTTCATAGGCCCCGACTCAAATACAGAAAGGAGGCTGGCCTCTCCCCTTAGCGAGCAGCCCGGCTGGAACAGCACTGAGCTTCCCATTGGGGGCCAAGGGGTACAGCACTTAGGAAAACCGCCAGCAAAATCGTTTTCTCTACCACCGAGAAACCAATTAATCCTTACCTGAGAACAAACAAAAAATCATAAGCCAGGTGTTTCCTCTACGGAGTACCTAGAATTTTCTACAAGGACAGGCACTTTCATGAAGATATTTGATCACTGTATACATTGTGTTAAAACACCTACACCGTGGGGCGCCTGGGTGCCTCGGTCGGGTAAGTGTCTGACTCTTGATCTTGGTTCAGGTCTTGATCTCAGGGCCATGAGTTAAAAAAACAAAACAAAAAAACTTACACTGTAAGTAAATTCTGTAACAGGAAAAGCAAATCTCAGTTTGCCCGAAACTAAAACCCAAGCACCCAGTTTTCTGGAATTTTTAAGAGAGAAGGGTACGATTGAAGAGAAGAGCCTCTCCTGATTCACTGCACAAAAGAAATATCCTGGGACACAGTGTGGCTCCTATGCGGTCTTCTCTGTCTGCAAACAAACTACCAGAAGGAGGAGACTGGAGAAAATGGCGGGAGGGCAAGACCTAGTTCATGCCTAGCACAGCCCTTGACTGAAGAGGGAAGTTTCACCCAGGGCTAACACAGGAGACTCACAGGGGGGCCTGGGTGGCTCAGTGGGTTAAAGCCTCTGCCTTCGGCTCAGGTCATGATCTCAGGGTCCTGGGATTGAGCCCCGCATTGGGCTCTCTGCTCAGCGGGGAGCCTGTTTCCCTCTCTCTCTCTGCCTGCCTCTGCCTGTGATCTCTCTCTCTCTCTCTCTGTCAATTAAATAAATAAAATCTTAAAAAAAACAAAACAAAACAGGAGACTTACAAGCTACCCTCAGAGAGAAAAATAAAAGCTGCCCTCAGAGAGAAAAATAAAAGTAACTGGGAATCCCCATTTCTGAGCATTCTGGTTTCCCAAGGCCCCCAGGGCCAGAGCGGAGCATGGCTGCCTGGCTAAGACATCGAGAGTCCACGTCCCACAATGAAAGCATCCCTCGTGCAGCCCATGGTACCTCTGGCATTTGCCCTTCATCACGCGAGCGTTAAGAAGTAGACATGTGAGAAGACCTGACCGGCAGGTCAAGCCCCTAGACCCTCCCGAAGGGAGAGAGGCTTTGCCCGCAGGGCTAGCTCGCCAGCCCTCCAGCTGCTCCTGGCTCTGTGGCTCTCTGATGACGAATTCTGTCAGCCGTGGGAGCGAGAGCTCCTCTTGGGGCTCAGCCGCCAGACCCCTTAACACAGGCCTGGAGAGCAGGAAAGGTTCTGGACTCTTCGCCCTTCCAAGACCAAGAAGGTTCTTGAGGCAAGGGTAGACAATGTGCGTGGCACTTTCAGGCATGCTTTACTTATTTCTGTTTTATAAATACTTCGGACACTGGAAGTAGAAACGGGATCTCATGCCAGCTCAGAGCAGCGGGCTTAAAGGTCACACGGATTCCATTGTGACAAATGCCCAAGTCTTAGAAGACAAACTCCACTGGTTAAATGCTAATATGAAGGACTGACTCAGGCTCAGGCCCCTGGGGGTAAAAATGAAAGAAAGGATATTGGGAGATAGTCACCACCCGGTACTAAACAAGCCAGCCTCTATCCAGTGGCTGGGCCCTATCCAGTGTTGGGTGGACCCGTGAGGCCCTACCCAGCATCTGCCATCAGTCCTGCTCTTTCTGGGCACTTAATGGAGCCTCGACCTCAGCTTCTAGGTCACAACCCAAGTAGAAGGACCACAGGTGCTGGATTCTGGCTGTGAGAAGATGGGAGGGATCCCCATGGTATCTGTACATCAGAGGCTTCCAGTGGCATCTGGAGTTATTCTCTCCTCTAAACATGCTGTGCTGTGCAACTCTGGGCAGATCCCTTGCCCTCTCTGAGGATTCTGAAGCTTACCCTAGGAGCCCATGTGCTCCTAGGTAAAACAATGGATTTTAGAATCGGAGGACCTGGGTTTGAGTTCAGATTCTGCCAAACAACCTTGGGTGACCCTGGGTGAATTATCTAAATTTTATGAAAATCTGCTTTTTCTTCTATAAAATGGGAGAGGGGAGGCTGCAAACATTACAGGTTATTAAGGGGAGGTAATTAATGAAATTATGTAGGTTAAAAAGAAGCTTTATGATTACGAAATACCCACAGATAGAACTCCTCAAGCTTTTTAGAGGAAAGCCGCCTTATTAAATATTCCAAGATTATAAAAATGTTAGTTTTAAAGTAATAGCTAGGGACTTAAAATACATGAAGAGCATGAAATTGGTTCCCCAGGCTGTCCTGAGCTTGGCTTTTTCAGATCCTTCACCGATGACACTGAAATGGCTAGAAAAATAAAAACTCAAAAGCTCTAAGACAGAAAGCGTTGATATATTTTGAGGTCTCTGCTAAATAGAATGCTTTTCGAAGTAAACACGCAGAAGTGGGTTCACACCCTCAAATGTTCTGTCTCCTCATCCATCCAACACAAACATCCTGCTGTTGCTCCAGGCCTCTCCCAGTCTCGCCTCCTCCTTGGGAAGCCAGCTTTCTCAGCCTTCTTTAAGGCCCAAGGACAAGTTCCAACCACTACCCCTCACCGCCCAGTGGCCGCCTTCTCTGGTTTTCGTCTAAAGCTTACCCGTATCAGCCATGCATCTGCTGGGAGTCTGCTTTGGGCTACCGCCGCCCAACACCACAGGAGACGTCTACACAATACTGCGTGCTGTAAAGCAGTAACCCCATGCACACGTGTCTCCTGAGAGACGAGGAACCAGCCATGAAGGAAGATTCTTTCATTAGAAATGAGGAAAAGGCATCCAAATTGGCAAAGAAGAAGTCAAACTCTCACTCTTTGCAGATGATATGATACTTTATGTGGAAAACCCAAAAGACTCCACTCCAAGACTGCTAGAACTCATACAGGAATTCAATCAAGTGTCAGGATATAAAAT
>CM052797.1:5484250-5540690 GCA_028533885.1 Nasua narica
AGGTGGGGGGTAGGGATATGGACATTGGGGAGGGTATGTGCTATGGCAAATGCTGTGAAATGTGTAAGCCTGATGATTCACAGACCTGTACCCTGGGGCAAATAATACATTATATGTTAATAAAAAATTAAAAAAAAAAAAGAAATGAGGGAACTGCTTCTCCATAATCGGAAAAGAGTCATCTCATTTCTCAAACACTGATTCACCTATATAAATTGGAAGCACCCTCATGGATAAAGCAGTGGTTTGTAAGTGAAGAGGACAAAACTGTCCCCCGCCCCTCAAAAGAGTGTGTCAATCCTACGGAGGTGGGGAGGATGTTATGCAAATCCACACCCCTCTTCTGATGTTCCACCCTGCTCCCCAAGGGTACCAAAGGCATTAGCTTCATTCTGAGCTCGATGAGGACTATGAAGGAAGTAGAAGATAAGGCATCTGTGAAATAATGGGGAAACAGTGCAACTCCATGCATATTTAAGTACGGAATCCTAAAGTGCCAACTACAAATATTAGAGGAATTCAAACAAAGGAAGCAGAAGGAAGGAGCTGGGCTCAGAGAGCTGGGGACCCACGGGAAGAGATGGGACATGAGAGAAGGTGAGAAGCAGGTTGGGGGTGTAGACACCAGGCCGGGCTCCTGGGCTGAGCCGAGGGCCCAGGAATGCTGGACAGTCAGAAGACAGGCAGACAGGGCAAGAGGGACGGGTTTGGGAGCAGAGGGAGTGAGTCATCGCGGGATGAAGCTTCAGGGCTTTACTTAAAAGGAGAAGACGGCGCCACATGTACAGGGCCCTGGCAGGTGTGAGAAGCATTTATTTGGCTCTGTGTGACCCGATCCATGGGACGTTGGACAAGCATTGTCATTTGCCATTTGAATATCACTGCAAATGCTTGATGGCATCTAAATCATTTTTCTTTTTTTTCACTATAGTTAACACACAATGTTACCATGCAAATAGTTTTGTATGATGTGCTGACCTACCCAAGAATCTTCCTTTTGGGGGTCCATCCCCTTAAGGCCCTAAAAATTATACTGTGTCCCACCTTTGCATTTTGCAAACACCTTTTCATAAACTAGAAAATTTCATAACTAGCCTCATCTCTCCATAAAAGGAATGATTCATATTCCTTTTGTCTCTGTTGGGGATTCTGGCCCATGCCCTTCTAATTCAATCTTCAAGTAAATTCTACCCAAGTTTAAATGCAATGGTGTAGAGCACGCAGTGGGGCACTCCGTACGTATTAACCTGCCGAGTCCGTCGGAAGGCCTAACGCATCACCATTCCAATCCCTTGAGCAGAATTTTCTCACAAGGAGATTATTACATTAGGCTGAAATGTTCAGGTCTCTGTAACTACCACACTACTGTGGAGCCAAAAAAAAAAAAAAAATGTGACCTGGGCTTTTGGATATTTTAAAGAACATCTCGGAGTTCAGGCAAATAATTATCCATCTAAATGGAAGTTTTCCCCTTTCCATCACTCAGAGAAGCTACTGTGTGATACCATATGCCTTTTACCATTTCCGCGTTTGTCTAAAGCATATCTTAGTAGGTTCAAAGAGCTAGAAACCAATCAACTTCAAAAACTGCTCACACATAAAGAAAGAGAATTCAAAGCCCAGATAGGCTGTTTTAGGTAGCAGAAAGATGGAAAAGTGCCCAAAGAAAAGGTAGACAGAAAGCTACCCATTCATTGTTGGCAATCGGCTAACTACTGAAATACCACTACAAGACTCACAATTTCTGCTAACTTCCTCCAAAACATCCAATGCAACGAAACTGTCTATGGTATTTTCCAACACACATGAGCTTAGGACATAATCCAGAAAATATAAATTTGAACACAATTAATCCTAGGTTAACCTGGATTAAAATGTTGGTGGATTTGTTGTGTTTTTTTTAAGATTTTATTTATTTATTTGACAGAGAGAGCGAGAGCACAAGCAAGGGGAGCAGTGGAGGGAAAGAGAAGCAGGCTTCTCACTGAGCAGGGAGCCCGATGCAGAGCTTGGGATCATGACCAGAGCCGAAGACAGACGCTTAACCCACTGAGCCACCCAGGAGTCCCGACATAGTTGGTGGAATTGTAACACAGGCATCCTTTCTGGCATTTAAGGAAAATGGAAAAATCCCTCCTCAAATATCTATGGAATCTGAAACAAGTCTGTGTAAATAGGTCAGAACAATTGTTGCAGAGATTTCTACTTCGCCGAGATGCTTTCTGTAGGTGTGCACGGACGTTGGGTAGTGAGGCCGCTGACAACAGGGTGCAGAAATTCACAGGCTCTGGGGACAGACAGACTGGCTTGAAGGGCAACCCTCCCATTTACTGATGGTGTGACTTTGGGCAAGCCTCTTAATCTCTCTGCACCTCAGTTTCCTTACCCATTAAATGGGGGTAATAAGAGTGTCCTGCTACTACAATAAAAATTAAAAACGCAAGCGCGGTGCTAACTTGGCGGTGGTGTCCTCACCAGGGGAGGCAGAGGGAGGGCTGGCTTTATCCAGCAAGGCTGGAGAATCGCAGTCCAGAGCCGCACGTCCAGGCCGTCAAGCCTGGGAAGTCCAGCTCCCAGACTTGCCTGTGAAGCATCATGACCAATACAATCTAACCATCTTCCACGGGGGACGAGTGGGTCCCACGTGTACACACTCCTGCCCCCATTCCAGACCATGAGCTTCTCTGTCAGCCCTCCAGAGAAAAGATGAAGTTCTCGAACCACAAGTCAGGGTTTGAAGACCCTCAGCCTGGGACCCAGGAGTGCGCTCCGGCTGATGTCACCAAGTCACTGTGTCTTGAAAACGAAGGGGCAGAATCAGATGATAGGAAAAATGCCTATCTGCGCAACTCTACAGTTTATCGAGTGCTTGCGATTTAAATACATGACCTCAGTTACTCGTCAAACATGTCACGAAATGCCCTCAAGTTGACAGTAGAGGCCAATTACACAAGGTGCTGTTTACAAAGTGCGTCCTCAGACATTACCTCATTAAGATTTGCAACAGTTCCATGAGTTATTATTAATGCACGCAAGGACACTGAGGCCCGGGGACCCTCCCTGGGCCAGGCCCTAGGTAAGGCTCTAGGAATACAAAGAGGTAAAGCACCTATCCATCCAGTTCAGAGGCCCTTTGTGGAGTTGGATGGATCCTGACTACTTCAGCCCCCTCAATGGATGCTCTCTGAGGCCTCTCCCATCCAAAGAGGGCCTTAAAAAAAAATCTGCATTCCACTTAGAAGCTCTCTGGTGGCAAAGATAAAATTTCTCTGGCAACATCCAGCTTTCTATGTCGAGTCAATAAATAGACTGATGAGTGATATTAATGATAGACCCAAGAAAGGGGCTGTGTTTTCCAAACTGGGGAAAATACCCTCAGGTATAAGCTACTTGATATTTCCCCGTCATCTTACTATTTAGAAGGGCACGTTTTTTAATATCATTGACAAGAGAGTGTGGTCACTTTATTTATGTGATCTGAATAGAGACGAGCATCTCAGCCAAGGTATTTAGAAGCCGAGAAGCTCAAGTCCACGGTGGTAACACAGTTCAGGCCACACAGGGAGCTCGCCGGCAGGAGCTGGAGCTCAGCAGGCATTGATGGATATGACCCTGGAGCCAAGCACGGGCTGATGGCGGGGAAGAGGGTGTGCAGGCCCCACGGAAGGGCCGGACAGCAGAGGCCCAGCAGAGAGAGGGCTCCAAAAATGTTTGCTGAACAAATGAAAGCCTCCAGCACAATCACACGCTCCTAGGAATACTGTGTTTCCCTCAATTTTGAGAGAGAATGATGTCACGATCAGATACCTGAGGAAGTTCATAGGACGAAGCACAACACATGTGGAAATTTGCTAGAGCACATCATTCCACAGCAAGTGAACAAAAGCAAGGATGAAGAAGAAAACGTGCACAAAATGCTGCCCGTTACATAAAAAAGAAAGAGGGGCGCCTGCATGCCACAGTTGGTTGAGCACCCAACTCTTCATTTCAGCTCAAGTCATGATCTCAGGGCCATGAGACTGAGCCCCGGGTCGGGCCCCACGCTGGGAGACTGCTTGGGATTCTCTTTCCCTCTCCCTCTGCCCCTCTCTCCCTGCTCATAGTCTTTCAATAATAATAGTAATATAACCTTTAAAAAAAGAAAAAAAGCCTTTCTGACATTTTAAAACAATTGGAAATTGGGAGATGCCTGGCTGGCTCAGTCAGTTAAGTGCCTGCCTTCAGCTCAGGTCATGATCCCCGGGGTCCTGGGATCAAGTCCCACATCAGGCTCCCTGCTCAACAGGGAGCCTGCTTCTCCCTCTCCCTCTGCTGCTTCCCCCTGCTTGTGCTCTGTCTCTCTCTCTGAAATACATAACATCTTAAAAAAATTAAATATTAAAAAAAATAATCAGAAATTTGAACTATCTGTTCAAATAGATGTATCAAATAGTTGATAGTAAAGAATCACTGTTACTTTTTCAAGTGTGATAATAGTATTATAATCATGTTTAATAAGGGGATCCTTATTAATTAACCCCCCAAGGGGGGTTCGCTATATGATTCTATTTCTGTGTATCTTTCAAATCCCCATAACGAAAACCAATAAATGAATGAATGATTACTTAGCTACACCACAGATAGTCTCCACAGCCTCTGAGGTTCAAGTGCATGGCGAGTTTCAATGATGGTCAAGACTCCTCTGTCCATGGACGATTACGGTAACTGTCCCTCACAGCCAACAGTCGCAGGCTGCTCCCACGATGGCATGCAGGTCATGCAAATCTCAATAGAAAGTGAACTCCAAATTTAACTCCAAAATTAAACAAGCAAAAAGAGCCAAAGAAATTACTTTTGGAGGCCTCCCTTCTATTGGTGTAGACACAGTGTCAGCTGCACGTACAAATAGGCCCTTATTAAGGCAGGACACCAATGATGCAAACTCACTCCTCATTTCAAGTCGATTTCAAAGTGCTCAGCACACGGAAGGCTGCACGTGATACAGATACGTCTGGAAACCTCGGTTTGCTCCACAGAGCTTAGGGCTCCTACGCTGGGGGTTCTTTAAACTCAGGTGCTGGATGGCTCCTTCTGAGGGAAAAAAAAAAACAGTCCTGCCAGATCCCCTGAGCGCTTTTTATGCAATTCTTAAATTTAAACTGAGTTATTTCTATTCAATTATTATTTGTCATGCTATTTCTTAAATTGCACAAACATAAAACTTGGCATAAGCTCCTTTCTGCACTTTCACAAAGGTGGGGACCAAGAAAAAGGTACAAATAAGTACAAATAATATTATTCAAACAGTAAAGATCAGATTAACTACATTAATATAATGAGGCTGATGCCATTTTTTAAAAAGCTTTTTAAGTTTTGTTATTTTTAAGTGATCTCTAAACCCCATGTGGGGCTCAAACTCACGACTCCGAGATCGAGAGGTGCAAGCTCTTCCGACTGAGCCAGCAAGGGGACCCTGATGCCACTTTCCAGACCGGAAATCCCGTGACCATGGCACTGTGTTCCTGTCCCCTCCTGGGCAGGTCCTGTGGCCGGGCACCGGGCACAGTGTGATAGCTGCATTCTTGGGGCCCCCCTCCCTGCTGGGAGCGTTGCTGCAGCCTTTGTTGGCACAGGGCTCTGCGCTATCCCCTGCCTGACCCTGATTCAGCTACTCATCTTCTCCACGCTAAGTCCTTCTGTACTCTTCTCCGTAGCAGCTGACCTGGCTCCAACTCATGAGAAATTCCCACAAAAATGGGGGGCACGGAGGCCATGTGGTTGGACCCAGATATAATGAGGTTATCCCAATGATCCGGGACAGGCTTTTGAAATATTTCCAACTATTGTTAACATGAAACCAAAAAGTCCGAATGTTCTTAATTTAAGGAGAACCCAAGCAATCTCTAGGAAATATCCTTGACTTGGGATGGAATGGTGTGGTGCAAGAGTAGGGGAAAAAGTGCCATGGGGACACAGATGAGAAGTCACAATCTACCTCGGAAACAACACGAGCCACCACCTGACATAGTAAATCAAGAATTAAATAAGTTTAAGCATATGCTTCAAAAGACCGGCGTGTAAATACACTGGAGGGTCCCGATTCCAGTGAGTGGTGGGGGTCCTGTCCCAGCCGCCCCCTCTCCTTGTTCTTAAGAACCATAACATGGCACCTTAGACATGAACAAATCAAGACCCCACGGTGCATTGGCTCATGTCGCTCCAAGGCGCTGCAACTGTGGATCAACACGGTGTAGTCTATACCGCCTGAAAACACTGGGCACAAACCCACACCAAACCATGCGGCAACTAGGCCAGCTGGGCTGCCTGAATGGCCTGCTGTCCCAGCAAGGGAGCAGCCAGCACTGCTTAGGGAAATTGAAAAAGTAGAAACCTCCTTGAACAGAATCCTCTTCTTCAGCACCCTGCACCCCCCCAACACCAAGATTCCATCTCCACCAGCTGAACCTTCCGATTAGTCTAAATCTGTTCTGTTTAGGAGGTTGCTCTTTATCCTGGGGGACACGGACCTTCCCACATTTTTGGTGTTAAAATTTCTTTTCTCGAAAGATGGCAACAAGAGGGGCAGCTGGCCAGCTCAGTCAGTGGAGCACGTGACTCTTGATCTCAAGGTCATGAGTTCGAGCTCCATGTTGGGTGCAGGGCTTACTTAAAAATAAACAAACAAGGGCCCCCTGGGTGGCTCAGTTGGTTAAACATCCAACTCTTGATTTCAGCTCAGGTCATGATCTCAGGGTCGTGAGATCCAGCCCCGTGTCGGGCTCTGCGCTCAGCATGGAGTCTGCTTGTCCCTCTCTCTCTGCTCCTCCTCATTCTCTCTAACATAAATAAAAGCTTATAAAAAATAAACAAATGGGCGCCTGGGTGGCTCAGTTGGTTGGGCGACTGCCTTCGGCTCGGGTCATGATCCCGGAGTCCCGGGATCGGGTCCCGCATCGGGCTCCCAGCTCCATGGGGAGTCCGCTTCTCCCTTTGACCCTCTCCCTTCTCATGCTCTCTCTCACTCTCTCTCTTTCCAAATAAATAAATAAATAAATAAATAAATAAATAAATAAATAAATAAAATCTTTAAAAAAATAAAATAAACAAATAAGTAAAAAGATGGCAACGTGGAGATGACAAGGCTTTTTTATTTCCTTCTCTGAAAAGATGAAAATTTGGCAATCCTATGTTGGACTTCCTGCTTTGTTTTTTATGCTCTGACGTGACCAAGGGAACAGTGTGAGAATACATGTTTGGACTGATTGTGCACAAATGGGGCGATTTTCAAAGCTTGTGTCTCTTTTACCCTGGGGGAGACTGGAGAAGGCATAACTGATAAGGCCACTTGCCTCTCCTATCACATAGCACAATATCTATGGTACAACTGGTTGATAGTGTGGATGCCCAGCACTGAGCAAAGACCAGAAAGCAATGACTCCAGATTAGACTGGCTGACTAAGACCTTGGCGGTTCAGTTCAATTTCAAGGTGACTCTAAATTAGACTCAGAGGTAAATGAAAGCACGATGAAGATTAAGGCCCATTTGAAGAAAAGAGGGAAACAGAACAGCAGGCAAGATCTGGGAGCCCCAGAAGACCACAAGACCATGTTTAATTCTGTGCAGTTATAGAAGGCACAAGTGCGGCCAGAGAAAATTCAAATATGAAGAACCCGGAACTCTCTTCTTTGAGTCACCGTCAGAGAAAGCTTGGCCAGGCCCTCTCAGGTTATAGTAAAGTGGTTTAGAGACTCTGGGAAACGGTCCTAAGAATAACCAAAATGACATTCCCAAATGTTGGTTTAGGAAGATGCTCCCTGAAGGCGCAGGTGGGAGAGCCAGTTTTTCCCCAGAGGAAAGGGGTGGGGCACTGAACAAAGCTACCCAAACGGGAAGGCAGGCGCTGAAGTGCAGGGTTCGTTCCTGAGGCTCCAGGGCCAGGACCAAGGGAGCCAGCACCCCGGTAAGGAGCCAGGGCTGGATGCGACAGACTTGCTGAAATGTCTATCAGGATGGCCAGGAGCCTTCTCCGGAGACCAGAGAAAACACATCAAGCTTTCCCTGGAAATTCTAGCACATTCTGAGCAGAGGGCAAGGTGAAGGGCCCAAGAAGGGCCATTGCTCCTCATTCACCAGTGCTCCCATTCTCCCTCCCTAGGATGACCTTTAGGAGAAGCACTCCACCTCACCTGGCCTCTTCTCGGGCTTAGAGCGACGGGATGTAGAAAAGAAACATAGTTTGCCCCCAAATACCCACAAAATGCTTTAGGCTCTCCATGTGAGGCTGCTGCCTGAGTTAAGACTGGTTCTTAGCATCCTTAGAAATGGAAAGGAGACATCTAAAAAAGTCCACCTTCATAAAAAATGACAACCAAGAGCTCTCTTTCCAGACCACCAAGAAATATTAAGTGAAAAGAAAAAGCAAGGTTCCAAATAGCATGTACAGTACACCACTATGTGTGGGGAAGGCAAGGAAATAATGGTGATGACCTTGCTAATGGACGCGTGGGATATCCCTGGAAGATGAAGAAATCAGTATCGCTGATTGCCTCTTAAGGAAGAGAGGCAGGCAGCAGGAGTCAGGGGTGGACGGAGATGTGTTTACTGGCTTGCCTTTTGTGCCTTTCAAATGTTTTCGCTCATCGTGTAAACACATTACTCATTCTTAAAAATCGAATGAAAAACACTAAAAATGTGTTCAATGTAAAGAAAAAACAAAACAGTCCTTATGCAGCAAACAGAACGCACAGCTGTTTTTCGGGCGCCCACCAGATGCTCCATTTGTTGGACTTAATGAACCTCTACTTAAAGGCAACAAAAGAAAAATCAGAAACAGGGCAAACCCAAGGGTATCGATGTTCCAGTTCTCTAGTAAGCTCTTTACCTGTTTGCTACCTCGCAATTACACAAGATCGGGAAAGGGAGCCTTGCAACGCGGTCCAGTGCCCAAGCTTCACGGATAACGACAGGCCTGACCATCGGTCCGCGCCAGCCATTTTATAAAAAGAAAATGTTTAATCCAAAAAACATGATGCCCTGGAACCGAGACAACAAAAATAAATATGTAGATATGAAAAACGATCCTTCGGGGAGATGATGTCAGCATGCACACAGCGTCAACACAAAAATAGCAGCACAGGGGTTAAAAATGGCCATGCATGGCCAAAGAGATTGGAATGTAGAAAGCTGCTACATAAAATTCTCAGGGCAGACCACATCCAGAGGCAGCCTGAACCCTTAGGGCTCTGTTCCTGGGGACGGTTTAGTCCAAAATGGAGCAGCAAGGATTTAACCCTCATGCTCAAGTCATCCACATGCTCAAATTGGTACTCAAAGGAGTACCCAAAACCCACATTGCAATAAACACCAGGATACGGTCAGTAGAAGATCATAGCCGGAATTCTGCCACACAAAATTCTATTACTTTGGACGTCTCCAGGCTAGGGTTTCTCAAAGAACCAGAATTTAGGCAAAAAAAAAAAAAAAAAAAGGCAAACTCCACCCCTGTCTTCCATAGTGTCTTCCATAGGACCAAAGAAATTATCTTGTGTTCTGGGCAGAGCGGAACCACTAGACTCTTTGTGCGCTTTGCTGGAGATGACCAAGAGCAAGGTTTACGTGAAAGAATGAAGGAATAACAGCAAACAAGAAGCCTTTTGCCAAGATGTTACGGAAAAGAAAGCGAGGTAGAGAGAAGGGGGCCCATATCAACATACAAAGAAACTAAAACAATTATTCTAAGATGGCCAAGCTCTATAGAATGTCAGGAAACAAAACCCCAAAACTCAGAATCAACTCTCAAGAAGGTGCCTATCAATGCCTCTGATAATCTTTGGTTCATCCTAGAAAACTCGTAAAAATCGAGAAGGGAAAACCAAAGGTGACTGGATTCCTGCCGGCAAATAAAGGTGACAGGTATCTTCCAATTAAAAGGGAACCGGCTGGCAAACCGAGAGAAGGTATTTATCAAAACCGTGAAGACAATAAAGGAAATGAAGCTGAAAGGAAAAAAAAAGAGAAAGGGAACTTTTCCAACCATAGCGAGAGGAAAAGCTGTTCCATTTTATTGCCATCTCGTTTATTTCAAGCGCAAGAAGAGACCAGGAAAACCGGTGAAGAAGCTACATTACCAGCAGAAATCAGTCACACACTTGCGTTCCTGCCAGGAACCTCGGCGCTGCCGGCGCTCCCCCTGCTCGAATGACTAAGTAACTTGCTTAAATGCATTTGACACACGATCCTTGAACTTCCGAAAAGCACTTAATACAGTGGCTCATGAAATCTTAATCTAAAAATGTTCATCCATTTATAATCAAGCTGCATCACACGGACAAATGCACAAGAGAGCCAAACAGAGGGAACTGAATATTTGGAAGGATGCTGGGAGGACTGGTATTTTCAGAGACTTAGTTTTTCACGTTGAAGGATTTCTTTCCCTCTTTTTAAAGAGAATAAGAGAGATTTATCGTCTCAAAGCAGTGTGATTACAAGGAGAGGACTAACAGAGAAAAGGAATGACGTGATTCAATAAAAGGAAAACATTTTTTAAAATGCAGCGTGACTTAGAAAGCCCCACAGACGTTTATGCGACAATGAAATCTGGAATACGTTTAATGACCTGAGGGCAGGATACAGGAAAAAAAATTAGTTCATGATAGAAAATACTGCATGGTAGATATGGGGGGGGGGAAGGAAGCATAAAAAGGCAATAATAACGCAGTCCAGGGTAGTTCTAATTACAGAGTTTCATGATGGCTAAATTAACCTTAAACAGACCATCGTATTTGGCAAATCGATAGTGGTTACTATGTGCCAGACACTGTTCTAAATGTTTCAGATACAATAACTCATATAATCCTCAAAACAACCTTCCGATCTAAGTACCATCATCATTCCTGTTCGATAGGTGAGCAAACACATGCAATGGAGAGGTTAGCTAACTTGCCCAAGGTTACAGCTTATAGGAAGTAAGGCTAGGATTCCATTTGACACTCGCCCCAAAATCTGTGCTCCTCAACTCTCTGGATTCCCCTAGAATCTAAATACCGAGACTGCAAGTAAAATACAAGTCCACACTCACCCCAAAATCTGTGCTCCTAAACTCTCTGGATTCCCCTAGAATCTAAATACCGAGAATGCAAGTAAAATACAAGTCCACACTCACCCCAAAATCTGTGCTCCTAAACTCTCTGGATTCCCCTAGAATCTAAATACCGAGACTGCAAGTAAAATACAAGTCACACACTGGCTAAATCCAGGGTCAACAGACCATCCCTTAGTCATGGCTCTGCGATGACCACTCGGCCCTGGGACCTCTTCGGGCCTTAGCTTCCTCACCTATGCATTGAAAAGATGGATTAGGTGAGCTCTAGCTAAGGGAACGTCAGCTCTAAAATGCCCCCAAGTCTGTGCTGACCATCCACACTCTATGACCTGGTCTGCTTTCTGTCTGGTTATTCAAAGATTAATTCATCCTGAAACAAGCAGCAAGTTATGTTTACGTTCTTTCTCTGCCTCCTGACCTTCAGAAGATTACTATGTCCTCTCCATTCAGGCAAATGAAATGGAGTAATGAAAGGGGTACTGTATGGTTTCTCCTTTGGACTCGACTTAATGTGGTTGTAACAAAACGGCCCTGAAAAAGCTGTAGGAGCAGACCACATTAACTGTGCCAAACCTACAATCTCCCAGGCCCCTCTCTTGAGCCTGTTCTTGGAACCTGCCCTTGGATCTGGTTACTGGAATGCAGGTGAAACTGATCCACTGGAGGGGGGGGCAACCAAAAGAGAGGAATTGGGGGAGAATTAAGATTGGGAGAGATTAACGCAGTCCAGGGTAGTTCTAATTACAGAGTTTCATGATGCTTAAATAAACCTTATCTTCTTGGTATACTCCATTCTCTTTGCTGACACCCACTCTTCAGAGTTGAGACCATAAAATTCATTATGGTGAATTCAACACCCAGTTCCCAACTAACAGACCCCAAGAAATAGCCTTCTCAAGCTAGGCGTTAAAGGTCACCTAGAGTGCAACTGTGAATGGAGAAGGGCCATACAGGTGAGTCATGGAGCCCTCTTTTGAGAGTCTTTTCGAAGCATCCCTGACAGGTGGCTGTCATCTGGCCTCTGCCTGGACACTTCCAAGGTCGAGGCACCGCTGCCTCGCCGGAGAGGCAGCCGCTTGCACTGCTGGACAGCTCTCTGTGGGTAAAGCCCACCAAGCGCCTAGAACAGTGCTTGGCGTGGGGCCAAGCTCAAAAAGTGCGCCTCCGACTGGGTCAAAAGCTGCCTCCTTACAACTTGAACCCATCGGTCCTTGGCGCACCCTGGAGCCCTGAAACGCAGAGGCCCCCCGGATACCCGGAGCTGTAATCAGGGCCCTCGGCCCTCTCCTTCCAGGTGAGGATCTCAGACCTCCATCACCAGGCCTGGGTCGGCAGACCCCCTCCCCAGACCCTAAAGGTCCCAAGAGTGAGCACCGAAGGAGGGATGGCCGGCAGAGAGGCCGCAGTCAGGGAGGTCCCCATCCTCGGTAGCCGGGGTAGAAGGGGACAAAGGGCTTTCAGAAAGGCGTATCCCACCCGCTGCGGTCCAGGCTGCCTCCCTCCCCGCCACTGGGCGAGCCGGCCCTCGGGACCCCTGCGGCGCCAGGTGACAGGCCCTGGAGAATCAGAGGCGCGGGCAGCGGCGCAATGGGCCGAGCCACGGCGGACCTCGAGGCTCAGGGGTTTGGGCCGACAGATAGTAGGGCGCGACCCCGGCTTAGCGGAGTTCGCTCGACCGTGCCTTTACCTGCGCGTGGTTGACTACCGCGGGCCAGCTTGCCCCCAGCCCGGTTCCCGCAGCTCCGCGGCTGCCGGCGGCGCTCATGGAAATGCAGCCGGAACCCCTGGCCAGTGCAGCTCCCGCCGCTACCGGCCCCGCCCAAGCAACTGCCGCCACGCCCCTGACGACCGCTTCTGCCACGCCCCTGACACGGAACCCGCCCGCTCATTGGGCGGCCCAGCCGCTGCTCTAAGAGACCCACGAGCTCGTTGCATCCAGCGGGCAGTCCATTGGTCAGCGGAGCTGCTCCTCAGAATGGAGGCGGAACCCTCGGCGAAGAAGCCCTCCACAGTTGGCTATCTTTGACGTCTTTAGCCTGGGCTGAGTCGCTATTGGATAAGGCCGGCCCGGAGGGGGCGGGGAAAAGGGAGGAGGTCTAAAGGATGGTTCGTGTTTGATGTTGATGGGGGCGGGGTGCGGAGAGGGAGGCAATTGTGACTGCGAACTTGTTTTGGGGACTGGGTAAGGTCAGGTGTCTTGTGAAGTTGAGAGGAGAGAGGCCAACTAGGTAAGGCAGCTCAGCTGCGGAGTCTGCGGTTCCAGGCCGATCCACTAACTCACCTGTAGCCCAGGATAAAGTGCACAACACGGTCGTGACCGGGAGAGAGGAGGAAGGATAGTGAGTCCCGGAGCCGCAGGGAGAGGAAAGGATGTGGAGACAGCAGCCTCTGGCTGCTTCCAGCTGGGTTACAGAGATGGGGACATACTGGGGGCAGTGTGGACCTGTCACTGTCCCACTGCCCTTCCAGCCCTCAAGATGACCCTAGCAACCTGGAGGAAAGTAGCCTTTATTTATTTATTTAAAGATTTATTCATTTATGTATTTGACAGAGAGAGCGATCACAAGCAGGCAGAGAGGCAGGCAGAGGGAGAGGGGGAAGCAGGCTCCCCGCTGAGCGGGGAGCCCCATGCGGGGCTTGTTCCCAGGACCCTGCGGAAGGCACAGGCTTTAACCCACTGAGCCACCGAAAGTAGCCTTTAGAGTCTGACCTGCTGTTGACTCCTACTGGTTGCACAGTCCTGAGGAAGTCGCTTAACCTTTCTGCATGCACCCTGATTTCTTTGGCTACCGGGAGTAACAACAGTAGTCGACAAGGAGATTAAATAAACCTGGTAAGCACTACCAGTCCCTGGCAATCAGCAGGCGTTTAATCAACACTGGTTCCCCACACACTCACCTCCATGGACCCATGGAACTCCGCCCAGTTCTAAAATTCTATGAGCCTGAAACTGCCTCTGGCATATGCTTTGGCAAGAATAGAACGCTTGACTCACTTGAAACGCAACCCGTTTTAAAGGTGGACAGGGCCACCCTTACCAGGGCGCAGGAGGGCTGGAAGAGAGAGAGCAGGAGATGAGATAGGAGGAGCATTTAGTGAGAGAAGGGAAGTGGTATTTGTAGCAATGTTAAATTTTTTCCAGCCCACTTCAGGATTATGACAAGGAAAAACGGAACTTTCCTCCTCCTGTTCAGCCTTCCAAGTGTCCAATGGCTCAAGTTTTATGAAGGGTGACCAAATAACCCTTTGAAGGCTGGTCAGCACTGAGCCAGAAACCACTGCATAAATCTTTCAGGGACTCCTGAAGCCCAGTCCCCCTTCTGAAGGTGTGGAAGTCCTAGAGTGTGAACAGAAATAGCCTCTTGGGCCGGAATTTAGCCCCAGATCCTTCGGATCTGCCTTTGAGAGAACCCACACCCACCGTGTTCTAGGGTGAAGGAGAAGAAAGAATCCTTTGCCAATGCTGTATTTTTCAGTCAGTTGCCACCTTACCTAAAAAAAAAAAAAAAAAAGTTGCACCCCAGTACTTATTTATTCTTCTATATTCTCCTCCAGCTTGGAAAGAAAAACCCAGGCTTCAGTAGGACCCCCAGAAAAGAACTTGAGATCTTGCCAATTGTATGTACAGGCGCATGAAGGCACACTTGTATCTGCTCCATTTTCCCAGTTCTCGTGTCTTTAAATAGTATCGCTTGGTGGTCATACCATGTGCTGGGGAAACTAGCCCAGTACAGGTCTGCTCCTTCTAGTGTTTGCTAAAGGAGATTGACATGTCTTGTTAGGTCCGGCAAGGCATTAAAGTGGCTCCTGAGATCCGGGAAGATTTCTCCGGCTTGATTCAGAGCCACAGAAAGCAGCTGTTAGGAGTAGATTGCTCTACTGGATGGATTTTTTTTCCCCATGTCAGGGGCACAGCTTCAGCCAAGAGTTCCAGAAAGGAACATCCGTCTAGTTCAGGAATTCTAAAACACGATTGGGTCACAAAGGCTCAAAAAGATGCACAGGGTGGGTGTCTGGGCGGTTAAGTTTTGGATTCTTGATTTCAGCTCAGGTCATGATCTCAGGGTCATGAGGTCGGGCTCTGGGCTGGGCATGGAGCCTGCTTAAAATTCTCTCTCTAGCTCTCCCTATGTGCCCCCCTTCTAAAAAAACAAAAAACAAAAAACAAAAGGATGCACAGAATGGGCCCACTTAAGAACCTTTCTCTGAGGTGATCATTTTTTAAGTCCCTCAGAAGTGAGGATCACAGAATTCAGGATTTGTTTTCATATACACTTTATTTTTTTTAATAGTTTTAGATTCAGGGCGCCTGATTGGCTCAGTCAGAACAGCATGCAACTCTTGATCTCGGGGTCGTGAGTTCAAGCCCCACATTGGGTATAGAGATTAAGTAAATAAATAGTTTTAGATTCACAGCAAAATTGGGTAGAAAGTGCAAAAAGTTCCCATTTATCCATCCCCCCCAACACAGGCAGGATTTTTTTTTTAAGATTTTATTTATTTCAGAGAGAGAGCACATGAGTGGAAAGAGGGACAGAAGGAAACAAGAGAACCCCAAGCAGATTCCGAGGTGAGCACAGAGCCCGAAGTGGGGCTTGATCTCATAACCCTGAGATCATGACCTGAACCGAAATCAAGAGTCAGAAGCCCAACCAACGGAACCACCCAAGCACCCAGGATTATTATTATTTTTTTAAGATTTATTTATTTGAGAAAGAGTGCATGTGAACACGCATGTGCCAGTGGAGAGAGAGGGAGAGAGAGAATCTCAAGGGGACTCCCCGCTGAGCATGGAGCAGATAAGGGGCTGCCTCCCACAACCCCGAGATCACGACCTGAGCCAAAACCAGGAGTCAGACGCTCAACCAACTGAGCCACCCAGATGCCCCCCAGGCAGGATTATTATTTTTTTTAAAGATTTTATTTATTTATTTGAGAGAGAGAGAGAGCATGAGAGAGGAGAAGGTCAGAGGGAGAAGCAGACTCCCCGTGGAGCTGGGAGCCCGATGTGGGACTCGATCCCAGGACTCTAGGATCATGACCTGAGCCGAAGGCAGTTGCTTAACCAACTGAGCCACCCAGGCGCCCCCAGGCAGGATTATTTTTTACTAGCAGTATCTACCAGCGGGTGAAATTTTCCTTTAGAATATCCTTACCAAAAGAGGGTTCCCAGGACTGAGTTAAGTTTTCTGAGACTAGACCTCGTCACTATAATCAGTGAGAGGGAAAAGGGAAAGGATGTGGCTGACAAAACAGTGCTAAAAACTGCAGCCTGGATACTCATGACATTCCTCAGAGGGCCTGAGAGCACCAGGAGTCAAAGATTGCTACTTTCTTCCTCCACCCAGGGCTGCCTGTGTAAAGTCTAGGAAGGGAGGTCAGAGGTCTCCATGGCCAGACTTCCTGGCTAGCTTCTCATTGATAATGGAGATGAAATTTGTTTAGAAGTTCTAAGTCCCAATACGCAATAGTTGCATGAGGGCAAGCTATGATGAAATTCAAGGCTTTGGCTTGTTTTGGTATTGGAAAAAGCTTTCCACTGGCTGTTCAACATAGTGATGAATGGCTAGTTTATGTTTTAGGCTGCTTCCTTACACCGACATGTGAAGTTGTCTATAAAAAAATGCATAGGGTGGTTTTATGCCCAGGAGAGTCTGGGTTTATGCTGATTGCCCTGGAAAATTTTTAATAGTGGCCCCCTTTCATCTCAAATGGTCTCAGTTTGGATGATTAATGATATGGTAGTACTTACATACATAGGACCCAGCACTGAAAATGCTCATAAAAGGCACTCGCACACACACAGGGGAAAAGCTGTTCCAGCCTTATAATCAGATACAGAGTATCAGACAGGTGTTTGGCTAAAGATGACCTCTTAGTCACCATGCATTCCTCTTCTTGACGTCATCCTTAATTACCATAATAAAAATCGAGTTCCTCATGCTATCAACTCCGAAAGGAGTCAATAAAACTTGTACATTAAACAAGTGTATTACACACCCGTTCCTGCCTAATTTCATGTTACAGAGCTATTCTAAAGCTGTTTACATCTTACCAGGGATCCCTATATTCTTTTTCCATATCTGGAATTAATTAACAAGAGTAAATATTTTTACTGCACAGGACCCACAGTACTCATGAGGTAGACAGAACAATAAACCAAAGTCCCAATTCAATACAGGACACATACTTAGTGAAGAGATACCAAAAAGCCTGAGCAGTAAGGGACAGAGCCTAATCAACATTGTGAACCATTAAGCAGAGGAGGGAACAATTTCTCCTGATTTCGATTCTTGGAGATTTGAATTGGGCCTTGACGTTAGGGTGGGGACGGGGAGGACAACAGGAGCAGAAGCCTCTAAGTGGAAAACCACAAGCCGTTTCGTCTGGAGCAGAGTCAAGTGAGGAATCAGCAGGAGAAAAGATGAAATGGTGGATAGGGCTCGTGATAGATGGCGGTCAAGGTCTTCATCTGAGTTCAGTGTCTTCCTCTGAGTTCATGGCTTCATCTCAGCTGCCTGAGTATTTGGACATCCCCGCACAGTAGATAGCCTGCCTCAGGCATCTGTATATAGCCTTCCTAATTTTGAACCTATCTCTTTATTACCTGGTTATTATTAACAGTTTCATTAAACTCACCCACTTTCTAAATGCCTTCTTCTGCCTCGTACTAAATCAGTGGTTCTCAGCTGGGGGCAAGTTCACCCCCAACCCCGGGACACTGGCAGTATCTTTTCGGTTGTCACAACTGGAGACGGTGATGCTCGCATTTAGTAGGTAGAGGCCAGGGGTGCTGCTGAACGGGAGCCCCACAATGAAGAATTATCTGGCCGCAAATGTCAGTAGTGCTGAGCTTGAGAAACCCCGCACACCTAAGCAATAATGTCTGTGATATTGCAGGCTTGATGTGCTGGTTATATTTTATTCTACTTTATATGAAAAAGTAGAATATTTTATTCTACTTTTTTATATGAAAAAGTAGAATATTTAATAGTTGTGAAATTATATAATTTCACAACTATTAAATTTTTAAAAATGCTCTTCCCTGCACTACTTGATTCAAACAGATACCTGTATACCCACGTTCACAGCAGCATTATCCACAAGAGCCAAAAGGAGGAGTCAACCCAACCGTCCATTGATGAATGGACAAAGTGTAGCAGAGGCATACTACGGAAAATTGCCCAACCATAGAAAGGAAGAAAATTCTGACACCTGCTCTACCAGGAGTGAACCTTGAAGACACTATGCTAAGTGAAATAAGCCAGTTACAAAAGGACAAATGGCACATGATTCCACTTATAGGAGGAACCTAGGAGAGTCACATTCATGGGGACAGTAAAGAGAATAGTGACTACCAGACACTGGGACAGGGGGTAGTGAGTAGTTATTTAAAGGGTACAGAGTTTCTGTTTTGCAGGATGAACACATTCTGGTGCTGGAGGGTGGTGATAGTTGCACAACGGTATGAATTTGCTTAGTATCACCGGTTGTACATTTGAAAATGGTCCGGGCACCTGGGGGCTCAGTGGGTTAAGCCTCTGCCTTTGGCTCAAGTCGTGGTCTCCTGGTCCTGGGATCGAGCCCTGCATCGGGCTCCCTGCTCAGCGAGGAGCCTGCTTCCCCCTCTCTCTCTGCCTGCCTCTCTGCCTACTTGTGATCTCTCTCCTCTCTGTTAAATAAATAAATAAAATCTTAAAAAAAAAAAAGTGGGTGAGAGGGCAAACTTTATATAATGTATATTCCACCACAGTAAGGAATGCTAAGCTTTTTCTCACGATCAGCTGTTATCCATCTCAACCTGCTTTCAAAAACATGAGGCCCAGCTCATAGTAGATGGTAACGTTTGTTGAATGAAATGGAAAGGAGTTAGATTTATCTTCTTCTAAACCGTAAGAAGCAATTGAAGAACATGTGCTTTAGAAGCAGAAAGATCTGAATTTAAATCCAGCCTGTGGTATTTATTGGTTGTGTTCTCTTGGGGGAAGTGAGCTAAGACTCTAGGAGTCTCGATTTCTTCATTTACAGTATAAAGAAAATAATGATAATGTGTGATATATGATATAATGTGTGTGAAATGCTTAATTACATTACACAGTATATCGTTTGTGCTCTATGAGTGCTAACTATTGCTATTATCATTGGTATTTTTTAACAGTTTTATTGGGATATAATTCACATGTAATACAATTTACCTATTCGAAGTGTGCAATTCAGTGGCTTTTCCTTTCTTTACAGAGTGTGCAACTATCACCACAATTTTAGAACATTCTTATCACCCTAAAAGGAATCCCCTTGTCCACTAGAAGTCACTCTCCATTTCCCCCAAATACAATCCCCACCAGCTCTAAACGATCCACTAACTACTTTGTCTTGACATGCTGGCCTATTGGGGACATGTCATGTAGATGGCCTCATACACTATGTGGTCTTTTATGACTGCCTTCTTTCCCTTAAAATAATGTTTTCAAGGTTCATCCACATTGTAGCACGCATTCATGTTTTATTCCTTTCTTTTTAATTGAGTTATGTTCTTTATATATTCTAGCTACAAGTCCTTTATCAGATACATGATTTGCAGACACCTGCTCCCATTCTGTGAGGTGTCTTTTCATATTAATGGTGTCCTTGGAAACACAGACATTTCTAATTTTGACGAAGTCCAGTTTACCTATTTCTATTTGTGCTTCTGTTACCATATTGAAAAAAGCTTTTCCTAATCCAAGATCCATGAGGATTGACTCCTATATTTCCTTCTAAAGTTTTCTAGTTTTATTTTCTAGTTTTAGCTCTTATGTTTAAGTCTATGACCTATTTTGAGTTAATTTTTGTGTCATGTAAGGAAGAGGACCACCTTCATTCTCGTGCATGTGAGTGTCCAATTGCCCAGCACCATTTATCGAAAAACACTTCTTTTCCCATTGAATGTCACACTTGTCAAAAATCAATTGGCAGGAGATGTACAGGTTTCCTTCTGGGCTCTCAATTCTATATGTCTCTCATCACACCATCATGATTACTGTAGTTTTTGTGGTAAGTTTTTAAAAATTGATAATTGTGAGTCCTCCAACTTTGTTCTTTTTCAAGGTTGTGTTGCCTCTTCCGGGTCCCCTAATGAAATTTTCATTTCAGTTCTTGAACTTTCTGACTCCAGAATTTCCATTGGTTCTTTTATAATTTCGCTTTACTGAGATTCTTTTTTTTTAATTAACATATAATGTATTATTTGTTTCAGGGGTACAGATCTGTGATTCATCAATCTTACACAATTCACAGTGCTCACCATAGCACATACCCTCCCCAATGAGATTTTCTTAATCAGACACTGTCATCAGACTGTCCTTTCCTTCTCTAAACGTGGTTTCCTCTATTTCTTTGACCATATTTATAACAATTGCTTTGAAGTCTTTGCTTAAGTTTGACATCAGAACCCTCTCAAAGGCAGTTTCTGATACCTGATTTTTTTCTTGTATGTAGGTCATACATTCCTGTGTCTTAGCACGTATCATAGTTTTCGTTGAAAACTGGGTATTTTAGGTAACTTTGGATATAGATTCCTCCTCACTCTGGGGCTTGTCATTGCTGTTTGCTTGCTTACTTGTTCAGTGACTTGGCTGGATTATTCTAGTGAATTCAATTCCCTCACAGTGTGCACCCTGACGTCACTCCTCAGGGAGTACAGCCTTGGAATGTGCCCAGTCTCTCTGGGATGACAGTGGTTTTAACAAGACTTTGTCTCTTGGGGCAGCTGGGTTGCTCAGTCGGTTAAGTGTCTGACTTTGGCTTGGGTCATGATCCCAGCGTCCTGGGATCCAGAGCCCCGGGTCAGGTTCCCAGCTTGGTGGAGGACCTGCTTCTCCCTCTCCTTCTGCCCTTATTCCCTGCTTGTGCTCTCTCTCTCTCTCTCAAATAAATAAATAAAATCGAAAAAATTAAAAAATCCCAACAAGACTTTGTCTCTTTACCTGATTTCTGTGTTAAACTTTCTGCCTCTTGTGGCATCACATCCAACTGTCAGCCTCCACCAGCTGCTGGCTGACTATACTGGGTTTAACAATGTCCTGGGGCATAAACCACTCCACAATCTTGTCCGTCCAACTAAATCTGGGCCCCTTTCCAGGGGTAGTCTTCAAGGCTCATTCCAACCAAGAGGGTTCTCCACAGCTCTCTTTCCCTGGTTCTCTCTGTAGCCGGCAGTTTAACTTCTTGCCCAAGTGGAGCTCCCAGACTCCTCTTGGCTGTTTACCAACAACATTTCCATTGTTTCTGAGAGCACCCTATGCTTGAAGTTCCCTGCACTGTATTCCAAGTAAAGTCAGTTTCCTTGGGGTGAGCTTTGGAGCTCTCTGTTCTCACGGCCTGCTTCTCCTCCTAGCAAAGCCACCACTCCAGAGCATGGGGAGCGTGGGCAGGGACGATGGCCTTCTCTTAGAGTGACAACAATGCTTTATGAACAGAGTGGTCTACAAGGGCAGTAGACTCTACTCTTGTCTGCTTGCCTCCCCCCGCCCCACTGGAATCTCTACCTGGTGAGCTAGCGAGGGCACAGGTGACGGAGGCCCCAGTATTTTCAGCCTGTGATGCCTACGACAGAGATTATGCCCTAGGAGTGGGAGCCAGGTAGAGGCAATGAGCACCAGTCCTCTTAGCCAATCCTGCTTGGAACAGAGCTTTTGCAACATGAAGCTGGAGGGGATGAGAAATGCTAGCAGCCTGCCCCTCTGGGGGACACGATTGCGAGCCGAGGGAGAAGGGAGCCCTGTGTTCTTGGCTTCACCCGCCCAGAGTGGAGCTCCCACCATGCGGAGCTGGGACTGGGCGAGAGAGAGAGAGGGAAGGAGAGGTTTGAGGCTCAAATGTCGCTGACTCACTGTCCTCACCGAGATTTAGTGAATTTTCTTGAATAAAATTTCTTAATTTTGTGCTCTTAAGACAGTTTTCAGAGACTATGAATTCTTATGGCTTTGATTTTCTTTTTTTAAATTTTCCCCCGTTACCACTGTTTCCCCGTGGAGAGGGTTCACGGAGCAACTGGGGCCCCCACTCCAGAAGTCAGGCGCTGTGTTGTGCTTATGTGTCACGGGGCGGTGCTTCAGTCAGTTTGGGGGCAGAGTGCAGGGTAATGTGGAAGGAGGGGAGACTGACGCTGGGTAGAAGAGGTGGGGGGCTGCCGCACTGACTCAGGCATAAAGTGATAAAGGTCTGAAAGCGACGGAGGGAGTAAAAAGGGCAAGAGTTTTGTGGGTACAGACAGACTCATCAGGACCTCCCTGCAGATTAAATCTGGGGTGCCTGGGTGGGGGCGGGAAGGCTCAGAGAGGACTCCAAGGTGATTCTACCATGGAAGAGGCTGGCGGGTCTGAGGTAGATCTTTGGAGACCACAGTAGAAGGTGGATTCGAGGGAAAGGGCAAATAGCGCATTGTGCCCAGGAAGGGGAGACTGGAGAGCAGGCGAAAGATCGAGCTTTGGAGACAAAGAATTTTGCCGTCACACGTTTTGTGTAACACTTTGTAACGGTGCCCGCACACAAGATAGCAGAAGTCATGAGAATAGATAAGTGCCAGAGAGAGAGAGAAAAGCAGACCAGGTCACCTTGCATGTGGGAGAACAGAAGTCATAGCAGGCAGGAGTAAGGGAGATTGAGAAGTTATCGCCAGAAAGGTAGAAATCATGGGAGCGAACACTTATTAACCCTCACGGAGAGCCAAGCACTGTTTTAAAAACTTTACATGTTTTCTTGTATCTAAGCCCCACAGTTAATGGCACAGCGTTGGTATCATTACCCCCATTTTACAGATCAGAAAACTGAGACCAGAGAGTTGAACTAATGGGCTCACACAGGTGATATGCAGTGGAGCCCAGATTAAAACCTAAGCAGTCATGGACATACGTAACATTCATTCCCAAGTGCGCACCCAAAGAAACGTGGGTAGGCCAATGTTCATGGTGGCGCCATTTGTAATAGCCTAAGACTGTAAATAGCCCTCATGTCCTCCAACACTGGAATGGACACACAACTTGAGGCATCTGCATATTCAGTGGAATGTTATGCAGCAGTGAAAACGGAGAAACCCCATTGCTAGAGGCAACAACACGAACATAACGTTGAGCAAAAGAAGCCAGTCACAACAGAGACCATGCTGTATGATGCTACTTACATTGAGGCAAAATGAATATAGTGTGAATAAGTCAGGTCACCTCTGTAGGGTCGTAGAGACCTGGAGAGGGCGTGAGGAGGGGGTCCAGTAATGTTCTGTTTCCTGAGCTGGGTGGTGGTTACACAGGTGTGTTCATTTATGAAATGTCACCAAGTCGCACACCTCCAGTTCATGTACTTTTCTGTGGGTAGGTAACACTTCACTACAAAGTCTACTAAGACAGAAGAAAGCAAAAGCGAACGAGGCCGTATGACTTGAGGACACACCCTTTGAACCACAGAGCTGTCAACACAGCAGCTGTCCTGTGTCCTCTTCGACGAGTAAAACACAAAGAAAAACGCAGACGGGAGTCCATAAAATCATACATTTAAAAGAAATTTAAGAGGCAGATGGACTAAATGCAACATATGGGACTTGTTAGCATCCTTATTAAGATAGACTGGAAAAAAATAAAAACGATGAACCAATCAGAGACTTGGAACACATTGCATCTCGGATGATGTTAAGGCATTGTTGATTTTAGGTATATTAATTGTATTGTGATGATTTTGAAAAGGCTTTATATTCTAAAGGTTCATATTGACATGTTTATGAGTGACATGATGTGACATTTGGGATTTGCTTCAAAATAAAGTGGGTGTGAGAGTAGGGATGAACCCGATTGGCCAGAAGTTGCTCACTGTTGACGGTGGGAAGTGTTACCTGGGTGTCACCATACTATTCTCCTGACTTGCTATATGTTTGAACATATTTTTAATTAAGAAGCTTTTTTAAATGAAGATTTTATTCACCTGTTTGACAGAGAGAGAGCGAGAGCACAAGCAAGGGGAGCAGCAGACAGAGGGAGAGGGAGAAGCAGGTTCCCCACTGAGCAGGGAGCCCGATGGGGGGCTCGGTCCCAGGACCCCAAGATTAAGACCCGAGCAGAAGGCAGACGCTTAACCGACTGAGCTGCCCAGGCGTCCTGTAAATAGGACGTTCTTTAAAAAAGAAGGAAACTTACATTTAATGTGCCTGCAACGTAACTGATGTCCTTGGCTCCATATTTTTAAGTTCGCATCTCCACTGAGAAGGACGGAGGAGAGCACAAGTGCATGGCCACGGATACCAAGGGAGGAGGGAATGTTCTCGAGGTGCCCATGGCTGTGGTTCTGCTTCTCCCTCCACCTCACTGCTCCACTGAAACGGCTCTGGCACAGGTCACCCTGACCCCCACTCACTGCCACACCTAGCAGATGGTTTCCAGCCCCCCTACTTGACTTCTGGGTAGCTTGGGACTAATGGCAGGCACCCCAGCTTTCCCTAGCCTCCCTGTCAGTCTGCACTACAGACCCTTCTTCCTGCGGCTGATTCAGCCTTGCGTTCTATCCTCAGGCCTCTTCTCTTCTCCCCCATACACTCCACCCAAGTGGTTTCATCCCCTCCTAGTAGCTCCAGGTGCTGCCAGACTGTCTTTCTGAAATGCAACTTTGATGACCCAATTCCCACGTTAAAACCCAGGAGCAGCTTCCCATCCCCCAGTGACCATGTTCTAACCCTTCGTAGAGGCCCAGGAGGGCTTTCAGCATCTCTTTGCACGTCTACCTCCTTTCCAACTACCTCCCGGCCCCCCTCCTCCCATCACCCTTCACACCTTCCATGCCTACCGGTTATATCACCGACACTTCTGGAATGTGCCGTGCTATTTCTTGCTCCCATACCTTTGACTCCATCTGGAATACCTAACTATAGTCTACCTCACCTGGGAAACTCTACTCATCCTTTGGGACTCTGCTACAGGGTCATTGCATGGGTAAAGCCTTTCCTCATCTTCCTGTGGAGTTCACTCATTCAGTCAATTACGCATTAATTCATTCAAAAAATATTTATGCTCAGGGCCCTGTGCTAAGGTTGGGTGCTGAGGTCAAGAACCTACATAGTTCATCCTTTACATCATGGTTCTTATCTCACCAATAGTATTGACTTACTTATGTAAGAGCCACTAGCCACTCCTATCCCTACACCCCACCTCTTGAAGTCAAAGATAGTGACTTCTTCATCTTTACACCCCAGTGATAGTAGGCATTAAAGATGTTTGCTCAGTGGAACTGAAGGAGAACAGTCACTGAGAAAAGGCCTTTGCGTTTGACTATCCAAACATTCTTGATAATCTTTGCGTGTCTATGTGGTAAAGTTCAGGATCAAGCATAGAGAGAATGAGCCCTTTCCCCCTTGGAAACAAGATGGCAGCAAAGATTGAGTGATGGGAGTGTTCAGAGTATTTTAAAAGGCACTGAGAAGGGCACCTGGGTGGCTCAGTTGGTTAAGCAACTGCCTTTGGCTCAGGTCATGATCCCGGAGACCCGAGATCAAGTCCCACATCGGGCTCCCAGCTTTACGGGGAGTCCGCTTCTTACTCTGACCTTCTCCCTTCTCATGCTCTCTCTCTTTCTCTAACAAATAAATAAATAAAATCTTAAAAAAAAAAAAAAAGGCACTGGGAAGAGCAGTAAGAAACAGACTTCGGACGCTAGTGAGGGGTACCTGGCTGGCTCAGTGGGTGGAGGCTGTGTGACTCTTGACCTCGGGGTTGTGAGTTCGAGCCCTGGGTTGGGTATAGAGATGACTTAAAAACAAAATCTTTTTTAAAAAGAAAAAAAAAAATGCTAGTGAGAGGGGGCAACCGTCCAGAAGCAAAATGACAAAGGAGATGAGGTTTGCCATTTTTGGTGGTGGTGGGTGGGATGGGAGGGCCGGCCTTGGACAGACCCAGAGACAGCATCAGTAAAACCAGGGGTAGTCCTCGCAGCCCCCCTGGAGTGCCCGTGTCAGGCCCGATCCTTTTCATCTTCCATTTTTTTTTTTTAAAAAAAACCCATGGCCTCTATGTGGTACTTAATAGGTAGCAGTGATTTTTTAAAATTTTTTTAGATTTTATTTATTTATTTGACATAGAGAGAGATCACAAGTAGGCAGAGAGGCAGGCAGAGAGAGATGGGGAAGCAGGCCCCCTGCTGAACAGAGAGCCAGGCCCGGGGCTAGCAGAGAGCCTGATGCGGGGCTTGATCCCAGGACCCTGAGATCATGACCCGAGCCAAAGGCAGAGGCTTTAACCCACTGAGCCACCCAGGCGCCCCTGCATCTTCTATTTTTTTAAGTTTTTATTTATTTGTTTGTTTGTTTGTTTATTTATTTATTTATAAGTAATCTCCACACCCCAATGTGGGGCTCAAACTCATAACCCTGAGATCAAGAGTCCCATGACTCTCCGCCTGACCAGCCAGGCGCCCCTACCTCTTTATCTTAATCCTCCCGGCGTTCGTGCTGCAATGAGGAAATGGGTTCAAAGTGTGTCAGTGACTCTCCATCCGGGCTCCACATCAGAATCACCAGAGGAACCTGTAAAAACGTGATTCTGGGTCCCCCAGCCTTTCTGGTTTAATCTGATCAAGCACAGAGCGCTGGCCTCGGAATTTATCAAGCCCTTCCGGTGATTCTATCCTACAGCCAGGCGGAGAGCAAACGTACGGAATCTGCCAGCCCACTTGTGGGGGGGGGGGGTTGGAATTTAAGTCCTGTGGGCCTGATTCCAAAGCCTATGCATCTCCCCCCAGAGCTCTGGGGCGTGTCTGGTAAGCGGAGACCCACGTACCTGGGGACCTACTGAATCAGCAGCTCTGCGTGGAGCCTGGCGATCTGGTGTGACGAGCCCCGCACGTAGACTCAAGTTGGAGGACCCCCCGCCCGGCAGCCTCGCTCCGCCAGCGTGCGGCATCAGCACCATCTGGGAGCCTGGGAGGAATGCAGAGCCTCAGGCCTCACCCCCCCCCCACCTCCTGAGTCAAAATCTGTGTTTGGTAAGACCCCAAACGCTTCATCCACGTGTGGGAGTTTGCGAAGCCCTGCCTTAAACCGGTAGTTCTCAAATGTGGCAAAGAGCATTAACTCAGGAGCTTTTGGTTTTGAAGGACGCATGCCCAGGGCGCCTGGCTGGCTCAGTGGGAAGAGTGTGCGACTCTTGGTCTTGGGGTCATAAGTTCAAGCCCCACATTGGGCAAAGAGCTCACTTAAAAAAAAAAAAGGTACAGATTCTGGCTTTGCCTCCAAGAAAACACCAAATGGCCAATGGCACCGGTGCTGTGGTTAGGCCCTGGCAGGGGGGGTGGGGGGCCCTGGAGGGCCCCGGCAGCTTCCACAGAAGCTTCAGCAGCGGCACCCAGGGCCCAGAGCCAGGAGAGGCGAGACTGAGGACCCGGAGAGGATTACCATCACCAAGCTGGGTCAACGACAAGAAGGACAAGAAGATCAGGTCCCCAGAGATGGAGAGCTCTCTTTTCCTGATCATCAAGGAATCTGAGATCACTGACTCTTTCCTGGGAGCATCCCTCAAGGATGAGGTCTCGAAGACTCTCCCCGTGCAGAAGCAGACCTGTGTGGACCAGGTTCAAGGCGCTGGTTGCCATCAGAGATTACATGGGTCTGAGTGTTCAGTGCTCCAAGGAGGTAGCCGCTGCCCTCTGTGGGACCATCATCAAGGCCAAGCTTTCCATCAGCCCTGTGTGGCGAGGCTCCCAGGGGAACAAGATGGGCTAGCCCCACAGTGTCTCACGCAAGGTGACCAGCCGCTGTGGCTCTGTGCTGGTGTGCCTCATCCCCAACACCAGGAGCACTGGCATCGTCTCAGCCTCTGGCCCCAAGAAGCTACTGATCATGGCGCGTATTGATGATGGCGACCCCTCAGCCGGAGGGGCTGCACCCCCACTCCAGGCAACTTTGCCAAAGCCCCTTCTGATGCCATTCCCAAGACCTACAGCTCTCTTGCCCCTGACCTCTGAAACGAGACTATGTTCAGTAAGTCTCCCTATCAGGAATCCCTGACATCTTGTAAAGACCCACACTCGAGTCTCTGCACAGAGGACCTAGGCTCCAGCTGCGGCCACCACATAGTTTTATTGAAGAAAAATTCAAGTGGAATTGAAGCCTCTTAAAAAAAAAAAATAGGGGCACCTGGCCAGCTCAGTCGGTAGACCATGCAATGCTTGATCTCGGGGTCATGAGTTCAAGACCTATACTGGGTGTAGAAATTACTCAAAAAAAATAAAATCTTTAAAAATAAATTAATTAGGGACACCTGGGTGGCTCAGTGGGTTAAAGCCTCTGCCTTCGGTTCGGGTCATGATCTCAGGGTCCTGGGATCGAGCCCCGCATCAGGCTCTCTGCTCAGTGGGGAGCCTGCTTCCCTCTCGTTCTCTGCCTGCCTCTCTGCCTACTTGTGATCTCTCTGTCTGTGTCAAATAAATAAATAAAATGTTTTTTAAAAATAAAAATGAATTAATTAAACACACACACACACACACAAAGTACAAATTCTCTAGGTATCCTATCCAGGTTTCAAATTCATTAGGTTTGAGGTCATGCCTAGGTCCCTTCTTTATAAACCTCCCGGTAGGTGCCTGAGTGGCTCAGTTGATTGGGCATCTGTGTTCAGCTGCGGTCATCATCCTGAGGTGCTGGGATCGAGCCCCGTGTCAGGCTCCCTGCTGAGCGGGGATCCTACCTCTCCCTCTCCCCCTGCTTGTGTTCTCTGTCACTATCTCTTTCTCTCTCACTCTCTCAAATGGACAAATAAAATCTTTAAAATTTTTTTTCTAAAAATTAAAAAAAAGAAAGTGAACCAGATGATCAGTTAATTTTAGGGACAATTCCACTCCACGTTACTGCCTCTCTGTAGAAGGAATTTTCTGAGTATTCTTTTCCAAGGCACCTCCGAAGGTTGCCTAAGGTTGCCAGATTGGACAAGTAAAAATACGGAACATCCAGTACAATTTGAATCTCAGAAAAACAGGAAATAAATTTTTGTGTAAGAATGTCTCAAATATTGCTGGAATATATGAGTTATGATCATTTTAAACAGTAAAATTTTTATATTTAGTGTATTTACTAGTAAGAAAGATTTAAATTTGGTCAATTTGGTCAATTTAAATTTGATGAAAATTGCTAAAAAATTATTGTTTAATATTTAAATTCAATTTAAGTTCAAATTGAACTGGGTGTTCTGAATTTTTTTTGGCCACCCTACTCACAACAGTACCGGAGTTTCAAGGAGAAATTTGGCATAACCTTAGAGAGGGGAGGAAGAGGCAGAGCTTGCCAGGACATCAATAAGAAATGGATGAATGAATGGGGAATATAAAAACACTGTGTTACACTATCTCAATCAGCTTAAGCTAAGTTATACCGAAGGCTGCAGAAAAGTGACCCTTACATCTCAGCAGCTCACAACCCTGAAGGTTTATTTCTTGTTCACGTTACATGTCCAGAAAGGTCAGCTGTCTCTCCTCTTCATTCTGTGACTATGGCTCATGGGAGGCTTCTAAACTAGAACATTCCCATGGGCGCCTGGGTAGCTCAGTTGGTTAAGTGACTACCTTCGGCTCAGGTCATGATCCTGGAGTCCCTGGATCGAGTCCCACATCGGGCTCCCGGCTCCATGGGGAGTCTGCTTCTCCCTCTGACCTTCTCCCCTCTCATGCTTGCTCTCTCTCTCAAATAAATAAATAATTAAATAATTAAATAAATATCTTTAAACTAGAACATTCCCGGTCTCATGATAAAAAAGAATGGTTGGCCACAGAACGATTCCAAAGCTAGGGGGACTAAATGTTCCATTTTGTCCAGGACTAAGGGGTTCCTGGGACCTAAGACATCAGTGCTAAACGTAGGGCAGTCCTCGACAAATCAAGATGGTTAGCCACCCGAATAAAGCTTCTACTTGGAAGGGACACTGGTCCCTTGTGCTCACATTCCATTGGCCATTGTCATCAATGGGTTGGGCGCGTATAAGCCTCCAGTAGTGAGGAACCCACGGAAAGGGGCAATGAATACTTTTTTTTTTTTGACAGAGAGGAGAGAGAGCACAAATAGGCAGAGAGGCAGGAAGAAGGCAGAGAGAGACGGGGAAGCAGGCTCCCCACCGAGCAGAGAGCCCAATGCAGGGCTCGATGCGGGGGCTCGATCCCAGGACCTTGAGATCATGACCCGAGCCAAAGGCAGAGGCTTAACCACTGACCCACCCAGGCACCCCTGAATATTTTAAATACTAGTACAATCTTCCACAAAAAAGCAGGAAGGGAAAACCTCATAGTCCCCTCTTTAGAATATAGAATAGGAAGGACCTCCAAGATGACAGAGCCAAGGGCCCTGAAGGACAACAGCCTAAAGATCTCCCCCTCTCCCTGGGAACAGGACTAGGACCCAAACAAGAAACACTCCCCACACCCAGGATCGGTGACATCCCAGGGGAATTTCAAGATTTCCATAGACCAGTGACTGCTATGTTCCCCATTCTTCCCTTTCTAAATGGATTGGGATTACTCCATCCCTGTTGTTCCTTTGTCCATCGAAAGGTATAGGTAACGTCTTTTTAGTTCTATATCTCCAGATGCAGAGGAACCACATCTAGATCTGAGGCATCATGAAATGCTGGGCTTAAAGTCTGGTACCGTGGTTAGACGAGAATTTAAGTTGTCTCCTGAGAGGAGTAAGTTTATTTTGCAGAAAAGAGGGAAACAAATATTTGCGACCAATAGGGAATATTGGGGTAGATTGTGTTATGATCCAAAATACTTGTTGCTTCTCCAGGGCTACTTCCTTTGGGACCCCTACCTCTAGGAGTATTTGCAACCCCACTGACCTTAGCTTAGCCACGTGACTTGCCTCGGCCGTCAGAATGCAAGTAGAATGGACACAGGTCACTCCTGGGCCAGAGTTTGAAGAGCAGCACCTCGCCCACCACCTTCTCTTTTCCACCTGCCCTGGGATTAATCATGTTCCAGGCAGAGGCTACTCCTTCAGCCTGGATCCCAGAGCAGAACTGGAGCAACAAATATGTAACAGGGGTGAGAAGTAAGCGTAGTTGGAAGCCCTCAGATGTTGGTGATGTTTGTAACCAAGCATAACTAAGCCAATCCCACCAGGTACAAAAGTAAATGAGCAAAATCACGTGAGAATACCTCTGCATGATTCTGTGTCTGCAAAGTGTGCAAACAGGCAAAGTTAAATAGTATATTATTTAGGAATAAAGCTGGGGTGGCAAAATTATAAAGAAAACAAGAGCATGATTAACACAAAATTCAGGGGCATGCTTGCCGTGGGCCGGGGGGTCAGGGAGACATTAAAGAGGTCTAAACTGTTCACGTTATATTTTCTTCTTTGTGTGTGAATTATACACCTTAAAGATCATGAAAATGCCATGCTCTTGTCTTTTGCTTTGCTGGACACCTTCTCTAGGATCCCAATGACTAGACTTCTCTAGGATCCCAACAAACTAGCCCATATGGAGAGACCACGGGTAGGTATTCTCTGGCTGACCGCCCAGCTGAGGTTCTCGCCAACAGCCAGCCTCAAATGGCCCCACACGTGAGTGAAGACACCTCCAGAGGACTCCAGCCCCCCACCAGTGACACCCTGCCAGCCCTCCAATCTTCCCAGCGGAACCCCCAGACATCAGGAAGCCAAGTCACCGACATGCAGAATCCATAAGCACAATAAAATGGTTGTAAAATGTAAAATGAGACCCTTTGTCATGGAGCCGTGGGTAAATGACACAGTTAAAACACGCGCACACTTTTTGAAAACCGTTTCAGTTCCATCCTATAAATACCTCTCCCTGGGCCCTCCTTAAGTGAGTTTGTGCATGCAGGAGGCTGGGCTGCCCACACAACGCCCGGCAGGGGAAGAAGCCAGAGCAGGCCACAAGTCCAGGGCCAGGGTCTTGGAGAAGGAAATCCTCCCTAATTCCGTGGCGCAGGCAGTGGACGGTTAGTTAGTGCGTGTGACCAGAGACTGGGCCTGAACTGTGATTCTCACGCTCTCTCGCTCTCTCGCTTACTCATTTACAAATCGATTCACTCACCAAACATTGCAGGCCACCTAGAGGGCAGAGCCCAGGGAGCCACGGTGCTTTGGCCTACCTTGGTGGTCTGGACCCTCGGAGCCGTGGGGGTACGGGGGTGGCCCAGCGGAGAGTTCACTGCGGAGTGGTCAGGTGGACAGGGTGCTGTGGGATTCCAGCCGCCTTTTCGGGAAAAGAGCGGAGTCCCCTCAGTCCCTTCAAACCTCCCTTCTTGGCCAAGAAGCGTTGGAGGGATGGAGGGATCCGAGCAGAAGCAGCAGCTGACCTTCCCCGAGTTCACCCCCGGCTGCGTTGCGCGCGGCGGAGGGACCTGGACTACCCGACGCGTCCCACCAGCGGCTCCCGCTCACAGCGCCTCCAGGCGGCGGCGGGGCGACACTGCCGTGGCCCACGAGCCCTAGGTGGTGGAAGTGCGTGCAGAGGCCCCATAGGCATCTATACCGCGCGACCTTCAACCAGATGGAAATCCAGCCTAGGATGATCGGCCTCTACCTGGGTGAGCTTTCCATCTCCTACAATCCCGTGAAGCATGGGGGGTGGGGCGGTATAGGAGCCCCCCCTTCTCACCTCGCTCAAGTCACCTGCTGGGCTAACAAAGGCACAGACTTCTCTAATAAAACAAAGCAAAACAAACCTCCCTCCTTGGCCCTACAGAATCTGGAGTGGAAAGACTTGCGGATCTCAAGACCTTTTGCCTCCTTATTATTCAGAGCCCAAACTCCCTGAGCCCCGGGACTTATCAAGGGCCCCGCCACATTTTCCAGAGGGCAAAGCATCCGGGAGGAGGGATGACTCCCGCAGCTTGGCGTGTCACCAGTGCCGTGCCCTCCTGTCCTCAGGAGCTCAGCTGGCTGCGGACGCCAGAGGGAAACTCTTCACGCCGGGCTTTGGGCTTTGTTGCGTCCCTCTGCTGGCCTGCAGCCAAGAGGTCCGGCTCGGTGTGTCTCCAGCACTCCTGTCGTGGATTTGGCTCCGGGAAAGGCCTCGGGCACCTCCCGTTTGCTTGTTTGAACAGAGTAGTGTTCCTGCCATGCCCCAGAAAGGATATAGGGCAGGAGGATGGCTTGCCGACAAGAATGCCTGGGGTAGGGCGCCTGAGTGGTTCAGTCAAGAGCCTGCCTTGAAAAACCAAAGTCCACGTCATCACAATTCCAGACTTCAAGCTCTGTTACAAAGCTGTAATCAACAAGACAGTGTGGTACTGGTACAAAAACAGACACACAGATCAATGGAACAGAATAGAGAGCCCAGAAATGGAACCTCAGCTCTATGGTCAACTAATCTTCGACAAAGCAGGAAAGAATGTCCAATGGAAAAAAGGCAGTCTCTTCAACAAATGGTGTTGGGAAAACTGGACAGCCACATGCAGAAAAGTGAAACTGGACCATTTACTTACACCACACACAAAAATAGACTCGAAATGGATGAAAGACCTCAATGTGAGACAGGAATCCATCAAAATCCTGGAGGAGAACACAGGCAGCAACCTCTTCAACCTCAGCCGCAGCAACTTCTTCCTAGAAACAATGCCAAAGGCAAGGGGAAGCGAGGGCAAAAATGAACTATTCGGACTTCATCAAGATCAAAAGCTTTTGCACAGCAAAAGAAACAGTCAACAAAACTGAAAGACAACTGACAGAATGGGAGAAGATATTCACAAATGACATATCAGATAAAGGGTTAGTATCCAAAATCTATGAAGAACTTCTCAAACTCAACACCCAAAGAACAAATAATCCAATCAAGAAATGGGCAGAAGATATGAACAGACATTTCTGCAAAGAGGACATCCAAATGACCAATGGACACATGAAAAAGTGCTCAACATCACTCGGCATCAGGGAAATACAAATCAAAGCCACAGTGAGATACCACCTCACACCAGTCAGAATGGCTAAAGTTAGCAAGTCAGGAAATGACAGATGTTGGCGAGGATGTGGAGAAAGGGGAACCCTCCTACACTGTTGGTGGGAATGCAAACTGGTACAACCACTCTGGAAAACTGTATGGAGGTTCCTCAAAATGTCGAAAATAGAGCTACCCCACGACCCAGCAATCGCACTACTGGGTATTTACCCTAAAGATACAAATGTAGTGATCCAAAGGGGCATGTGCACCCAAATGTTTATAGCAGCAATGTGCACAATAGCCAAACTATGGAAAGAGCCTAGATGTCCATCAACAGATGAATGGATAAAGAAGATGTGGTATATATATACAATGGAATACTATGCAGCCATCAAGAGAAATGAAATCTTGCCATTTGCAATGACGTGGATGGAACTAGAGGGTATTATGCTAAGCGAAATAAGTCAATCAGAGAAAGACAATTATCACATGATTTCTCTGATATGAAGAATTTGAGAGGCAGGGCGGGAGGTCACGGGGGGTGAGGGAGGGAAATGAAACAAGATGGGATCAGGAAGGAGACAAACCATAAGAGACTCCTAAACTCACGAAACAAACTGAGGGTGGCTAGAGGGTAGGGGGGTAGGGTTAGAGTGGCTGGGTTATAGACATTGGGGAGGGTATGTGCTATGGTAAGTGATGTGAAATGTGTAAGCCTGATGATTCACAGACATGTACCCTGGGGCAAATCATCCATTATATGTTAATGAAAAAATTAAAATTTAAATTAAAAAAAAAAAGCACCTGCCTTGGGCTCAGGTCATGATCTCAGCGTCCTGGAATCAGCCCAGCATGGGGCTCCCTGCTCAGAAGAGAATCTGCTTCTCCCTCTGCCCCTCCCCCTGCTTGTGCATGTGCTCTCTCTCTCTCAAATAAGTAAATAAAATCTTAAAAAAAAAAAAGAATTGTGTCCTCCAAAAAAATATGATCAGGTCCTCACCCCTGATATCTGTAACTTTATTTGGAAGTAGGGTCTTTGTAGATACAATCAAATTAACATGAGATCACACTCGCTTAGGGTGGGCCCTAGATCCAAAGACAGGTGTGTCGGGAGTCAAGATTACTAAACAAACAAACAAACAAAAAACAAAACAAAACCAAAAAACAAACAAACAAAAAACTTAAAAAAAAAAAAGGAAAAAGGGAAAGGAAATTTTGGATAGAGAGACATAGTGAGAGGTAGGGAAGGAGGTTCTGGAATGACAGAATCGGGGGTCAGAGGGAGGCACTGCCGGGACTGCTGACAACGGCCTGAAGCTAGGAGGTGGGGGAGAGATTGTCCCTCACAGCGCCCCCCCCCCCCCAAGGGACCAGTCCTGCCCACACCTTGATTTTAGCCGTCAGGACTGTGGGAGAATCAAGTTCTGTTGTTCTGTTGTCAGAAACCTGGCCACCAGGTTTCTGGTATTTTGTTACAGGAGCAGTTGCTAATTAATACCCCCCTGGGGGAGGGGGGTTGCTGAATGTTACACGACTTTCACCTTTTCCAAAGAGAGAATACAGAGAACAGGGGTTACCCACAGACACTTCAGAGGTGCACAGAGCAGATCCGAATTCCAGATTGACCACCCCCCAGCCAGTGTCTTTGGATGCATGACTAAAGGGGAGTTTCCTTATATGCAAAACTAGTGAAATTTATTTTCCAGATAATCTATGCAAAGTGCCGGGAGCTAGGGCAGCCTGAAGTAAATGGTAGCTAACACTAGCATACTAGCCCAGACTCCCTTCTCTGCAGTCACCAAGGAAGCTTTCCTTTTTCACAGGGTCTTGCAAGAGGACAGAAGCAAGAAGGAAGGGATTTGCAGATGTCTGAGGATAACTCAAAGCTATAGTCTAGATAGAAGGGGGAGGTAAAGGGGAGAACAAAACTTCTCTGAATTATCATGAAAAAGCCTGTGTTCATTTGGGATAGCAGAAATCATAAGCTGTTATGTTGTTGTTTTTAAGATTTTATTTATTTACTTGAAAGAGACCAAGAGAGGGAAAGGGAGAAGCAGGCTCGACACTGAGCAGGGAGCCTGATGCTGGGCTCGATCCCAGGACCCTGGGATCATGACCTGAGCCAAAGGCAGACGCTTGACAACTGAGCCACCCAGGCGTCCCACGTTTTTCTATTTATTACGGTTTGGGGCTATGAGTAAGTTTTACTTATGTAATCAGAAAAAAATAAACCTGATTTAAAAAGAAAGGAGGGGGGATGCCTGGGTGGCGCAGTCAATTAAGCATCTGCCTCTTGATTTCAGCTCAGGTCATGATCTCAGGGTGGTGAGATCGGGCCTCCAGCCTCAAGTCAGCCTCTGAGGGCAGCGGGGAGTCTGCCGGAAGATTCTCTCCCCCTGCCTCTCCTCCCACTCACTCTCAATAAATAAACAAACAAATAAATAAATCCTTGAAAAGAAAGGGATCCCATGTTCTATCAAGAAGCATTGTGATTGACATAATCAAATAAACAAGATAAAAAAATTAAGAGGAAATTATTGTTCAATCAAAGTGACTCATCCAGAAAGCAGTAGAAATCAATAAGGTGAGATGTGCCAGGCTTAGATCTCTTCTTTGACATATTCGTGTCCATCTTATAATCCGGCATCTTTGGAAATGACCCCGTTCTCTTCTTGCCAGCCTGAGGACCAACCACCAGCCTGAGTCCATTCCCAAATGGCTTTTTATTTTTTTTTAAAGATTTTATTTATTTATTTGACATAGAGAGGGAGAGATCACAAGTAGGCAGAGAGGCAGGCAGAGAGAGAGGGGGAAGCAGGCTCCCCGCTGAGCAGAGAGCCCAATGCGGGGCTCGATCCCAGGTCCCTGAGATCATGACCTGAGCCGAAGGCAGAGGCTTTAACCCACTGAGCCACCCAGGCGCCCCCCAAATGGCTTTTTAAAAAAAAATCAACTCCTTGACCTCCTCCAAACTTACTCCCAATGCCCATCATGCCCGATCTGAATGACCCATAACACAAGAGCCCCTAATCACCCTTCTTTACAACTGTGCCTTTTCTTGGACCTCCATATGGCCTCAGCACTCCACTTTCCTTTCAGCCCTGGGGTCTAAAAGACTTCTCTCTTCCTATTTGTGGGCTTTATCCTCTAGAATTCGTGTCTTTTTTTTTTTTTTAAAGATTTCATTTATTTATTTGAGAGAGAGAGAGAGTGAGAGAGCATGAGAGGAGAGAAGGTCAGAGGGAGAAGCCGACTCCCCGAGGAGGTGGGAGCCCGACGTGGGACTCGATCCCGGGACTCCAGGATCACGACCCGAGCCAAAGGCAGTTGCCCAACCAACTAAGCCACCCAGGTGCCCCCAGAATTCGTGTCTTAAAAGTGCAGGCTTTAGCAATTTCTGTGAGCCTTGACCTTGAGAGTTCTGCCTGTTCTTGTTCCTCGAGCTGAGTTGTGTTGCAGTCATTCCTTGCTGGTGTGGCTTTGGCCTTGATACCCGGTGGGGCTTAGAATTAGGTCTTGCAAAGGCAGCCCTTTCCTCAGCTGGTGAGTCAAACCTTCCAGAACAACCATTTGACAATAGGCAAGAAAGCCCTGAAAATGTTCACAGCCTTTGAGACTCTGACCTTGTAATTTCATTTCCAGGAATATTTCCTCCAGAAATGAAACTGATGGACAAAGATTTATGCAGAAATATGAATCAGATCATTTAAATCAGCAAAACAATAGAAGCGACCTAGGTGTCCAAGAGCAGGGAATTGGTCAGGCAGATTATGGCATAGGCGAATTATGGACATTTGTAGAGCCATGAATATGGTTGCAAAGTATTAGTAATGTCATGGAAATTGATCAAAATTATGTATTTGGGATGATTTCAAGTGAAATTTAAAAAGGCAGAGCACAAAAGTAGGAAAGAAATATGTCAAAATATTAATAATTTGCCTCCGGGTAGTGAGATTATAGAATCTTTTCCCTATCATTTGTCTTTATACTTAGAGTTTTCAAGTGTTCTACGTGAGTACAAATCACTTTTATAATCTGAAGGAAAAAAACCCCAAAAGACTTCTCACACGTAAAAGAAAAAAGTAAATTACACTTGAACTTGGTATCCTAGTGTGCTATTGTGATTTATAATATGAAGCATATATTTCATCTTCCTCCATGGTTCCTAAAATCATTGGAACTTCCTAAGTAATGAAAGAGGTCAAAGTACCTTTTGCGTGTGCTAATGAGGTGACTTTGGGAAGCACCTAAGGGTGGGGGCTGGTTTCTAGGGGAGCCAGCATGTCATTAGAGTTGGAACCATTCTCCAATCTCTGGGGAGGGGGAAAGGGCTGGAGATTGAGTTCATTCGCCAATGGCCAGTGATTTACTCCGTTATGATAGCTAATGAAGCCGCCATAAAAACCCCAGATGAGGGATTCAGAGAGCTTCCAGGTTGAGGAATCAGAACGTTTCCACGGGCAACCATGCCAGACCTCAAACTCCACAGGGACAGACACTCCTTTGTTTGGGACCTCGCTCTAAGTATTTCTTCATCTGGAGGTTGACTCATATCGTTGAATATCCCTTATAATAAATCAATAACCTAGCAGTAACCAGGTTTAGACCTGAGTGCTATGAGCTGCTCTAGCCAGTTCATGGAACCCAAGGGGAAAGTCATGGGAACCTCTGTACAATAGCCAGTTGGTCAGAAGCACAGGTAACAAGCTGGACTTGTGATTGGCGTCAGCAGTGGAGGGCGGTCTTATAGGACTGAGGTCTTATAGGACTGAGCCCTTTACCTGCAGAATGAGGAGATAGGGTCACAACTGAGTCGAACTGTAGGGTCCCCAGGTGGTGTCAGAGAGTCGCCTGGCGCTAGTATGGAGAACCCCCAGCCCCTCGCGACATATGCACATCGGACTTTGAGGTCCAGAACCTTTTTTACCTGAACTGCAAGGCTCCCAGGTATATCATCAAGAACTTAGGTTTATCTTTTTGTTTATGCAGTGTGAGGGGTCCCTATTTCTTTTGGGGCAGAGCTGTGGGCAAATAAGCCTGTAGGTTTTTGAGATCTGTGTTCTCCCCTACAGATCTCTAAAAGGGAGGCAATAGCTGAACAAATCCTTTGTTTGGGGGAGGTGGAGTTGAAAAGCAGACCCTAGAGTGGTTCTTAGGCACCAAAAGGTGGGGCAGGGTTGCTTTGTAATGAGAGGCAGCTGCTCAAGCTACATTCCTCTTGGAATGGGAAGGGTTGCATGAATGCCTAAAAAACTGGGAACCAAGAGCCAAGGCTCTGGGAACCTCAGAGGGGCTCCCAGGCTCGGGGAGAAGGCTGTGTCCCTTTGAGGGTCCCTGCTGGCCTGGCAGGGGACAGTGGAGTGTCCTACAGCGCCCCCTGTGGCTGGGAGGAGGCATGACAGCTCTGCAAGAGACAAGCTCCCCATTTCTCACTGAGAGTAGAATCTGGTGGACTTGCTTTGAGGAAGATTCCTCTCTGATAGCAGCCTGCCCTCCGACCCCATTTCTGCCCCAGTGCTCACCGCCTCTGGGATGGTGTCTGTGACTCTTCTACCATCTTGCATATCATAGGCTAACCAATCACACATCTCAAGTCCATCCCTACATGAGAGTCAAATTCTCCAGCTCTTTTGGTTTGAGAATTTTTTCCCCCTTTAATTCTATCCAAACCATTATATGGCAAGCACCGTGACAAGAGAGCCAAGGCTTCTTTCACAAGTTGAGTTATGACCGTCTGACCAATCAGATGAGTTTTGATCAGATTTGTGAGTTAGGGAATTGGAATAGGTAGTCATCTGTAGGGTCCCCCAGGAGACAAAGCCAGTTTGGGGTTCCTCTAGGGGGTCAGATGGTGCCAGCTTGGTCTGGGACACACATTTTGTTGAGGTTGCTGGCAGGGGCCTGGTCTGGGTAAGGAGTGGTACCTTCTTCCTGAATGCCCTAGCGTATGGGCATTGGTGGTGCCGCCCCAGGGGCTCGAATGGGACTGAATGTGACCAGGTATTGCAGAGAAGGGAGCTCTCCCCCCCGCCCCCCCACGAACAAGGGGAGCATGACCGGAGGTGCTGGAAGAAAGAGAAAATTTCCATTTGGTTTTTTGAGCTTCTTGCCATGTCCCCAGAGGACAGCAACTTGGCAGCTATCTGCGTGCCCGATCCCTAGTCTTTGTTCATGAATTTTTTATTTCCTGCAAAGAGCCTTATCTCTCACTGGAGCCGCTTCAGAAGCCTGCTTTCCCATCAGCTGGAGACTGGGCAGATGGAGAGTTGCATTAAGGCACGAATTATCCGTCCCTTGAGAAAGGAAGGGCACTCTGCTTTGAAAGGACAGCTCCCACCTCACCCCACCCCCACCCCGGTTACTGTAGGCCTCCATCATCCATATAAATGTTAGGTTGCTGTTTTTACCGTGATATGGTTGAGGGCTCAGAGAGAGAGGTTTTGGGGGCGGCTACTGTGGTCTCACCTGTGGGGCGAGGTCTTTCCTAATGTGCCACTCACTGAACACGAGGGGCATCCACAGTAGAACCGAAGAACCACGGGGGGACTGGCCTCTCATGATTCAGATTCCCGGGAGTCCAGATGGCTAGGGGCATGCCCAAATGGTGGCGGGGTTAGAGATGTCATCTCCCCCTGCCCCCGAGCAAGAGGAGCCCCTGCTCTTCACCTCTTCAGTCTGATCCCCTTCCGCCTCCGTTATGAGTTGAATAGTATCCCCCAAAAGGTAAGTTGAAGTCTTAACCCCCAGTACCTCAGAAGGTGACCTTATTTGGAAATAAGGTTGTCGTAGATGTAATCAGTTCCTGTGAGACGCAGACACAAGACGGGAGAGCACCACATGAACACAGAGACTCGGGTGCTGTGGCCACAAGCCACAGAACGCCACGGAATTGCCGACAGGCCATCAGAGACTGGGAAGAGGCAGGGAAGGATTCTCCCCTGTGGGTTTCACAGGGACCACGGCCTTGCTGGCACCCTGATTTTGGACCTCCAGCTTCCAGATCTGAGAGAGAAAAAAATTTCTGTCGTCTGAAGCCACCCAGTCCATGGCACTTGATCATAGCAGCACTAGGAAACGAATTCACACTCCCAGACTGGACTCTGGGTACCAGAACCCCAAATTCCTGCCCAACTGGCACCATGCCCTCTTCCAAAGCCCACAGGGGCCTCTTCTCCGGGTCCATCTGCCCTGGGTGGTCCTCACGACCAGCACACGTGCCCTAGGTCCTCAGGAGAGCCAAGGGGTGGTTATTAGTGCGGGTCATGGGTATGAGTTGGCTACTCTGTGTGTGTGTGTGTGTGTGTGTGTGTGTGTGTGTGTGTGTGCACTCTTCTTGGTTATTAGCGTCGGTGTGGTTAAAGACTGCATGTATGGGCTGAGCGAGGGCGCTCACGCTGTGGGAGGATCGGGGGTGATTTGGGAAGAGAAGGGGTGGGTCAAGGCCTGCAGGTGGGGAGCCAGAAGCCAATCCTCCCACGCCACCATATTGACATTGATCTCTAAAGAGTCTGAAAAAAAAATCCTACATCAGAACCGAGTCTCCTAGGTTGTTATGAAAGGGTATAAATGTCGAGGGGGGAGGACGGGACCTAATTTATTTAACAGCGTATTAGCTTGATTGATTAAAATCTTCTGGACACACAGTCCATGAGCCACTGTCCTCTTGGCCAGGACTCTGGAGACGGAGTTGGCCTAAAATGTGGAGGTGGGGACCAGGGAGTCCTAGTCCCCCTGGCTGAGCTACAGGACACGAGCGAGACCTGGTGAACTGGAGTTGCGGCCCATGATGCCTTCGGAGGCTATTTTCTTTTCCTTACTCCTCAGCCTTTAGGCTGGTCCTGTTGGAAAGTTCCAGCTGGTCATGTTGGGAGTTCAACGGTGCCGCAGGAGAGGCCACTGTTGCAAAGGGAGCAGTGCCACCCTGAGGCCAGGTTGGGAACAGCAGCAGGAATCTCGGAGGGACCCCAAGGAGCCTGAGGCACCAGACAGGTGTCCTCCCTGGTCCCACAGCCACAGCTACGTCAGAGATTCTACTTTTTGTTTTCTTACCCCAAATACCATTTTCCTCATAGAAGCTCCCCGGGGGACTCTCAGCTGTTTGCTAATGGTGAAAATCAATCCTGGAAGTTTCCAAGGAATGCAGCCCCCTACTTCCCAAAGGCCCCTGTGTCCCCCTTCTTTTCCCAAAGACCCGCCCACCACACTAAGCACCACACAATTTAGTGATGAAAGAAGGGAATTAGCTATGAGGAGCTTAGGAGAGCTAATCTGGGGGCAGCCTCTGAAGCAGAACTCACATGCTTGCGGGAGGGGGGGGGGGTTAAGTAGCTCTTTCCCCCTTCACTGAACATTATTTTAAATTGCACCAATTATAGATGAAACTGGATTAAGAGCGTGCAAAAATGTTAATGTCTATTTGCCGTCTTCCCTGGCATTGCCCTCACATAACCCCGACAGCTAGAGATCATTACCAACCCCATTTTATAGACGCGGAAACTGAGGTATGGGGAGATTAATGACCAGCCCAGGATCAGGGAGTAGTAAGGGGCATTGCTGGATCTGTCTGTATTTTTAAAATTTTTTTTTCCATTGCACTGTTCTGCAAGCATCTCTGAAAGGATTAAACATTCAAATTCCTCCCGTAATCCATGCACGGGGGCGTGGCATTCTTTTTCCTGTTACTTCTTAAAATGTCTTCTACTACATTATTCAAGTTGCAAAATCAATACATAGTTTTTGTAACTAGGCAAATATCTCCAAAACCACCTCCTGGAGTGAACAATATTAACAGTTTTGTAAGTTCTTCTCCCCGTGGAGATACACATAGATGCAAATTTGGAAAAATGCATATAGGGGTTCCCCACCTCCACTTACAAAATTTAAATCAAAAGCAAAAATCACATTAGGGGGGCGCCTGAGTGGCTCAGTGGGTTAAAGCCTCTGCCTTCAGTTCAGGTCATGATCTCAGGGTCCTGGAATCGAGCCCCATATTGGGCTCTCTGCTCAGCAGGGGGGCCTGCTTCCCTCTCTCTCTGCCTGCCTCTCTGCCTACTTGTGATTTCTCTCTCAAATAAATAAATAAAATCTTTAAAAAAAATCACATTAGGCAATTAGTTTGTGAACTACTTTTTCAATTAACAATAGATCGTGATCGGGGCGCCTGGGTGGCTCAGTCGTTAAGCGTCTGCCTTCGGCTCGGGTCATGATCCCAGGGTCCTGGGATCGAGCCCTGCGTTGGGTTCCTTGCTCGACAGGAAGCCTGCTTCTTCCTCTCCTTCTCCCCCTGCTTGTGTTCTCTCTCCCGCTGTCTCTCTGTGTCAAATAAAAATATAAAACGTCCTGTCACTTTAAAAAACAACAACAACAATAGATCGTGATCATTTGTACAGATAATATTCACCCATCTCACCCCTAATAGTGGTCCAAAATTTCATTGTATAAGCGTGCCTTAAGTTATTAAACCACTCCCCTACTGGTGGACATCCAGGTTGTCCCAGTGATTTTTGCTATTATCAATAATATTGTGGGGCGCCTGGGAGGCTCAGTTAAGTGTCCGACTCTTGGTTTCGGCTCAGATCTTGATCTCGGGGGCGTGGGATGAAGCCCTACATTGGGCTCTGTGATCAGGGTACAGTCTGCTGATGATTCCCTCCCTCTCCCTTTGCTCCTCCCCCGATGGGCACTTTCTCTCATTCTAAAATAAATAAATAAATAAATAAATAAATAAATAAATAAATAAATCTTTAAAAAATAATCTTGCAATAAATATCTCTGTAAATATGCTCTCAGAAACCAGTGATTCACTCTTGTGGGATATATTTCCAATGGTAAAATTGTTAGCTCATGTTCACACGAACGTGAAAACTGGGAATAAGCTAAATTTCTAACAACAGGAGATTGATTAATGCACATCCCACACAACGGAACATTGCCTACAAATAATGGCAAATTTTTGTTGGTTTTGAAAAACATCTAGGACGCCTGAGTGGCTCAGTCGGTTAAGCATCTGCCTTCAGCTCAGGTCATGATCGCAGGGTCGTGGGACTGAGCCCCATTTGGGGCTCCCTGCTCAGCAGGGAGCCTGCTTCTCCCTCTTGCCCTCGTTGTACTCTCTCTCTTTCTCTTAAATAAAGTCTTTAAAAAATTTGAAAAACATTTATTAGAAGCTAGTTAGACAAGAGCCATGTTCTAAACCAGTATATACAATACTACCTTATTTTGTAAAAATATGTGCATAGAATAAAAGACTGAGAAAGGAGAACACTGCAACACTAACGGTGGTTATTTCCCAGTGGTGGGGTCACAGATGACCTTCATTTTCTTGTTGTGCCTTGTCTGTTTCTCCTGTAGTTTTCACAGGGATCACGTGCTGCGTGTCATCATGTGTTAGGCTGTCTTGGGTTGCAGGGGGTGCCACCTGGCAGGGGCGAGATTATCCTAAGGCTCCCCAGGGGAGTGGGTGAGGATACTGCGCATCTGAGAGACTGGCCTACTACTGAGGACAAAGGGGGTCTGCCAGCCCCCTAGGAGCAGGGGGCTGAGCATCTTCTCACTCTGCAAGGATGCTGCGGGATCATGCATCATCAAGCCATGGTTCCTCCCTGGCTTTTGCTTATGGAACTCTTGGTTTCAGCTCCTCCCTGCCACCTGTGTACCCCTTCTCTGAGCGTCTTACACTTCCTTTTTTTTTTTTTTTAAGATTTATTTTAGAGACAGGGCGCCTGGGTGGCTCAGTTGGTTAAGCAACTGCCTTCGGCTCAGGTCATGATCCCGGAGTCCCGGGATCGGGTCCCATATCGGACTCCCGGCTCTGCGGGAAGTCTGCTTCTCCCTCTGACCTTCTCCCCTCTCATTCTCAGTCTCTCGCTCTCTAATAAATAAATAAATAAATCTTTAAAAAAAAAAAGATTTATTTTAGAGACAGAGCGAGAGCACGAGCAAAAGGGGCAGAGAGAGAGAGAATCCTGAGCAGACTCCAAGCTGAGTGTGGAACCCAATACGGGGCTGGATCCCAGGACCACAAGATCACAACCTGAGCCAAAGCCAAGAGTCAGACACGACCAACTGCACCAGCCAGGTGCCCCTCTTCTTCTTCTTCTTCTTCTTCTTCTTTTTTTTAAGATTTTATTTTTGAGTAATCTCTACACCCAATGTGGGGCTTGAACTCACAACCCTGAGATCAAGAGTCGCATGCTCTACCAACTGAGCCAGCCGGGCATGCCTCTTGCACTTCCTTCAAACCCTCCAAGAAAGTCGATCTGCTTGGGTGACTGGTGTTGGGAGGACATGCCGGGCACGGCTCCAGGAGCAGGCTGTGTCATAGGGCCCTGGTGCTACAGATGGCTGCCTTTGTTGGAGACCCCTGGCCCAGCTGAAACAAAGATGGTGGCTTACCTTGTATATTACCTTGTCTATTACCACTGTAACGGCCCTATTGGTCTCTAGAACTGCAGTGACAAAGTATCGTAACCTTAGCAGAAATGGAATACGCTATAGTTGGAGGGGCTGGAAGTCTGAGGATAAGGTCTCAGCAGGATTTTTTTTTCTGAAGGCTGTAAGGGAGAGTCTGGTCTGTGCCAGTTTGAGTGGTTTGCTGGCAATCCTGAGAATTCCTTGGCTCAGGGAAGCGTGACCGTGATGGACACCATCCTCTGTCTGGCATTCCCCCTGTGTGGGTGTTTGTGTCCACATTCCTTCATTTTATTTATTTTATTTTTTTAAAGATTTTATTTATTTATTTGACACAGAGGAGAGATCACAAGTAGGCAGAGAGGCAGGCAGAGAGACAGGGGGAAGCAGGCTCCCCACTGAGCAGAGAGCCCAATGCGGGGCTGGATTCCAGGACCCTGAGATCATGACCTGAGCCGAAGGCAGAGGCTTAACACACTGAGCCAACCAGGCGCCCCTCATTCCTTCATTTTATAAGGACGCCAGTCATACTGGATTAGGGATTAGGAAGCATTTACATCAAAGAGGAATGTTCTGGCCACTGTAAAATTCTAAGACTAGCCCAGTTGCTGATTTGATAGCAGTTTAGAACTTATTTCATCTCTACTTCCTGCAAACTGACTATTCCTTTAATATGTCATTATAAATGTATGTCAGCAGGTAGCTTTGTTTTTAAATACAATTAAAACTGACCTTATGCCTTTTTAAGTTTAATCCGTTCCTAAACCAAACCAAAGCACAGACAAGAAGACCACCTTGACCTAAGGCAGGTCCAGCCCCCCAGAAAGGATTTGTGCCACAAGGCTCCCATCTCCCTGAGCCCTGATCTGAGAAACCGCTCTGAGTAAACTCGCTGAGTAACACTGTGAGGTAAATCAGCTTCCATCCTCCGGCCTGAGAACCCAAACTCCATTTACGGTATTGTTCCCATGGGAACATGCATTCCAAATTCCAAACAACTGATTTGTACATGAACTTTCCCTCCAGAGGTTAGGAACTGCCAGAATGCATTCTCTTGTGGCTCGGTCTCCCAATGGCTTCCCATGAGTCCTGTCCCCTGTCCCCCTCCTCATGTCCCATATGCGCACTCTCCTATAGGCACACTCAACCCTCATATGGTGCCCCTTCTGTGAAGCCTCAGTCGGATCTCTCTTCCTTCCTTGAACCCCTGGATCCTTGGGCCTGGGCTACATTACTTACTGAGCTTTACCTGGGTTGTAGAGAAACATCCACAAGTATCCCAACCTCTTACAGGAGTTTAAGATCCTTGAGGATGAAATGGTATTTTCTTTATCAGCAGGATTAGCCCCCTAGGGGACTGTCATCTGGTGTCTCAGGGAAAGCCAGCCCCTCCTCTCCACCTCCTGCCCCAGCAGATGGGACCCAGTGAGTTTGCTGGGAACAGGAACAGATTGGATCCCCAGGACTCGCATTGTAAGAACAGGTGCACTGGGTAGAAATCTCAGTCTGCAAACACAGGTGCCCGTGAGGTTAACTTCGTTTGTCGTAAATCAGCTATTCTGCTGAACTGGGGGGACACTTAATCGCAGTTTTCCTCGGAGATGAGTTCCCTACTCCCCAGCCCCCACGCCATTGTTGCACTCCAGCCCCCAAATCTCAGACTGTGCCAAGCCATCTTGTTCGATAAATTCCACATGGTTACTGCCGAGATGTCCATCATCCCTGCCCCCTGGTCCCTATGCCCCAGACTCCGCAAATTCCATCTAAACTAGCTCCTGGGTGCCTCGGTGGCTCCGTTGGTTAAGCCACTGCCTTCGGCTCAGGTCATGATCCTAGAGTCCCGGGTTGAGTCCTGCATTGGGGCTCCCTGCTCAGCAGGAAGTCTGCTTCTCCCTCTGACCCTCACCCATCTCACGCTCTCTCTCACATAAATAAATAAAATCTTAAAAAAAAAAAAAAAAAACCTATAATCTAGGTCCTGTACCCATATGCACTCTCTTGCCCTTCTTCCCTGGGATTGCGCATGAAGCTTCTGAGGTCTGTCAGGGAGTCAGGCCAGGTCTGCACGGCTGCTGGGACCCAGGACCTCTCCCTCCCCCCAGGCCTAGTGTCTGTCCGAGGGGAGGAGGTGCCAAGCTGCCTTCACCTTTCTCCAAGACATTCTGGCTGTTCCAGGAAAGCCTCTCAACCTCGAGGACTTAGACAAGACCTATGGAGACAGTCCAGGCAGAGGGCTGGTATTTAGTGATTTTTGTTTTCTGCCCTGTGACAGTCCTGCCTAGAGATAATGAGCCCACCTTCCAAACATTTGGAGGGATAGCAAAAATAACAATATGAGGAGGAGGAAAAAAAAAATCATCGATAAATACATTGGGATATTTATCCCAACCTTGTAGATTGCCCCTGACCTCAACTCTTTTGCCAATAGCAATCACGCCTTGATTTAGGGTGCCAGGAATAGCTCAGACAGGGTGGACTGCCACCTTCTCAGGGACTCCGTGTCTTACTGCTGTTTGTCCCCAGCTCCATCACTCACTGTTTCTGGGCCACCCTGATGGCGTTTCGAAGAGCCCTGGGTTGCATCCCAATGGTCAACCCAGGCACAGAAGCAGATCGTGGCAAACCCTGGAATGAGAGCGGGAAAACCAATGAGTGTAGGCAATTTAAGAGAGAAGGAATACATTTCCAGGAAGGGAGCAAGCAGGAAGTCTTCCTGGAGGAGGTGGCATTCAGTGTAAGGATTTAGATGTACACATCGAAGGAAACAATCAACAAAACTACAGAGCAACCTACGGAATGGAAGAAGATATTAGCAAATGACATATCTGATAAAGGGTTTATATCCAAAATATATAAAGAACTTATAAACTCAACACCCTAAAAGCAAATAATCCAATTAAAAATGGGCAAAAGACAATGTTGGACCCCAGCTATGCCTCTGATTCCAGGCAGAGGAAGATGTTTGTGCCCTCCCAGGTTTCAGGTCGCTTATTCTGTGACTGTGTCACTGCCGCCAAGCCCTCTCTCTGCTTGTCTGTCCCTCAGGCGTAGGGTGTGGGAGAGGCGAGCCCTGTGGCCAGAGGCAGAGTGTCATGTGTGGTCAGCAGAGCGGGCCGAGGACACAGCTGCTCCCCGAGCAGGACACCGGCCCCTGCCCCCACTCCACCTTCACTTGCTTCAGCTTTCTCCTCAGTGACCTCCTTTTTCCTCAGTGACGTCTCCCCAGAAGCCCTGACAGAGGACAGGCTTGACCCAGACCTCACGGCCAATGCATGGCCAAGGCTGGATTCAAACTCAGCTAGTCTGACCTTGAACCATGGCACTAAAAGCCACTGCAGTGGTGGGTCCAGGTATCAAGGGAGTTCCAGGAGTCTTAAGTGATCTTGCCAGGTCAATGCTGATGAGCCTAGACAGAATTACCCTAAGTATATCATAAATCAACTATAATAAAGCAGATTTCAAGCCAAACCACTCCAAAACTTTGTTGACTTCAAAGCACAGAACTTGGGCACCTGGCTCGCTCGATCAGAGGAGCATGCGACTCTTCATCTCGGGGTTGTAAGTTCGAGCCTCAGATTGGATGTAGAGATTACTTAGAAGATAAAATCTTTAAAAACAAAACAGAACAGGGGCGCCTGGGTGGCTCAGTGGGTTGAAGCATCTGCCTTCAACTCAGGTCATGATCCCAGGGTCATGGGATCGAGCCCCGCATCGGGCTCTCTGCTCAGTGGGGAGCCTGCTTCTCCCTCTCTCTCTGCCTGTCTCTCTGTCTACTTGTGATCTCTCTCTTCTCTGTCAAATAAATAAAAATCTTTAAAAAAAAAAAAACAGAACAAAACAAAACCTACAACACTCGTGTTTGCTTATGATTCTACAAGTGGGCGGAGCTTTCCAGGAGCAGCTCAGCACTGAGGCTGGGGGACGCACTTCCAGGAGGGTATACTCACTTGGCTGGGGGCTCAGCTGGGGCTGTCAGCCCAGGGACCCTCCTCCTGTGGCCTCCCCCATAGCTAAGTCGAACTACTGCAGCCTGGCAGCTGTGCTCCAAGAGGGAGCACCCCAAGGGAACAAGCCCGGTGTGCAAGCACTTCTCACTTGTCGCTAATGCCCCACTGGCCGAAGCCCAGAGTCAGTGGAGGGGGCAACACACGGGCATGAACACCGAAAGGTGTGCCTTATTGGGAGCCAGCAAAATGGCAGTCCACCTCCATTTATTTTTCCCAAGGTTCCCCTTGTGCTCCTGACTCCTCCCTGCCAGCCCCCCATCCCAAATCCTTGCTTCCTCCACTTGCCTCTTTCTCCCCTCAGCCATTGCTGTCTTCACTGAATTGCCCCTTTTCAGCCAACAAACTACTCGAGTCACAGTTGTCTCCAAACAGCTTCTCCCAGACTTGCTTCCCCCTCCAGCTATGGTCCTGTCTCTCTCCATTCCTCCCCTTTCTAAATTCTTCAAAGAGCTGTTCCTGCTGGAAGCAGGAAAAAGTCACCTAAAGTCAGTTTGCTAAATTTACGTAATATTCTGATTCGCTCACTTAAAAGATTTCTTTAATATCTTCAAGGCATATGAATATATACTTCTTATGAATATATTAATAAATGTATTCAATAATATTCCCTTTATGAATATAAGTGAAAGAAAAATATATTCATAGGAGGCCTAAACTATGCCATAGCCCTTAGCTTTCAGCAAATTGATGTTCCATAAAAAATATACTCATGTTTTGTTGAGAAGACTTTCTTCAAAATTACTTTTTTTTTATAAATTTGCCAAAATTGGCACAAATCCCTCAACTGAAAAATCTATCTATCCATCCTTTCATCCATCCATCCATCCAACAGATATTTACTGAATGTCATTAGTGCCCAACATTTGGGACAAATGTGATCAAATACAGATTTGGCCCAGGCACGCTTATTTTACAGTCTAGCAGGAGAAACAATTGTGACTCCAACTATCATTTAAAGATTTTATTTATTTATTTATTTATTTGAGAGATTGAGAGAGAGAGAGAGTAAGAGAGAGCATGAGAGGAGAGAAGGTCAGAGGAAGCAGCAGACTCCCCCTGAGCTGGGAGCCCAAAGCAGGACTTGATCCTGGGACTCCAGGATCATGACCTGAGCCGAAGGCAGTTGCCCAGCCAACTCAGCTACCCAGGCGCCCCTCCAACAATCAATTGAAAGAAACAGTGAGAGGTGCCTGGGCGGCTCAGTCGGTTAAGCATCTGCCTTTGGCTCCGGTCATGATCCCAGGGTCCTGGAACAGAGCCCCATGTCGGGCTCCTTGCTCAGTGGGGAGTCTGCTTCTCCCTCTCCCATTGATCATTCTCTCTCTTGCTCAGTCTCTCTCTTTCAAGTAAATAAATAAAATCTTTTAAAAAATAAAAGAAACAGTGAAATTGCAAGTATGACCAGTGCTACCAAGTAGACAGAGGCACCCAGCACCCTGACAGCCCCTATTACGGGGTTTGATCTGCCAGGTGAGCGTGGGGGGCTGTTCTCCTTAGGAAGGGCTGCTGGAGGCTAGAGCTGATGGATAAGGGTTTAGGTGAGGAATAGCAAGTGGAGCTTCCAAGCAGAGGAGAAAGTCCTTGAGGTAGGAAGAAGCAGGACAAGCACAAGGCCCAAAGTCTTCTTCAGTCTCCAGTAGCATCTCTACCTCTAATATCCCTTAGATGTGTCCCCCAGACACTGTTCACTGGCTGAGCCAACAGATGTTTCTAATTACTTCTTGCATATTGTTTCCACTAGAGAGGTAGTTACAGGTGACCCTGTGACATACTTCTGGCCAATGAGACACACAGAGAAATGTCTGCTTAAGTCTCCTGGGAAGGCTTCTGCTTTCCTTTTTTCTTTTCTTTCTTTATTTAAAAAATTTTTTTTTCCAAAAATTTCATTTTTAAGTAATCTCTACACCCAAAGTGTAGCCCCTCATTGGGTATGGAACCAACTAATAAATAAATAAAATTTTAAAGATTCAAAAAAAAAAAGGTGTCTGGGTGGCTGGGTCAGTTAAGCCTTTGCCCTCAGCTCAGGTCATGATCTCAGGGTCCTGGGATCGAGCCCTGTGTGGGCTCCCTGTTCAGTGGGGGAGTCTGCTTCTTCTTCTCCCTCTGCCTCTTCCTCGCCTCCCCCCAGCCCCCCCCCATGCATTCTCTCTCAAATAAATAAATAAAATCTTAAAAAAAAAACCCAAAAACAAAAAACTCTTCACCAGAACTCAGTGCTTACAGATTAAAATCCAAACACTCAGAATAACATTCAAGACCATTTGTAGATTGAGAGGCCCCAACTTGCTTTTCCAACCTCACTCCCTATTATTTTTCCCTCTCCTTCACCAGCTCCACACTGGACCTCACCTTCTCAGCTCCTAGCACACCCTTTGGCATTTACCCCTTTGACGTTTTGATTTCACACTCCCTTGCGCCTCCTGTTTCGTCTGCTTCCACATGCCACTTATACTTCAAGATCCCAGTGGAATAGCACTCACTCCGAGAGTTCTACTCTGGCTTTCACCCCTAGGAGGGCTTAATTACTCCCTTCCTTATGCTATAACAGCATTTGGTATAAACCTGGAGTAGAGGACACATCAAACCATCATCTATTATGTGTTTGTGTCTTTTCTATTAGGCTGCAAACTTACCAGGGTCAGGAATTCTGTCTTCAGAGCCGTGCTCATGGCATATGTGAAATAAATGTTGTTTTTTTTTTCAAAGGCCATATTTGACATGGAAAAATTCCCTCAGCACCCGTCAGGGGGCAGACATTCCCATTTATTTTTAAATTCTCTCAAGTCCTTTTAAAGACTTAAAAATCTGTCTCGCAATATAAATGTTAACAATGAACTTGAGGGAAAAATAATACATTCATGTATTTGCTTTTATAGGTACAAGATATCTCTGGAAATATCCACAAGAAACGATCATATTTCATCAAATCTAAAGTGTCATCAATCGCAAGATGTTTTGTTGTTTTGTGTACGACAAAGACATAAAAAAGACTGCCAAATAGAGAGGCAAAAGACCCAGAATAGCCAACACAATACTGAAGGAGAAAAACAAAGTTGGAGGGTTGACACTACACAACTTTAAGACATAAAACTACAGTGATTAAGACATCATGGCAGTAGTGGGGGAATAGACAAGTGATCAGTGGAACAGAATACAGAGCCTAGAATATAGATCCCCATAAATATGGTCAACTAATCTTTGATAAAGCAGCAAAGGCAAAACAAAGAAGGAAAGATCATCTTTTCAACAAATGGTTCTGGAACGACTGGACCTCACATGCAAAAAACTAAATCTAGATACAGATCTTAAGCTTCAGAAAAATTAACTCAAAATGGATCACAGACCTTAGTGTCAAATGCAAACCTATAAAACCCTAGAAAATGCCACCGGAGAAAATCTAGATGACCCCTTGGATACAGTTATGATTTTGTGAATATGACACCAAAAGTGTAATCCATTAAAGAAATCACTGATACTCTAGATTTGATGAAATGTAAACACTTCTGCTCTGTGAAAGACACTGCTGGAGGAAGGAGAAGACAAGGCGCAGACTGGAAGAAAACATTCACAGAAGACAGTTCTGATAAAGGACCATTATCCAAAATACACAAAGAACTCTTAAAACTCAACAATGCAAAAACAAACAACCTGACTAAAAGATGGGCAAAAGAAGAAGAAAAATGGGCAAAAGATTTGAAAAGGCATCTCCTCAAAGAAGACATACAGATGGCAAATAAGCATATGAAAAGATGCTTCACATCATAGGTCATGAGTGAAATGCATACTAAAACGACAGAGATGGGGTCCTGGCTGGCTCAGTCAATGGAGCACTTGACTTTTGATCTTGGGGTTGTGAGTTCGAGCCCCATGTGGGGTATAGAGAGGACTTAAAAATTAAATCTTAAAAAAACAAAACAAAACAGAATGTAACAACGAGATACTATTCGAATGGCCCAAATCCGGGATGCTGACCACACCACGCGCTGGTGGGGATGTGGAACAACAGGGACTCCCACTCGTTGCTGGTGGGAATGCAAAATGGTAGAGCCAATCTGGAAGACAGCTTAGCAGCTTCTTACAAAACTAAACCTACGATCCAGCAACAGTGCTTCTTGGTCTTTACCAAAAGAAATTGAAAATTTATGTCCACCTAAAACCCTGCACAAAGATGTTTATAGCAGCTTTATTCATAACTGCCAAAATTTGGAAGTAACCAAGATGCTCTTCGATGGATTGGCTTTTTGGAAGACTCCATCACATACTGATAGTTCATCTCGAGGTCATAGTAAAAAACAAATAAGACAAAACAAACCTTCTGAATCTTCTAAGCCTTTTTCACAAGGGTCGTGAAATGACTTATGCCCCTTGTCTATAATTTTTTTTGCTGTTTTGGGTTTGGACGGATAGGTAGAGGGAGGGAGGAGGTTTGCATTTATCCTTGTTAAATGGGATGCTGTTGATGGCAGCCCATTGGTCTAAAACTTCGGTTTCAAACTCTTACGGGCATCACAACCACGTGGAGCGCTTATTAAAACACAGATTTTGGGCGGCTGGGTGGCTCAGTTGGTTGAGCAACTGCCTTCGGCTCAGGTCATGATCCCGGAGTCCCAGCTCTGCGGGAAGTCTGCTTCTCCCTCTGACCTTCTCCCCTCTCATTCTCAGTCTCTCGCTCTCTAATAAATAAATAAAAATCTTAAAAAAAAAACAACACAGATTTTGATGGGGCGCCTGGGTGGCTCAGTGGGTTAAAGCTGCTGCCTTTGGCTCAGGTCATGATCTCAGGGTCCTGGGATCGAGCCCCGCATCGGGCTCTCTGCTCAGCGGGGAGCCTGCTTCCCCCGTCTCTCTGCCTGCCTCTCTGCCTACTTGTGATCTCTCTCTCTCTCTGTCAAATAAATAAATAAAATCTTTAAAAAAAAAAACAAACACAGATTTTGGGGTCGCATGCCCAGAGTTGATTCATTAAGTCAGGGTGGGGACCAGGAATTTGCATTTCTAACTAGTTTCCAGGTAATGTTGACAGTGTTAGTCTGAGGACCACTGGTCCAGCTAGCCTGTGGGAATCCTTTTGAATCATGATGCCATCCTCGAGATATTAGCTGCCCTCCCGGCCTGTTTTCTGCATCTTCATCTAAGTCACCGATAAGAGGTTGAATTAGGGTGAGACTGAGAACACAGCTTTGCAGCAAGAATCCTCAGGCTGGCCTGGATCCACTTGCTGGTCCTTGTAGGATATGACAAATTTCTTTTTCTTTTCTTTTCTTTTTTTTTTTTTAAAGATTTTTTTAATTTATTTATTAGAGAGCGAGAGACTGAGAATGAGAGGGGAGAAGGTCAGAGGGAGAAGCAGACTTTCCCGAAGAGCCAGGAGTCCGATATGGGACTCGATCCCGGGACTCCGGGATCATGACCTGAGCCGAAGGCAGTTGCTCAACCAACTGAGCAACCCAGGCGCCCCTTCTTTTTTTTTTTTAAGATTTTATTTATTTATTTGACACAGAGAGAGAGAGAGATCACAAGGAGGCAGAGAGGCAGGCAGAGAGAGAGGAGGAAGCAGGCTCCCCGCTGAACAGAGAGCCCAATGCGGGGCTTGATCCCAGGACCCTGAGATCATGACCTGAGCTGAAGGCAGAGGCTTTACCTCACTGAGCCACCCAGGCGCCCCAGGATACGACAAATTTGTATCACTGAGAAAGCCAACAGCCATACTCCTCAGCCTATGCCTTTACCCAGCTTTCTAATGTTTGTCCCTTATGGGGGTGCAGGTGATGTATGTTATTGTTTTAATTTTGTTTTTTCAATTTCTGATACATTTGAACATTTCTTTTTCTTTGAACATTTTTTTAAAATGTTTGCTAATTTATGAAAAAATCGATTTACAACTTTTGTCCACTTTTTCATGTTCCCATAGGATTTTATTTTCTTTTTTTTTGAGAGAGACAGCGCAGGCAAGCAGGAGGAAAGGGGCAGAGGGAGAGAACGGGAGAGAATCCCAGGCAGGCTTCACCCTGAGCACAGAGCCCAACTTGGGCCTTGATCCCATGACCCTGAGATCACAACCTAAGCCAAAATCAAGAGTCAGATGTTTAACTGACTAAACCACCCAGGCAACCCAAGATATGCTTTGTTTTTGTTTTGCAAATAGTTTAGACAAAAAAGGGGATTTATTGGAAGGATATAGAGGTGTGTGCACCTGGAAAGGTGCTCACTGGCTGGCCATTTGGATCTGGTTCCACTCCAAACCAATGAATTGTGGCCAGAAGGGTGGGGTCAATAAGAATATGGCAGTTTCCATGACTTCATGTGGTTAGAATATGGCAGAAGAAGAGCAGTTCCTTCCTTCCTCCCTCCTCCCTTCCCTCTCCTCTCCCTCCTTCCTTCCTTCTCAATTTACTTAAACTAGAAATAAAACAAAACCAGCTCATCCATTCTGCCACCCCCCAGTTATAATTGTTATTGATCAGAGAATACAGTCTGTGTATAGTATAAGCCTAAAGTATAAGTCTAAAGCTTCCTTTAAGGTCTGGTACACAGGAAACATTTTGTAAACATTCCATATGTGCTTAAAAGTGCCCTGTGTGTACCCTCTGATTTGGGTTGTGGAGTTCTACATAATCTAATAGTTCAAGCCTTCCAATTTTGTATTTTATATATTCTAGAATTCTACCTTTTTGTCATAGTTGTTTCTGTGGGTCAGAAATTTAGGAGCAGATTGGTTGGAAGGTTCTGGCTCATAATCTCTCCTGAGTTTGCAGTCCAGATGCTAGCCAGGGGTGCTGTCGTCTGAAGGCTTGACTGGGGCTGGAGGATCCGATTCCAAGATTGCTCATTCCACGGCCATTGGTGGGAGGCCGCAGTTCTTCTCTGGCTGCTATTAGGAGGGCTAAGTTCCTCACCGCATAGACCTTGCCATGGGGCTTCTTGAGTGCCCTCATAACGTGGCAGATGGCTTTCCCTAGAACAAGTGATTCGAGAGAGTGAGAGAAAGGAAGAACCCATAGTGCCTTTATGACCTAGTCCTGGAATTTATACACTGTCTCTT
>CM052797.1:5541190-5595228 GCA_028533885.1 Nasua narica
AAAAAAACTTCCATTTCATCCTCCCACTGATGTGCCGGCTCACTCTATCCCCAGGCTGATGCCCAGTCCTCCCAAACTACCATCACACACACACTTACCGGTCTTCCTTGGAGTTCTCATAGTTTTTAGGCTTGTGTCTCAAATTCAAGCTTCTCTCTGCTTCTGTAGCTTCTCTAGTGTTTACTTGGTGAACAGGAGCCCACGCCAGATTGCCGCTTCATGGAGAATCAGAGATTCTTCTGCCCCTACTTCTTTCCTCTAAAGCTCTATAAAATAATGTGGGTAGATTAGATCAGGGGCATATACTCTAGTGCCCTCTGGAGTAGAAGATTACAATAATGAATGAAGCCGGCCATGGGGGAGGCAGTACGGAATGATGGAGCCTGGGGTGAACTGGAGTGTGTGCGTACGTGCCCTGTCTTGTGAGAGTTGTGATCGTTCCCAGGCAGCAACGTAGACCAGTGTCATCATGAAGCCAGAAAGGCATACTTAATGGGAAATCTCCCCATTTATTGAAAATGTCTGAGGGTTTAGGGGGGCTGGGTGGCTCAGTTGGTTGAGCATCCAACTCTCTCTCTCTTTATAAGATTTTATTTATTTGAAGTAGAGAGAATGTGTCGTGGGGAGGGTCAGAGAGAGAGAAAGAGAGAAGAAGCAGACTGCATGCTGAGCAGGAAGGTCCACTCAGGGCTTGATCCCAGGACCTGAAGAGCATGACCTGAGCCAAAGACACACACTTAACTGACTGAGCCCCGAGAATCCAACTCTTGATTTCAGCTCAGGTCGTGATCTCAGGGTGGTGAGATGGAGCCCCACATTAGACTCTGAACTCAGTGGGGAGTCTGCCTAAAGACTCACTTCCTCCGCCTCTCCTCCTACTCAAGTTTTTTTTTTTTTCTCTCGCTCAAATACATTAATGAATCTTAAAAAATAAAATGTCTTGTGGCGCCTGGGTGGCTCAGTGGGTTAAAGCCTCTGCCTTCAGCTCAGGTCATGATCTTAGGGTCCTGGGATCGAGCCCCACATCGGGCTCTCTGCTCAGCGGGGAGCCTGCTTCCCCCTCTCTCTCTGCCCACCTCTCTGCCTACTTGTGATCTATCTCTGTCAAATAAATAAATAAATAAAATCTTTTAAAAAAAAATGTCTGAGAGTTGAATTCAGCTGGGGGTGGGGGGCGGTTACTAGTCTGCCACCCCAGGCTTTTTAAACCCAAAAGGTTCTTTTTAGATTTAACAAGCCAGAAGTCTTGGAGTCTAGAGCATTCCCCTAAGTGACCTACCAGGGTGAGAACTTCCTCAAAAATGGAAATGAGGCCTGTCTGGCATAACCCGTTCTTAACAAGCCCACACTGGAGCCTTGTCCAGTTCGCCAGCCTGCACTTCTTAGAATATTCTTGTTCCTCTTTTGGAAAGTCGGAACATTTGCCCATCTCCCGTCAGGTGGAGCCTCGCCCATTCTTAAAAATTCCTCAAAGATTACAAACACTGGGGAGGCCTTGGAACTTAACCAGAGAGGTCCCTGTTGACTTTAGAAGTTTTCTTTTTTTTTAATTCTACTTTTTAAAAATAAGCCTCACCTCATTCTACACTTCAGTTTTCTCCCCCAAACCCTCTTGTTGCAATGCTCCGTCATCACTTAAACAATGTTTGTCTGGACTCTCACGTGCAGGCCAGGTTTTGACTGCTTCTTCTCACACAAATCCCCTTCCTCAACCCACATCAAATCAATATGGAATCCTGTTGTAGTTGTGTGATCTCAGGGAAATCGCCCAAACTCTGCACCTCGATATCCCTTCTACAAAACGGGAGCTTTGAACTCGGTGGTCATCAAGCCTACTTCTACTACAGAGAAGTTTTTGGGTTAGGGATCCCTTTGACAGTTGGTTAAAAACCACGAACCCTTGGGGCACCTGGTTGACTCAGTCAGTGGAGCACTCAGCTCTTGATCTCAGGATTGTTGACTTTGAGCCCCATATTGGGCGTAGAGATTACTTAAAAAAAAATCTGTGGATCCTCATTCCAGAAAAAAAATGATTACATGACTTATGCTGGTTTACCTTGTTGTGTTTGCCAAGATCAGCCTTCTGTTTTCTTTCGGGAGACATTTCTCTCTACTCCAACTATTTGGTTCTAGATGGGCTGCCAATGAAAAGTGTCCCCACACTCTGCTCAGAAGAGCAGGCACATCAAGTCCTTCTGTGTTTTTATTTGTTTGTTCCTCTTCTTTTGAATGGAAACAGAAGGGAAGATTTCTTTTCCTCTTTGGTAGAATGTCAAAGGTATGAGTCCAGATCCGCCTGCAGCCATTTTCCTCCTTTGCAAAGAAAGCCCTTAAGTGTAGGCCATGGGGTGGGGGTGGGGGGGGAGAGGCTCAGAGATTAGGGGATTGGGAAGAAGGGGAGAGAGATTTCTCCTGGCATTTCAGTCCTGGATCTAGCTGTCCCTGAAACCCATTCTTACCCTTTCTATTATTTGGTTCAGTGAACCAATAAACTCCTTTAGTTTAGTTTAGTTTATGTGAGTTTGAGTTGACTAAATTGACTTTTACAGCAAAACTAGTCCTGGTTAGTATAGGTACAACCTTACCTTCTTTTATACCATTGACCCTTATTCTTTAATAGTGTTCCGTTTCTTGTCTTCTCAACGTCTAACTTCTTTTAAAGCACAAACTTCTTTTAAAATGCATTACACAACTCCTTACACAAGTGCTCATTCGGTTTTGCTGGAATTAAACAGAATTTTAATTATTTTCTTATATGTACTTCATGTTATCACTGCCCCCCTCCCCTTAAGACTATATGCCTCTGAGAACTAGGACACTGATTTCTACTTTTTAAAAAAGTTCTGAAAAGTGCTCTGCACATAGTAGGAACTCACAAAATGCTGGAAATTGTGATGACGTTATGGCCACACCATGAGAGACCACTGACCTTCCGCCCTGTAACATTCTTAAATACGCCACAAATGCTGGCCCCACTGGGATCTCGAGTCACACAGGCACATCTCCTTCTGCCAGGAGTCCTAGGGTCCAGCCTGGAAACCGAGAGTACACATGACTCCCCACAGCGTCCCTCTTCCCCCTGGGAATTTCAGTCAGCCATGACTAAGGAGGACAGCAGCTTCTAGAACTTTCTAGAAACGGAGTACCAGCAGTAAGAGCCTAAATACTGACAGCAGTGGTCACAATCACTTCTGTTTTTAACTCGGGAACCCCTGGCCTGGCTAGTCGGTCCCTGTCCTGAGGCCCTGGGAAGCTCCTAAAATTATAGCGGGGGAGCTGGGCGCGCGCGCACACACAGACACACACACACACACACACACGCAGACACACACACACACACACACACACACACACACACACACACAGCACACCCAAGCTCTTACACCAGGGACCTTGTTAGACAAACAGCAGCCTTGATTTACTTAAGAAACTGCAATTTTTCAAACACATTTTCTCAGGCAGTGGCTATGAAAAGCACATTGACTGTCATGAGCACTGGGGAGCCGGCGAGGGTAGGGGGAGGACGTGGGAGGGCGTGACAGCTACCGCCAGGGAAAGGTTCGGACTCCAAGGGGGGGTCCTTTGTACCCGAGAACCACAGCTTGGGTGGTGGGAGGGGAGACGAGAAGGCAGTGGGTCTGGTTAGCCGCTAGGGGGAGCTGGGGAAGCGGGACATCTCGAGTTTGGGCCCCACATTTCCCTCGCCGTCTCTCCACCGCCAGACGACACGGGGGTGGCACTTTTACCCACTGAGACCAAGGCACGTGGGCAGCGGGGGCTGAGTGGGCCCCGACCTGCACCACCCAGTCGCATGCTTTGGGCTAGTCCTGGCTTCCACTACCAGGAAAAGTCGGGGAAACTCTGCCCCCGGGGAGTAAGCTCCCGCCGCCCCAGGGATGTCTCTTAGCTTCATTACCATTCTAAATTGGGCTTCTTTGTCCAGGCCAATGCTCCAGCCTCCCCCCGCCCTTCCCCAGCCAGCTCAGAGTTCCCTCCCGACGCCTGGGGCCCTGAGGGGATTGGGTAACCGTGGGGAATGAGAGGGGAAGCGACCCCTTCTCCCTACAATGAGCTTGTTGTCTCCCCTCCAGGCAGGGGGAGACCCACTTCTGGACCAGAGCCACCTCCGGGTTTCCAGGTGAGTGGGCGTCCAGGAAGTACCCACGAAGTCGCCTCGGGCAGAATGAGTCACCTTACTGGGAAAATGGCAGAAGAATGTATTCCCGAGACCACAGAAACATTTTGCCCAGGACCCGGAAGTCTGTCTTTTTCTCGTGCTGCCTTGGAGCTGTCTGTCACTGGGAAGGAGACCCACTGCAGAGGCCAAGGATTCCTGCCCCTCAAAGAGCCCTTTGGGCCGCAGCATGGCTAGGAATGGTTGGCACCCCAAGGGCGCTCCCTGCACTTAGAAGGGTCAACAGACCTAATCTCTTTTTAAATCCTCAACCCCACCCCCTTGTACATCAGCAGAACCCATTGCCTTTTTGTTCCTTTTTTCTTTTAAAGATTTTATCTTTAAGTAGTCTGGACCCTCAAGGCAGGGATCGAACTCACAACCCAGAGATCAAGAGTAGTGGGCTCCATCCACTGAACCAGCCAGGTGCCCCCCACCTCCCCACTGACTTCTTGATAATCAGGCCGCTACAGAGCCTCTGCTGGGTCAAGAAGCATTTATTAAGTGTTCTGTTCACAACAGATGGGTCTGTGGAGTGAATATTTCTTTTCTTTTTTTTTTAAAGAGTTTATTTATTCATTTGACAGAGAGAGATCACAAGTAGGCAGAGAGGCAGGCAGAGAGAGAGGGGGAAGCAGGCTCCCTGCTGAGCAGAGAGCCGGATGCAGGGCTTGATCCCAGGACCCTGAGATCATGACCTGAGCTGAAGGCAGAGGCTTTAACCCACTGAGCCACCCAGGCACCCCTCTGGAATGAATATGTCAATAAGAAAATGAAAGGCCTAGTTAAATTAAATCCTTCATTTCCTTCTCTTCTTAAAGTTTTTCCTTCCTTCTTTCCTCCCTTCCTCCTTCCATCATCCCTCTCTCCCTCCCTCCTTCCTTTTCCACGTGTCATCCAATTCACCCTTTTAAAATGTACAATTTGAGGGGCACCTGGGTGGCTCAGTGGGTTAGGCCTCTGCCTTCGGCTCGGGTCGTGATCTCAGGGTCATGGGATGGAGCCCTGCATCGGGCTCTCTGCTCAGTGGGGAGCCTGCTTCCTCCTCTCCCTCTGTCTCTCTGCCTGCTTGTGATCTCTCTTTCTCTGTTAAATAAATAAATAAAATCTTTTAAAAAAATAAAAATAAATAAAAATAAAATGTACAATTTGATAGACTATAGGGGCACTGGGGTGGCTCAGTAGGTTAAGCATCTGACCCTTGATTTTAGCTCAGGTCATGATCTCAGGGTCCTAAGATCAAGCCCCACGTCAGGCTCTGCGCTGACACGGAGCCTGCTTAAGATCCTCTCTCTCCTGGGGCACCTGGGTGGCTCAGTGGGTTGAAGCCTCTGCCTTCGGCTCGGGTCATGGTCTCGGGGTCCCGGGATTCGAGCCCCACATGGGGGTCTCTGCTCAACAGGGAGCCTACTTGCCCCCTCTCTCTCTGCCTGCCTCTCTGCCTGCTTGTGATCTCTCTCTCTCTGTCAAATAGATTAAAAAAAATCTTAAAAAAAAAAGATCCTCTCTCTCCCTCTCCCTCTGCACTTCCCAACGCCTCCCCCGCAAATAATAAATAAAAATAAAGTGTTCCATTCGGCAGACTGTAATATATTCACTGAACTGTGCCAGAATCACCAGTGTCTCATTCCAGAACATTTTTATCACCCAAAAAAGAAACCCCAAACCCATGAGCCAGCACTCTCTACTCTTCCCTCCCCTCAGCTCCTGGAAACTACTAATCTATTTTCCATTTCTATGGATTTCTGGTTCTGGACATTTCATATGAATGGAACCATGCAGTATGGATGGTTGAGGGCTGCCTTTTATTCACTTAATATATTTTCAAGGCTTGTCCGTGTTGTAGCGTGCATTATTTCTTCATTCCTTTCTGTTGGTGAATTGTGTGGATATACCACTTTGTTTTTCCATCCATTAGTTGATGGACATTTGGGTTGTTTCCACTTTTTTGGCTGGTTATGAAGAATGCTATCATGAACATTAGTATGCACGTTTTTGCAAGAACATATGTTTTCATTTCTCTTGGGTATGCACTTAGGAGTAGATTTGTTGGGTCATCCAATAATTCCACACTTAATCTCTTGAGGAACTTCCAGGCTGTCTTCCAGAGTGGCTGCCACCATTTTTCATTCCCACAAGCAAAGTATGAGCGTTCCGATTCCTCCACATCCTCACTAACACTTTTGATTGTCTGTCTTTTCGGTTATAGCCATCCTACTGGGTGTGAAGAGGTATCATTGCAATATTGACTTGCATTTCTCCAATGGCCGATGATGTTGGACATCTTCTCATGTGCTTATTGGCCATTTGGATGTCTTCTTTGGAGAAATATCGATTCAAATCCGTTGCTCATTTGCCAATTGGATTGTCTTTTTGTTGTTAAGTTATAAGGGTTCTTTGTATTCTAGGGGCGCTTGGCTGGCTCATTCTGTAGAGTATGTGACTTTTATCTCAGGGTTGTGAGTTTGAGCCCCACACTGGATGTAGAGATTACTTTACAATTTTTTTTAAAAGTTCTTTATGTTCTGGATATTAGACTCTTATCAGGCATGTGACCTACAACTATTTTTTCCCATTCAATGAGCTTTCACTTTTTTAAAAAAGATTATGTTTTTGGGGTGCCTGGGTGGCTCAATGGGTTAAAGCCTCTGCCTTCGGCTCAGGTCATGATCTCAGGGTCCTGGGATCGAGCCCCGCATCGGCCTCTCTGCTCAGCAGGGAGCCTGCTTCCCCCTCTCCCTCTGCCTGCCTCTCTGCCTACTTGTGATCTCTGTCAAATAAATAAAATCTTTAAAAAAAAAAGATTATGTTTTTAAGTATTCTCCACACCCAGCATGGGGCTCAAACTCACAGCCCTGAGGTCAAGAGTCACATGCTCCACCGACTGGGCTAGCTAAGTGCCCCTCACTTTTTTTTATAGTGTTTTCTGAAGTACAGAAGTTTCTGGTTTTGATAAAGTCCAATTTTTCTATTTTTTCATTGCTTGTGCTTTAAGTGTCATATATGAGAAACCATTGTTTAACCCAAGTTCACAAAAATTTATGACTATGTTTTCTTCTAAGAATCTTATGATTTTAGCTCTTCCTTTTAGATTTTGATCCATTTTCGTATAGGGCACGAAGTAAGGGTCCAAATTAATTATTTTGCGTTTCAACCTGCCCTAGCACCATTTGTTGAAAAGACTTTTCTTTCCCCCATTAAATGGTCTTGGCACCCTTGTTGAAAATCAACTGCCCATAAATATATTTCTGGACTCTCAGTTCTGTTCTCTTGGTTAATTTTACTTCATATAACGCTCTCGAGGTCCATCCATGTTATTGCAAATGTCAGGATGTCCTTTTTATGGCTGAGTAATATTCCATTGTATATACATATACCACATTTTCTTTATCCATTCATCCATTGATGGACACTTAGATTGTTTCCATGTCTTAGCTATGTAAATAAATGCTGCAGGAAATACGGGGATGCAGATATCTCTTTGAGATAGTGATTTCATTTCCTTTGGATAAATACTCAGAAATGGAATTGCTGGATCATAGGTCTGTTTTAAATTTTTTGAGGATCCTCCATATTGTTTTTCACGGTGGCAGCACCAATTTACATTCTTACCAATCGTGCCCTGTTGTCTCCTCCTCTTATAAGGACCAATCCTATTGAATTAGACTCCCATCCTTATTACTGCATTCAATCTTAATTACTTTCTTACAAGCCCCACCTTTAAGCTATACTGAGGGTTAAAGCTTCAACATGTACACTTTGGGACACACAAACATTCAGTTCCTGATACCACCTATTTCTTTTTACTTCTGTAATGTGGCAACTAGAATGTTTAAAATTACATACACTGTTCATGTTTTATGTCTATCAGCAGCACCAGTCTAGATGTTGGTTTTAAAAACTGAGAACCAATTATAGTGGGCTGAATGGTGGCCTGCCCCCAAAATATATTCATATCTGAAACCTGTGAATGTGACCTTATTTGGAAAAAGGGTCTTTACAGATATAAAATTAAGCTAAGGACCTTGAGATGAGAAGATCATCCCGGATTAACAGTGTGAGCCCTATTTCCAATAACAGGTGTCCTTATAAGGACCCACAGAGAAGACACAGAAGAGAAGAGAATGCAAAATGGCCACAGAAGCAGAGACTAGAGACACACAGCCGCAAGCCGAAGGACAGCTGGAGACACCAGAACCTGGAAGACGCAAAGAAGTTTGAGCCTTTGGAGGGAATGTGGCCTCGCTGAGACCTTGTGTTCAGATCACCAGCCTTCAGAACTGGGAGAGAAGAAATATCTGTTGTCTTAAGCCTCCAGGTTTATAGTAATTTGTAAGAGCAGTTCTAGAAACCAATATACCAATAAACATCACTTATAACATTAGGACAAAAAGTTGTTCTTAGAGTCCCTAAAGAAGTAAATGTAGTTTTTTGCACTGTACTTGTGTTACTTGAAAGATAGTTAAGAAGAATCAAGGTCAAATGGACTCTTGTTTATTACACTCCATCTCAATATTAGCTTGTTTCAGATCAGTGATTGCTTTTGGGTGGAGAGGCTCTATAGGAAAGAGACATGACCGAATTTCCTGGGGTGATACTAAATGTTCTTCATCTTGATAGTGGTGGAAGTGAGTGATGTTACATAAGCATTCATGCTGATCGCAACCGACTGAGTAGTACTCCTAAGGTGTGAGCATTTTCGGGGCGCCTGGGTGGCTCAGTTGGTTGGGCCACTGCCTTCAGCTTAGGTCATGATCCTGGAGTCCTGGGATCGAGTTCTACATTGGGGCTTCCTGCTCAGCTGGGAGTCCGCTTCTCTCTCTGACCCTCCCTCTTCTCATGCTTTCTCTCTCTCTCAAATAAATAAATAAAATCTTAAAAATAAAAAATAAAGATCTGAGCATTTTCCTTTATGTACATTATACATAAATTAAAAAAGAAAAAAGTATGGGGCACCTGAGTGGCTCAGTTGGTGAAGCACATGATTCTCAATCTCCGGGTTTAGAGTTGAGCCTCACTATGGAGTCTGCTTGAGATTCCTATCTCCCTCTCCCTCCGCGGCTTCCCCACCCTGTGCACTCTCTTCTCGAGCTCTCTCTCGCCGCCTCTCTCAAATAAATAAATTTTTAAAACATGTGGGTCATGACTTTCTTATGCAACTTTTTGTTTTTCCCCAGAGTTTTTTTTTTATTGGTTTCTGTTTTTAAGTGAGGTGAAGACGAAGATCATCCTCTGATTAATATTTTTTTAAGTTTATTTATCTTTTTTAGTAATTTCTACACCCAATGTGGGGCTCAAACACAACCCCGAGATGAAGAGTCACATGCTCTCCTGACTGAGCCAGCCAGGAGCTCCTAATATTACCCGTTGATTTGAATCCACTTTCTCTTTGAAAGCATTCTTCATGTAATTCCTGGACTTCCTACTCCAGCGGAGCCACTAATTTACAGGTCTGTGAACAGCGACCACTCTAGAATCCCCCCACCAGGGTGCCTGGGTGGCTCAGTTGGTTAAGCAACTGCCTTCGGCTCAGGTCATGATCCCGGAGTCCTGGGATCGAATCCCACATCGGGCTTCCGGCTCCACGGGGAGTCCGCGTCTCACTCTGACCTTCTCCCTTCTCATGCTCTCTCTCACTTTCTCTCTTTCCTAATATAAAAAAAAAAAAAAAGGGCGCCTGGGTGGCTCAGTTGGTTAGAATCCCCCCACCATTGTGTTCCTCAGTTGATTTCACTTTCCTTCTCCTGAATTCCCTCTCGCTAGGGTTGTGTCCTGGGATTTCCCCCCCCCCCAGAAAAGGCACGTGGGGAGTCAATGTTGGATCCTTCTACATCTGAAAAATTTCTTATCTGATCTTTTGGCTGGGCATACAATTGTAGGGTCAAAACAACATTTCCTGAGAAGTTGGAAGGTATTGTTTCAATTATATTCTGGAATCCAATATTGCTGATGAGACATTTGAGGCTCTTTGGATATTTATTTTGCAGGCGACCTGTTTTCCTCTCTTCAGAACCTTTTCGGGGACCCCTGGGTGGCTCAGTTGGTTGAGCAGCTGCCTTCGGCTCAGGTCATGATCCCGGCGTCCTGGGATCGAGTCCCGCATCGGGCTCCTTGCTCGGCGGGGAGCCTGCTCCTCTCTCTGCCTCTGCCTGCCTCTCTGCCTGCTTGTGTTCTCTCTCTGTTAAATAAATAAATAAAATCTTTAAAAAAAAAAAAAGAAACTTTTCGGAGGTTTTTCATTATCTTTAGAGAGCTAGACTATCATCAGGCTATGTCTCATGATTTTACTGGGCTTTGGTTTTATTTGCTTGTTCATCTAGCTTGATACATGAGCCTTTTCAATCTGAAGATTCAGGCCTTTCTTCAGCTGATGGATATTTTCTTCTATTATTTCTAGCCTCTTTGTTTCCTTCCTTTCTTTCTTCTCTTTCTCCGGAACTTCCAGATGGGCTGCCACTCCACCTGTGCCTTATTTTTTTCTCTTTTCTGGCACCTCCTAATCTGCTCGTCCTTTCAGGGCCGGAATGTTCCTAGCAGCGAGCCCCAATGCCTCCTGTCACTCACCACTTCCTATCCCGCCTGTCACATTGGCCCCACAGCTCTCCCTCTCCCTCTCCTGTGTGTTGGGGTCTCTCCAAACACACCTTCTCCACCCCGCTCAGGAGCTTCAGACCCAGACTTCCTTCTCCCTGCTCAGTCCACACAGATGTCTCAAGATAACTTAAAATCTTCACCACAATCAGGGTGCCTGCCTGGCTCAGTTGGTAGAGCACGTGACTTCTGATCTCGGGGTTGGGAGTTCAAGCCCTACTTTGGGTGTAAAGTCTACAATCAATCAATCAATAAAAAAAGTTAAGGGGCACCTGGGTGGCTCAGCGGGTTAAAGCCTCTGCCTTCGGCTCAGGTCATGATCTCAGGGTCCTGGGATCGAGCCCCGCATTAGGCTCCCTGCTCAGCGGGGAGACTGCTCCCCGCTCTCTCTCTGCCTGCCTCTCTGCCTACTTGTGATCTCTTTCTGTCAAATAAATAAATAAAATCTTAAAAACAAAAAAAGGTAAAAAAATCTTAACCACAATCACTTTCTCCCACTTGTAAAGATAAAATACTCCGGTGTGGGACGCCTGGGTGGCTCCATTGGTCAAGTGTCTGCCTTCAGCTCTGGTCATGATCCGGGGGTCCTGGGATCGAGTCCCGAATCAGGATTCTTGTTCAGCAGGGAGTCTGCTTCTCCCTCTCCCTCTGCCTGCTGCTCCCCCTGCTTGTGCTCTCTCTCTCTCTCTCTCTGACAAATAAATTAAATCTTAAAAAAAAAAAACAACAACCGACAAAAAACTCCTGTGTGTCTCCTCTACCCTCACCAAAAAGATGTGTGGGGGGTAAGGTGGGAGGGAGGGATCCCCACACTGAAACTGTTCTGCGACACCAACCGGATGTCCCACAGTTCACCCAGTCTGGTACTGTCTGCCTGGGAATGGCCTAAGATCCCAGCGGTTAGGGGCTCAGTCCCCAAAAGACTGCCCCCTCCTCAGACCCCAATTGCCAGTCATGGGTCCAGACAGTTTCCTGTGATTCTGACCCACTGGCTATAAATCCGCAAGTTTGATTATTTGCTAGTGTGGCTTACAGAACTCAGGGAAACAGTTTACTTACCGGATCACCGGTTCCTTACAAAGCATAAAGGAACGGATGAAGACACGCATAGGCGAGGTGTGGACGGGTTCAAGCCCTGAGCCCCGGGGCTTCCGTGCCTGTGGAGCCGAGAGGACCACCCTCCTAGGGGATCGATGCGTGCTCGTCCACTAATTCAGTCTTCTGGGACTTTGCGGGGTTCTTGGTTACCTAGGCACAGCGGACCACATCATTGGCCATCTGCGAATTCGCTCAGTCACCATCCTGCTCTCTTCCCCAGAGGTGGGGGTGGGAAGGTGGGCTCTGGCTACCAGCCCACTTGTCCTTAGGGGCTTTCCAGGAGTCATTCATTAACATAAACTTGCCTGATTGGAAGCAGCTTGCTAAGAAAAACAAAGAGCAACTTTATTACTCTTATCACTTAGGAAACTCCTAGGATTTTTAGGAGCTAGGTGCTGGAACCGGTGAAGACAAAATATATACTCTTATTATAAATCACTGTGTCAGGGCGCCTGGGTGGCTCAGTCGGTTAAGCGGCTGCCTTCAGCTCAGGTCATGACCCCGGGGTCCTGGGCTTCCTGCTCTGGAGGGAGCCTGCTTCTCCCTCTGCCCCTCCCCCGGCTTGTGCTCTCTCTCTCTCTCTCTCTCTCTCTTTCTCTCTCAAATAAATAAAATCTTAAAAAAAAAAAGTCACTATATCACATAACCCCTTCACCACTTCTCTCCCTATCCTTTGTCCCTCGTGTCAGTTAATGGCTTCACCACCCAACCCGGCTCTCGGACACTGCCATACCCCGGGTTCTGTCCCCTGGTCCCTGCAGTGTCTCCTACACCTGCGCCTGCCCCTGCTTTCCTGAGCCGTGGGGCTGGCTGGGTTCCCACCCTTGTTCTTCACCATCCCCTCCCAGAGCGCTCCCCTTCTCTGTTCCACCAAACTGATTGTCCTCACTTTTGTGTAAATGAGAGAAGCTGTGGGGAAGAAGGCGGGAGGAAGAAAAGGGGGAAGGAGGCAGCGGAGGGAAAGACAGAAAGGAAAAAGAACAGAGACTCAAAGGGTAGGTCATTCCCGAAAGGATAAAGGCTGCCAATAAATCCTTGATCAAGAGATTTGCTTTTAGGGGCACCTGGGTGGCGCAGTTGGCTAAGTATTTGACTCTTGATCTCAGCTCTGGTCTTAATCTCAGGGTCATGAGATCGAGCCCCGTGTTGGGCTCCATGCTGGGTGTGGAGTCTACTTAAAAAAAGAGAGAGGGAGAGATTTGCTTTTATATTGATGAAATGAGGGTAAAATCACACTCAAGGACAGTTTTAAAGGAGAAAAGAAGTCAGCAACAGATGACTGAATGTGGAAGGAGGAATCCGGAGGGGGCAAGGAAGAGGGGATGAGCTTTTTGGGATGAGCGGGGGAGCCCCTCCTTCTCAAAGGCCCCCTCACATTCCCCAAGGTAAATAGCAGCAGCTGAGACCAACCCAACGGCCTCAGCCCCAGGAGCCCCACAAATGGTGAGAACCGGTCACATCTGGGACTACAGCAAAACCTGGATTGGTTCTCAATGGGGAAGAATGGGATAAGAGAGGGAGAGAGATTGGGGGAGCGAGAGATTGATTTTAAGGACTGGGTTGGTTAGTTTGAAATCCATAGGGCAGGCTAGAAACTCAGGCAGGAATCGATGCAGCAGAAATTCCTGCTCCCAGAAAACCTCAGTTTTTGCTCTCGTGGCCAAATCCACTGATTGGGGTGAGGCCCAGGCACATAATCAAGGATCATACCCTTTGCTGAAAGCCAGACTCATCTGCAAGAATTCTTCACAGCAACACTTAGGTTGGTGTCGGGTTAAAGTAACTGGGTTCCACAGCCCGGCCAAACTAACCCGCAAAACTTACCATCATCAGCACGAGAGTAAAACTGAGCCCCAAAGAAATGACCAAGGCAGGCAGCTTTTCTTTTTTCTTTTCTTTCTTTTTTTTTTTGGCAGGCAGCTTTTCTACTTTTTAAGACAAGGAAACAACAATCTGTGAGGAATTGACAACGAAAACAAAGCAGCAAAGAATCCCACACCACTTATATTTGGGAGTTTCAGTTAGTGAGGAATCCTAAACAGAATTGGGTCGGGGACAGTAAACACGAGAAAGTAACAAGGTCCGTGTATATGGACTTTTTCAGCTCTGGATTCCCCTTCTCTGATAGAACAGATCTCTCTGCCTCCCGGTGCAGGGAGGTGCCTTTCCCATGGGAGATAGATTTCTTGCTTTATGAAGGCAAAGGGTAACCAAAGCCTTGTTCCTGCACCTGCTCTTTCTTAAGTAATTTACATTCCAAATAATCAATATCCCACCGTGACAGATTTGGGGTCGACCTGCCCGGGGCGCCACAGTAGGTAAGATGGAAAACAGAGCAACCAGATTTTGTGTTGTTTATATTCCAAGAGAGCAGAGAGTTGTGTGGAGTGGAAAACGGCACTGCCTTTGTATGACTCACCACTCTGAATCAAATTCGGGCAGTTTCCTGACGTTTAGCTACTGTTGAATTGAACATTGGTTAGAGTTGGTTTCACAGAACTCTTGATACTTTCCTGTGACCGGTGCTTTCCAACCAGGGGTTGGATAATGATGAAATGGGGACTTGGAGATTATTTTTGGTGCTCAAGTGTTTTATGTTTAAATCCCTGAACCTATTTCACCACCTCCCCACCCCATCCTCTCTGGCGACTACCAGTTTGTTCTCTGTGTTCTTTCTTTCTTCCTTGCTTCCTTTCTTCCTTCTCTCCCTCCCTCCCTCCCTCCTTCCTTTTTTCTTGTGTGTTCATTTGTTTTGTTTTTTAGGTTCCACATATAAGTGAAATCCCATGGTATTTGTCTTTCTTTGACTTATTTCACTTAGCATAAGACCTTCTGGGTCCATCTATGTTGTTGCAAATGGTAAGATCTCATCTTTTGTTACGGCTGAGTAATATTCCATTGTGTATATAAACCACATCTTCTGTATCCATTTATCCACTGATGGACACTCGGGCTGCTTCCATATCTCAGTTATTGTAAATAATGTTGCAATAAACGCAGGGGTACATGTCTCCCTTTGAATTAGTGTTTTCCTATTCTTTGGGTAAATATCTAGTAGTGGAATTACTGGATCATTTGGTATTTCTATTTCTAATATTTTGAGGAACCCCCATACTGTTTTCCACAGTGACTGCATCAGTTTGCTTTCCCATCCACAGGGCACGAGGGTTTCTATTTCTCCACATCCTTGCCAACATTTATCTCCTGTCTTTTTTATTTTTCTCCATTCTGACAGGCGTGAGGTGGTATCTCATTGTGGTTTTGTTTTGCTTTTCCCTGATGATGAGTGAAGTCAAGCATCTTTTACGGGTCTGTTGGTCATCTCTATGTGTTCTTTGGAAAACGTCTATTCAGGTCCTCTGCCCACTTTTTAGTTAGATTATTTGTTTTTTTAACATGTAGTTGTATACGTTTGTTATCTATTTTGGTTATATATATCCATATTAATCTATACTGCTAATAATATATTAATGATAGTAACATTTACATTAACCCTTTCTAGGATATATCATTTGCAAGTGTCTTCTCCCATTCGGCAGGCTGCCTTTTCATTTTGTCGATGGTTTCCTTTGCTGTGCCAAAGCTTTTTATCTTGGTGTAGCTGGTTGTTCAAATTTTAACATGAATAGTCAGGATAGAAAAATAGGCAAGTCCTGACACTGGCTTGGGGTAACATTGCTGGGTGAGTCAGCGTCCACTAGGTTATGATGCAGTAAGAAATACGCCCAAATCTCCGTGGCTCCTAAGAAGCACGGTTTGTTTCTCACTCATAGTATATGTTGGTGGCTGCAGCTCTGCCTTGTGCGATTTTTCAGTCCGGGACCCAAGTGGAGGGAGTCGCTCTCTGGAACTCGGGGTTCCGAAGGCAACGGGAAAGAGCAAGACGTCTGGAGGAAACATGCAATGGGTCTTAAAGCTTCTGCTTGCAGCTGGCCTGTGTTAGCTCTACTCTCGTCTCTCAGGTCCTCCTAAATCACATGGCCAGGCCTGATGATGGGGTGCGGAAGTTCTGTTCTCAGGGAAGTGCCACCAATCGCAAGGTGGAGATTAACAATGCTCTTATAGGAAGGGGCCGTGGGCCGTTACCAGCCCGGTCAGCTTTCCATTCAGAGTTACAACTGGCGTTGTAACTCAGAGTTAACAGCGTTGTTTGATCAATGCAACTGACAGTAAAGGAAGTCACTATGCTCCAAGGAGGCCATGGGAGCACAATAATAGAAACAGGCACCAGGGTGAAGAGGTCAGAATTTGGAGGAGGAGGTCTCTTGCCAGTTGAGTTAACGGTATTCTATCCGCGGCATCAGGAGGAGGCCCGGCCCTCCCCGGGCCCCTGGGATGTCCCCTTGGCACAGGCTCGGGTCACTGTCTTCCCTGAGGTCACGGGTTCAGCCTGTCTGCGATCTTCGTAGTAGGGTTTTTTGGTGGTTTTTCTTCCCCCTTAATAAACAAAGCCAGGGTCAGTTGGGATGAGCTGGCCACACTGTCTGAGCCCCACGGAAGAGCTGTGGTTTGGACCATTGTAAACATCTGCACGCAGGAGGTGGTGTAGGCAGCTGCCAGCAGAGAGGTGAACGGCCAGCGCCAGAAGCCGCAGGCCCCATCTCTCTCCCCCACCCCCTTTGTTTCGTCAAAAGAATCGGATTGTTCAAATACTAGCCTTTCAGATCAAAAAGAGAATTATAGAATCACAAAAGGCAAGATTTGGAAGGGGCCGTGGAGATGATGTGGGTGCGCCCTACTGAGAAAGGAAAGCCCAGATGTGGGAAGTGAAGAGCCCAGGGTCCCCCAGGAAAAATCGGGCACACCGCATCCCCTCGCCCCAGGCAGGGTACCATGGGCACCCGGCGAGTGTTTGCTCCATGAGGGGAGAAAAACGAGATGGACTCATCCACGGACGCCACTCCAGGATTTCTAGGAGACAGGGCTCCCGTGAAAGGTCAGGCAGCAGTGTAAAGTTCTTCGAGAAAGGAGATGCCTTTTGTTCAGCTAGTGTGGGGGGCAAGCGGCACCATCACTGCGAAGCCTGTCCTGGGTTTGTCACTCTAGCTTTTCAAGGTTGTGGCAACTTAACCTAAATGCATTTCTGAGGGCCCTGTGAAGAATCTGTGACCCACACACAGAGCAAGCAAATCGGAACATAATAAGTCTTGGGCCTGCAGGTCTGACGTTTCTGCTGGGAAAATGGCAGGAGCCTCCGTGGCGTGGTCTAGTGGAAGTGAAACTCCTGAGACTTTCCTTCTTTCCTTCTTCCAGACTTCCCTAAAGCTAAGACTCTGAACTTCCACTTCAGAAGGAGGATGTGTATAGGTGTGAATGGAATGTTCGAAATGCCAAAATAAGTGGGGTTCAACAGGTTGTATTAACAGTACCAAAGTCAACCTTTAGCAAGCCCTTACTACTTGCCCTGTGTTATTCCCAATGTTCTAAATGTACTTGCCTAACCAAACACCCATGACGTAGGCAATGGTGTTAAAACACTGGGGCACGGGGGCACCTGTGTGGCTCAGTGCGTTAAAGCCTCTCCCTTCAGCTCAGGTCATGATCTGAGGGTCCTGGGATGAGGGGAGGAGAGTCAGGCTCTCTGCTTAGGCGGGGAGCCTGCTTCCCCCCCTGTCTCTGCCTGCCTCTCTGCCTACTTGTGATCTCTCTCCTCTCTGTCAAATAAATGAATAAAATATTTAAAAACAAACAAACAAAAAAACACTGGGGCACAGAGAGAGCCAGCAACTTGTCCAAGATCACATAGCTAGAAACAGATCTGGAATTCAAACCCAGGTAATCTGGCTCCAGAAAGCCTGTGGGGGGAGGAAGAATTTCCTCTGCCTTTCAAGATCCTTCTAGCTGGACTAAATCCAATCTCATTGAGGCAGATTAATAGGACAGAGTCAAATTTCATGGCGAACGTATGGGGAATCCACTTGGACATGACAATTGCAAAGACAATCGGGCAGCATGACCCTTATATGAGCTACAGAGAGGGGTGGGGGTCTGAAGCTACAAAGGGGAGATAGACCGTTAGCAGGAAGTTGAGAGATGTTTGTTAAACAAAGGGTGCCCTGTTATGCAGATACATTTCTTAGGTAAACAGGAATTTCTGTTAATAGCTCTCTTCCTGGTATAAGCAGGCCATGGAGGGGGAGGTGAAGAGCTGGTCCTGAATCTTCTGGGTTTTGATTGGCACGAACATTTCTTTGTGTCAAAAGCAAAGTGGCCCATTCCTGGGCGGTCTGCCCTGGGCCCCCACAGCCCACACTCCTAGCCTCTAGCACAGATTATCACTAACGATTGAGCACTTTGTTGGAGACATTCAGCTGGTGTCCTAGAGCTACCTTATTTCATTTACTACAGAAAAAGGAGTTCTCAAGGCGATTATTCCCAATTATCATTCCCATCCAATGCACCAACAAACAGAAAGATTGAACAACTTGCTCGAGTCTCGTCACTAATTGGTGTTAAGACTGCAACTGGGACCTTGAGGTGGTTCCTAAATCCCTCCTCCCTCAAGTTCTTAAATATCGATAATTGTTGAAGCTGATCCGAAGGGTTTATTTTACTATTTACTCTACTTCCATGCATTTGAAAACTGCCTTTAAAACAACCCTCAAGGGACGCCTGGGTGGCTCAGTTGGTTGGGCAGCTGCCTTCGGTTCAGGTCATGATCCCGGAGTCCTGGGATCGAGTCCCGCATCGGGCTCCTTGCTCGGCAGGGAGCCTGCTCCTCTCTCTGCCTGCCTCTCTGCCTGCTTGTGTTCTCTCTCTGTTAAAATAAATAAATAAACTCTTTTTTTAAATAAATAAATAAATAAAACAACCCTCAAACCCCAAACCCCGACTACTCCCTTAGACGCTGTGTTGTCCCAATCCTGCAGGTTACTGTGTGTTTCCTTGACGGATGGGAAAGGGAAGGGGGAGGAGGTTGAATTTGGGTCAGCAGAATTTCCCGAACTTTTCAACCATAAAACAATTACTTTTTCTTCTCCTCCTCCTCCTTCTTCTTATATGATACGGGGATTCTCACTTTCTGGGAGGGAGGATGCTCCGCCATCAGAGACATGCCTCCTGGCGGCCCTTGTCCTGGGCTGGGTATCAGCAGGAAGTTGGAGATGTGGGGGAGATGGGTCCCAGGGGGAGGACAGTCATAGAGACATGCTCACAAGGCCCCTGAATTGTTCAGACGGGATGTGGGGGGGGGGGGGCGACATTTCCAGGTCGCTGCAGGAGACAGAAGGAGAATATGCCAGGTCAGGCTGGGGCTTGAAATTTCCCCCATTTCTCACCATAATCTATCTTCATTACATACCTTTCCTGTTGCAAGGCACTTTCCCACATAACAGTTCCCTTCATGACATCATGACACTCAGGTAAGGTGGGCCACGTGGCTGTCACTCCCCCCCATTTTATGGCGCTGAGGGACTGTCAAGGTCACACCGGGAGAACACCCTGCAAGCCCAAGGCATCCGTGCCTTTGCTGTTCTGTCATTCAGCAGTGCCGGGGCTTGGCATCATTACTTTTGGGGGATCTATTTGGTCTAGAAAATGTGGGTGCAGCCCAAGGTCATGCAGGCATGTCGGGAGGTGGCCATACAAGCCTCGGGATGCTGGGTATGAAACGCCCTCCCGTTGAAAGAGAGGGGGTCCTTCACGCAGGCTCTGGTTTAGGAAGCAAGAGGCTAGAATCATAAGGGGTATTAGCTGGATGTGGAGGAGGGAGCCATAGTCAGGGAGGGACAGAGAATAACGGATCCAGGAGGGGATTCTAGGGCCTTCGGATCCTGACGAGGTTCATCAGGCTTGTCCCTGCTCTGAGTCCTGCCTCCCCAAGGGGCTGCTGGGAGGAGGGACCGCCAAGCCTCCAGGCTGACTCACGGCCTGGCCGCGCCTGTCTTGGCTCCTCTCCCTCCCACATTCCATCAGCCACTGCTCCTTTTACTGGTGTTTACTCCTGGCTTTATTTACCCAGGCTTAACCTCCTCATTATCACCCTGCCTTATCACCGGGGGTTTTGCTGTGAGTGATAACTACCTTCTCTGGTTCTTTGCTTCATGATTTTCTTTAAAAATGTTTTTGAAAAGAGAGTCTTTGGGATGTTGACAAAAAACAAAAATAAGGCAGGGTCCTGTCCTCTAGCCTGGAAAGCTGTGGCCACCCATTCCACTCCCCCCACCCCTCGCTTTGGCTCTGAAGCAGCAGCAGCCCTGGGTACCAAAGGCCTGTTTATCCCTCTGTTCTTTGCAGGGACCATCATCCCAGGATTTCAAAGCACTTCCGGTGTCTCAATTCTCATGTTTGCCCAGGGGATGGATCCCTGCTTTTCAGACATCAACTAAGAATATAAAGCCAAGGGGGTGTCTGACTGGCTCAGTCAGTAGAGCATGTGACTCTTGATCTCAGGGTTGTGAGTTCAAGCCCCATGTCGGGCAGGGAGGTTACTAAAAAAAAAAAAAAAGTAAAGTCAGTGAGTCATTTCATGACTAGGATGATCATCCTCTGTTTTCTTTTCCAAAATTTGGGTGTTTGTAAATTAGGTTTCCTAAAATGGTAACATATGTGCAAAGGAAGAAAAGGAGGAAAGCAAGTTCTATTCTCCTTATGTTCCAGAGAAGTAACTACTATACACTAGTCGGGGCTTTCTATGTACCGATCACTATTTTAAGTCATTTAACACATTATCTTATTTAATTTTTATAACCACCCCATATGGCATCACCCTTCTTAGGGATGGACCCAGGGTTTTGTTTTGTTTTGTTTTAAAATTTTTATTTATTTATTTGACAGAGGGAGACACAGTGAGAGAAGGAACACAAGCAGGGGGAGTGGAAGAGGGAGAATCAGGCTTCCTGCTAAGCAGGGAGCCCATCATGGGACTCGGTCCCAGGACCCTGGGATCATGACCTGAGTCGAAGGCAGACGCTTCACGGACTGAACTGCCTAGGAGCCCAACACAATTTTTGACTTTGTCAAAATTGCCTGAATAGGACACAGGTTGGAAGGACAGATGTGGTCAAAGGATGACCGAGGTTTTTTTGGGTTGGAGGATGAGGGTATCAGTTCTTTTCTTCTTGAAGTATTTCTGTGTTTTCTAAAGTTCTAATAATGAGCATGTACTACTATGAACAGTTGGTGGCCAGTTTTACTGACGGCCCAAGCAGAGAAGAGTCCGACCACTGGGGAGCCACGCTCCTGTGACGGGGACGGTCACTGTAAGGACAGTGGGTACAGAGTCAGGCTGCCTGTACTCACTGGCCTTTCCCAGGAGTGGGAAAGGAGCGTCCTGACTTTGAGTCTGAATCCTTTGAGGCAATCTTGGGCTTGGGCGCTGGACCCAAGGAGAGGAAGTACGCGGATACCAGTGAGTCGAGAGCAGGAATTCGGGGGGGCCTCTGGCCCAGCCTGGGTGCCACCCGGGCAGGGCTGCTGAGGCTGGCTTCAGACCCTGGTGCTTCATCTACAGGGTGAGGGGCTAATTCCCCAAAGACGACACCTGCTGTCTTGCTTCCCTCCTGCCGTACTTACTCTCACCTTTGCCATCCCTGAGCCTCTTCCTTGGAATAGCAGCTCCTCTTTTTTTTTTTTTAAGATTTTATTTTTTGGGGTGCCTGGGTGGCTCAGTTGGTTAAGCATCTGCCTTTGGCTCGGGTCATGATCTCAGGGTCCTGGGATTGAGCCCCAGGTTAGGCTCTCTGCTCAGTGGGGTGTCTGCTTCTCCCTCTCCCTCTGTCCTCTCTTGCAAATAAAAAAATAAAATCTTAAAAAAATGATTTTATTTTTAAGTAATCTCCACACAGAGCATGGAACTCGATTCACAACCCTGAGATCAAGAGTCACACGCTCTTCCAACTGTACCAGCCGGGCGTCCTGGAATGTCGTCTCCTTTTTCCCCCGCCTCATGGCCCAACTCGAGCCCCACTTGCTCAGGGAGCCTTCTAGACTACCCCAGCATTCCCTCTGGGAATCCCAATAATGATAATGCTCTGTAGGCTTACATCACTCATCCAAAGTTTGGGTCTTAAAATGCATCTTTCCCCTTCTCTCTTGCGTGACGGTAGTAGCTGCTAGAACTACAGTTGGACCCCTCCAATGACCAGTTCACACGCCTTCTACCGACTATCATTTATCCTCAAAACAAGCTGGCAGCTGCTTTTTTGATGCCCATTTTACAGATGAGGAAGCAGAGGCTGCAAGATGCAAAGTGTCTGACTCGAGGTCACATGGCTAGCGAGTGGGAAGCAGGAGTCCAGGACCAGATATTTGCCTGCTCTTAACTTCCGATTAGACTAGAAGCTCCAAGAGGTTCCTTAGACTTCTTGGTGCCCCCATGGCCTCGCTGAATGCCTAGTAGAGGAGGCATGACATCTTGGTAGAGGAGGGGTCTGCTGGGCGAGGGAGAGGCTGGGGGCATCTTGAGAAGGGATTTCTCTCCAGCAGGTGCCGAGCATAGGCCTGGGTAGAGAAAGCACAGAAGTGTGGGTTCATTCAAACAGTGGGGCCTCTTGGGGTCCACCTGCTCAGGCAGGAGGCTAGATTCTGAGTCCAGCCTCCCTGCCCTTACGCCCCGACTCAAAGTGCTGCCTTGATCAGCCAGGGCTGGGGCCCCTTGCTCTCCTGAACACTGACCTTGAAAGTCACACCATCTCGGAAGGGTCTGATTTTCACCTGGTGTTGGTATCCAGAGATTGGAAATCGTTCTTCCAGTTTCTACACATGTTCCCAGGCTCCTCCTGGGAACAGAGCTCTAGCCCAAGATCAATCGTCCATCACTTCCAGCTGTGTGACCTTGGGCTTGTCCCTTCCGGCCCTCCAGCTCCCACCTGCCCTCAGGTAACCCCTACGGCTCTAACACCACTTCCCGAGGGCTGTCCACGCACCTGGCGTCCTGCCGGCCTTCCACTGATGTGAACACACCCTCGCGGCCCTCCAGCGAGGTCTGCGCCGTTACCCTTGTGTTTTGTCTAATTCAAATTCTGTTTTTAAATGTATAGTAATTGAAACAGCTCAACACTCGAAAGTTCCAAAATGTACACTCCGAGAAGCCTCCTTCCCCCTGTTCCTCGCGGGCCAGCCATTTCCTTTCCTGGAGGCAACCCAAACAGCCCTTTTTGTTTATCCTTCCAGAGATGCTCCCCCCCCCCGCCACCCCCCCCCCCCGACACACACACAAAGGAGAGCATGAACGTTATGGCTCCCCTCTCCCACCTCCTCCAACAGTGGCACTCTGCACCTTGCCCTTTGCACGGCCCAGCAGACCCTATCTTTATTCTTTTAAGCACGAGGACCTTGCCGATCGCAGAGGTCCTGCAGCCTGGCTGGGGAAGGCCGGTCTCTCAGAATGCAGAGCCCGTGAGGCTGACTCCAGGAGGTCGCATCAGCTGGCCAGGGCCCCCTGGATGTGTCTATTCAGGGCCTCTCCTCAATGGGCCCCGGGCGAGCTCTGAGCGCCACACCTCCCCAGAGCTGGGAAAGCACCAACCAGTGGCCCAGTCTGGCAGAAGATTCGAGGACCTGGAGAAAAAGGGTTTTGTTCTCCACCCCTTCAAGACTGGCAGAAGTTGGCCTGTGGGGCCATGCTGCCTTTCTCTTTACTCTAAGAGCAAAAATGTTTTCTCTTCCTGCCAAGGCCTGCTGGCCACCCGGCAGGTCCGGTGCTGGCCCCCTGAGGGCCCGGCTCCCACGCCGCACCTCCTTTTGATGGCTTGCTGGCGATGGGCAGCTGCGGGGGTCCCTGCCAAGGCCTCGGACCCGGCCCCCCTGAAAATGTGCATCTGCTCCCATGTCTGGAGCTAATTGCCGTGCTGGGAAGGAACTCTCCGTGCCCATGCTCTGTGCCAGCCGGTCTTCTGGGACGGCGTGGGGGCAGGGGACAGGGCGAGCCGGCCAGTGTGGGCTGATGAGGAAATGTCACCGGTGGCTAAGTGTGTATTTACGCTTTTCTCTACAAAGAGCCCCATTTGCAGCCTCCCCGTTGCCTGGTCTCCGGCAGGCTCTCTGATCCTCAAAAACAACTCGGTCTGAAAGGTCCGCTGGGAGGCTGCAGGCAGCTTCCGGTGCCCCCTGGGTGCTTGTTCCTTGTCCAAGCTCGCTGGCGGAGGGAGGGAGAGCTGGCTGGAGGGAGGGCTGGGAGCCTCGGAGCCTGGGAGCTGCTCGCTGCTGACAACTTCTCTTCCCAGGAGAGCCAGCGGCCCAAGCCAGGAGCTCCCCTCTTTGCACCCGGGGCGCCTGGGCTTCCAGGCAAAAGGCCCAGCAGCTGGGCCTCTGGAGCAAACAGCAAGTGAGAGGTTTCTCTGTGCCCCGTCCTCCCGACTGTGAAGTGGGCACAAGATGGAGATCTGATGAGGCAGGAGAGGGGCAGGCGCTACCGCTGCAGTGTCTGCCCCGAGAAGTTTGGTCGGACGAGCAGAACTAGAAGGGCCAACTGGGGGGCTGGGGAGAGGAGAGGGTGTTAGCGTCGGCTGGGGTCCACCCTTGCTCCCCGGGGGATGTGAGCCCCAAAGCCTGGCACCAGGGAGGCATGACCCAGGGCATCTTTCCCAATGGGCCGGCCATCTGGCGAATGGCGTAGGGGGCCCAGGGCAGGCCGCCCCAGGAAGGGCCACTTCAGCATAAAGATGGTTTTGAGTTAAAAAGCAGTCAAAGCCTGGCAGGTTCCGAAAAACTCTTTCCCTCCCCCTGATTGCCTAAAAAGAATGTAGCCAGAGGGGCCGCTGCAGGAAGAGAGGTATCGCCACAGATAGCTACACTGGAATGGGAACTAGGTGCAGCAGGCAGGGAGGAAGCAGGCAAGGCCTAAGTCCTCTGCGTCCCCGTTGTTCCAAGCGGCCCAGCCAACATTTATTTACAGCGCATTTACATTTTGCCCCTTCCTAGGAATTGCGTCTGTTCCCTTTGAAGTCCAGACCACCGCCCTCTTCTTAGCTCAGAATGACCCTGCGTATACCTCGTTTTACCCGACCATCTTTGGAATGTCTATGGCTGTGTGGATTCTCCGAACGTACGGAACTAAATTTGATTTTCTCCTGTTAATCTCATGTCCATTTGACGCTTAGCCTGGCTAGAGAGACCTTGAAGGGGACAGGAAATTCTCTCTCCCCAGCGGTGGCGGAGGGGCCTGCCGTGTGCAGGAGGCGTGGTGGGCATCGGAGCCCAACCCAGCAAGCACGGAGGTGATGTGGCCCGACTTTTCAATAGCAGCCTCAGGACAATGGTCGGGGCGCTTGCGGGGGAGAAAGGGGCTGCTGGTTCTCCCCAGGGAGGCCGGGACAGCAAGGGTGTGACAGTCCTCTGGGAGGTGTGGGGGAAGCCAGTGGGGACTGCCACCCCAAGGACTCATGAGTCGGGTGCCAGGAGCGAACTCCGAAAGAGAGGGGCTTGGGACAGCCCCTCCTCCACGGTCATCAGGGGTTCCCAGCAACAAGGGGGCATCGGTTTGCTCCTTCAGGGAGGAAATGGGCTTAGAGCTCTGCTTCTATCTCTGGTTTTGAAATGGCATCAGAGCTGCCACCCGAGGCCCTTACCGAGAGAGAGACAGGGAGCGTGGGATCTGCCATCTGTCCTGTCCCTGAGAGCCACTGCGGTCTCTGCTAGAGCCTGTCACATGGCCCTTCCCGAAGTTTGCCTTGTTAGCCCTGACCGAGCCTGCTTCCCTGCTGAGCCGAGAGCTCCTCCTGGCCCCCCTTCGGCATTTAGCATCAGGCCTGGCAGATCCTAAATTCCCGGGATGAGGACGGGGAATTCCAGAAAGCAGTCGTAACTTCCCAGGCCCCTTCACAAGTGTGGCTCCATGGCTGGATCCACTGTGGCTTGTGGTTCGAAGGGCCTGGCTGGTTTTCTGTGTGCTTCCCTGCCTCAGTGCTTCCTTCCCATCCCAGTCTGGTAGCATAATTAGGTTCTTTTCTATTATCTATTTTTAAGATTTTATTTTATTTTGTTTTAAAAGATTTCTTATTTTATTTATTTGACAGAGAGAGAGAGATAGCAAGAAAGGGAACACAAGCAGGGGGAGTGGGAGAGGGAGAAGCAGGTTTCCCGCCGAGCAGGAAGCCTGATGCAGGGCTTGATCCCAGGATGCTGGGATCACGACCTGAGCCGAAGGCAGATGCTTAACTGACTGAGCCACCCAGGCACCCCAAGATTTTATTTTTAAGTAATCTCCACACCCAGTATGAGACTTGTACTGGGGCCGCTGAGATCAAGAGTCACATGCTTTTCCACCAGAGTCGGCCAGGAGCCCCAGGGGCATAATCGTGAAGCAAGGTCAAGTTAGGGGAGGTGACAGAAAAGTCTTCCTGGCCTGCTGGCTCTCACCTTGATGAATCTGAGAGGCCTGAGGCCTCTGGAGTGCTTGTCCCACCTCCCTCCTAGGATGGAAACAGGAAAAAAGATCCCAGGTATCTGGACCACAGAGGGGAGTGGCCAGAGTGAAGTCAGGCTTGCAGGGAGGGTAGAGGGGATGCAAAGGGGACAGGAGGGTTACCAGAGAGGAAAAGTGATGCCTGGGTCTCTAGCCAAGCCTCGCCCTTACAGGAAAAGTAATGATTTATACCATCCTTGGAAATTCCTGATTGACTAATAAGATTTTTTTTACGGGTGAGGGGCAGTATCTGTAATAACCTTCCTGAGCATTGTTACTGGAGGGTACAGTGCCAAGCAGGTGGCTGAGAATTTATTTGTGGAAGAAAACTAGAGAAGAGGATGACCCATTCCCTGGTGTAGGGGGTGGGGATCCGGGGGTCAAGGCCTGAGGTCCCTGTGAGCCGAGCAAGGAAATAGGACGTCGAGAGAAGCAGCTGGTCAACCAGTCAGCTGTCTTTAAAAGGGAGGCAGGCTCTAGGATCGGCAAGAACTTGAGGACATCATGCTTCTATAACATTTATTGAGCACCTACTGTATGTGAGGTGTATACCGTATGCTGTGATCACAAAAGATGGAAAAAATCGCCATTTCCCTCAATGAAGTAACGGTCTTGTGGAACAACCCCGATAGTAGCTCCCTCCGGGTACCAGGCCCTGCACGGGTCACAGCTACTTTTGAGAAGTCTGAGAATCAGAGGGAAGGAAAGGAACTTGCCTGGAATTGCCCCAGGCTGGCTTCCTGGGCTTGAGGCCTGTCTCACAGGGCCCCTCACTGAGACGGACACTTGGTATAAAGCTCAAGTCATCGTCTTGATATGTTATCATCTTGAAGTTCTTCATAATTTTGGAACAAAGGGCCTGGTATTTTCACTTTGCACTAAGTCCCACACATTATTAGCTGGTTCCGGTCATCCCACTGTGAAAGTGGCGGAGCCGGGCTCGATCCCCGTTTGGAGGACTCAGAAGCCCGCGGCCCACTCCTGTCCTAATGTTGCCTCGTGGCCAATAGGCACTCAGAACTTCTTAGTTCCCTCCTGCCCCTTCTTGAGGCTTCAAGTATCTGGGGGAGTCGGCCGGAGTTGAAGGACGTTATCTTCTCAGAGCCAGGCAGGTGAAAACACAGAGATTCGGCCTTGTCCCTGCCTGGGCCCCCAAGGGGGCGCCCCCATTTTCACGGGTTGGCTTGCCATCTCAGAGCTGATGATTTTTGCATCTAATCTGGATCAAGGAGCTCCCAGAAGCTTTATTTCCAACTGCCTGGACGACTTCTGAGATATCTCAGCTTTACATTCCTGGGCACAGAGCTCACCGGAAGAACGACTTCCCCTACCCAACCCTACCCAACCCCCACCAAGACAGTGGCAGAGGGGGAGGCACCCTCGCTAAGAATGCAATTGGGTCTTTAGGGGTGATCATTTCAAAGCTTCAGTCAGTCTTTGTGTGTAGCTGGGAAGGGCCTGTAAGGAGTCTGGGCTCACTGGGATTTTTCTTGTTTCTGGCAGACCAAGGGGGTGGGATGGTGTAAAGTACTAATTACAGGGCCCTTAGGAATACCGTCCTGTCCTCCGAAAAGACTAGGTGCTCCTATCTCTGGGGACAAATGTTTGCCCTTTAGAAATGTGGGGGTATCTGATTCAGCAAAGATGAGCTGGATTATTGGGGGAAACAAAGAGGCTTTTCTGCAAGTCACCTTGCGCTGGTGAGACTTTGAAGGGGTCTGGACTCTGTGCCAAAGCTTCTTTGGCCAAAGGTCACCATATCGTCTGACAAGAACCCCAGGGCACCAATCAACATTCTAGATTCTGGAAAGACAAATAGAATCTAGAATCTAATTTCTAGAAAGACAGATAGGTTAGGCCTGCGGTTGTGCTGGGAAAGGAGTGGATTTTGAGCTCAAGACCCACACACCAGGGACTTCTTCTGCTGAGGTTAGTAGATACTTGGAGAGTGAGGACAGCCAGGGAGTAAGGCTAGGGACAGGGACACCCACAGGGGCCCCATGAGAAGGGTTTAATGTCTTAGGATCAAAAGGTTGGCAGTGCTAGATGAGGGGTTTAGGCGCTCTAGGCCCCAGGGGGAACTGAGGGGTAAAAGAGTGGGTACAAACCACTGCTGGGGAGGAAAAATCTCTTAGTTTCTACCCTCTTAAGTTCTGAACCTGGGGCCCTGTGAATTAAACTGACAAAAGACTCATTAACAATTGAAAAGAGCTTTTTTAGGCACTAGAGTGCTTAAAGATGAGTAACTCAAAAGGGAGGGTTAGATTTAGGGGCTCCTATATCTAATTTAGTAGGGGAAAGGAAAGGGGGGAGAATAGGCTCCTATGGGAAGAAGTTTCTTTAGGAGAACAAAGGGGACAGAAGAATGTCTGGGATAATGTTTGTCTATAAAGGTAGGAGTGGTCTTTCTTCTCCAGGGCCATAAAGCTCCTCCAGAGAGGGAATTTATGGCGGGTTTACTCTTTCCTGGGAATAGATCTGCCCCAAAGAAGGAACTTACGGCAATTCTCATTTCTTAGAAGTTTCTGGTTTTAGTCAAATATGGAAGCTCCCATAAGGCTTTTTCCTTCATCTGTTGAATCTCAAATGTCTTCAGCTTAAAATATTCTCGGGGCACCTGGTGGGCTCCGTCAATGGAACACGCGACTCTTAATCTCAGGGTTGTGAGTTCGGATCCCACCTTGGGCGCAGTATTTACTTAAGAAAAATAAATTAAAATTAAAAAAATTCTTTCCTTAAGCTCTGGGGTTCTGAGGGGGCCCTCACACCACTTGGCCTTTGCTCAATAACTCTTTTTGAATGAATGAATGACTACAGGAAAGGTTCGGTGGGGAGGCTATTGCCCAATGGCTAAGTATGTGGCACAGGGATTAGGGCGGGAAATAAAGTCCAAATTCCCCTTTCTGGTGAAGAGGTTGCCCCATACAGCCAAGCTGTGCCCCCTCCAAGTTCAGTGGCATATCTGAAATTCCTCAGAGACTGGGCCCACCAACTCGGTCACCTGGTAGCTTTGTGGGCCTGGGCCTTCGTCTGACATCTGCTGGGACTCAGGAGGCTTTGAGGCCGGAGCCAGGGAGCAGTGGGTTTGGAACAAGAAGTCAGGAATTTTAAGTCTGCTACTCAATTCATTGAGAGGGTTGACTTTTTCTTGGGAGAAATGGCAGAAAGAGTGAAGAGCAAGGGGTACTGGCTCAAAAGGGGGGTAATAGTAAGAGAAGGAAGACAACCGGTTCCCAAATAGGTCAGTGGTCTGTGCGTAGACAAGGTTACCAGATCCTTAAAGAGCGGCCCTTCCAGCTGGGGAATGAGACTGGGGGAGACTGGTGTTGGGTTTGGGGGGGCGATCAGCCAGTGGTAAACCTTCCTGGGCCTACAGTTTGCTGATCAGCCCCTCAGTCCTGCCCAATGTGGGGCTCTGCCTCCAGGCCTCCTTGGGTTTGATTTTGTTTGAAAGAAAACCACAGGCCCAAAATGGAGTCACTCACGTTAAGGCCTTCTGTGAGTAAAGCAAGACCTAATACCTAACCTAATTGCACTTTCAACCCTCCCAGGAATGTAACCTTTAACCAGCCAACACGGAATTTCCTGGTCAGCACTAGGAAATTTACTGATAGACCCTTTCCGAGGAGGAACAGCCTTGCCTGAAACAATGCATTCCTTGCAAATAATTTCCTTTTTCCCTGATCCTTCTCTGCCTTTAAACATCTTTCCTCCTCTGTAGCTTGACAGAGCTCCTTTCTACTTGGTAGGTGGGATGCTTCCTGATTCAAGAATTGTTTAATAAAGCCCCTTAGATCTTCAAATTTACTCAGATTAGTTTTGTTTTTTAACAATTTCCTGGGAAGGACTCGATGTTCTTCCGGAAACGGCCTCGCTCTGGTCTCATTCATGAGATGCGTTGTCCAGATGTCCAGCTGGCCCACGCAGAAAGGCTGAGCAGAGTCCTATAAAAATAGATTTTCCTAAAGGATTTCTTCCACATCCTTTTGACTCTGCAGACCAAAACCCAACCCAGATGTGGGCACGTTCCCCAGCAGAGGACGACGCCTAGGACCTCTCTGGGCCTGGGGGCAATAGCCCCTCATGTCACTGACCTCCTGGAAAGGAGGGAAGGAGACGAACTTTGTATGAAAAAAATAAATGTGCCTGAGTAGCAGCTTGGAGAAGAGCACCAGGCAGGTAAGATGTGAAGCTGGAGCTTGGATCCAGATGCTGGTTCTTGATCTTTCTGTCCGACCCTCGGCGGCCTGTATCCGAGGAGCAGACAATCCTGGAGAGGAGACATCTCGGGGCGCCCCTCCACTGTGAACAGATCTGGGCTGGTTCTGAGTGTCGGAGCTTCAGGGGTTCAGAGGAGGGGAAATTCGTCAGGGTGGAGAGAGTCTCCAGAGAAATCCGTGAGGACAGCGGTCCACAGAAACCCCAGCCGAAGTATGGAAAATCACATAAAGGAACCTCAGAATTCAGCCCACCCCTTCGGTTTCAGTGAGAAAACACTTTTACGTTTTTCAACTGAAAGCATATTTATTTGCCAGCACTGGCCCCCGGCCCTTGGTCTCTGGCTTGGAAACAAAAGGGGGTTGTTCGGTCCCTGGGCCGGGATGTTTGCTCACAGATCATGATGTGTGTTCAGAGCATCTGGTTTGGGAAAGGGGGTGTGCACTTGGAGGGTGTGAGTGTGGGGCCACCTCGAGGCTCTGCTCAATGTGATGCCTGCGTTCACCGGTGCTGGAGAGCAGAGGGGGAGGGCCGCCCCCCAAGCCCACGCCCTCCACTTGGAGGGTGCTGGGCAGTGATGACAGGGCATCCCAAACCAGCATCCTGGAGGCGGTGTAGACCTCTGAGGTCGCCTGTCCTCACCGTCCATCTCCTGCTCCGTCCTGACACATGTCCTTCCTCACGTCAGTCCCTTCCGGAACAAGGAGCCCACTGCCCATGAGGGGAGTCCGTCCGCCATTCTGTACATAGCTGCCATTGCTGGGGACCACATCTCTCTCTTTAAAGATTTTATTTATTTGAGGGAGTGAGCGAGAGAGAGCACGAGTAGGCAGAGGGAGAGGGAGAAGCAGGCTCCCCACCCAGCAGGGTGCCTGACGCGGGGCTCCATCCCAGGACCCGGGGATCATGACTCGAGCCAGAGGCAGATGCTTAACCGACTGAGCCCCCCAGCTGCCCCTTTCTCTCTCTTTAAAAAATATTTTTATTTGAGTAGAGTTGCCACCCAATGTTATATCAGTTTCAGGGGTGCAGTCTACTTCTGGCTACGTTATGCTGTGTTCCCACAAGCACAGTCCCTGTCTGTCCCCATCATTACAGTATCATTGACCATATTCCCTCCTCTGTCCCTGCGGTTCCCGTGACTTACACACTCCTCCTCTCGTGATAATCTGCTCGGCCATCACCTCCCACACCCAGGATCTGGTTCTGCCCAAAGGAGATAGTGATGTCATTCATTCCATGAATATTTTAGGGGGGCTTCCTTTCCCATGGCTGGGCACTGGGCCCAAGCCTGGAAAGATGGAGTCTCACCGGTGTGGATGAGACAGATGAGTAATAGGCAATTTGTTTTAATAAAAATGTCCCCATCATCCACTTAGTGGCTCAGGCCAGAACCTGGCTGTCATCCTTGAGCCCTCTCTCGCCTAACCCCATACATCCTGTCTACCTGCAAGTCTTGGCAGCTCCACTTCCAAAGTCCTTCCAGGATTCATCCTTTCCTTTACAACCCCCCCCCCCCACCAATCACCATGGCCCAGCTCCCAGCAACCACCGTCCCTCCCCTGAACCCCTGCCCGAGCCTCCTAGCTGGTCTCTGCCTCTCTTTCTTGTTTCCCTAGAACCCGTTCTCCACAGAGCAGCCGGAACCAACCTTGAAAAGCAACGGCACTCTTCTTCCTAAAGTCCTTCAATAGAATTTTCTTTAAAGTTTTCCCAAAGTGTAACAAATATTCAAAACACACGACTTGAGGCGTTGTCAAGTCATGAGCACACCTGTGTAGCTAGCCGCCTGAGCAAGATACAGAACTTTTCCAGCCCCCCGGAGGCCCTCTTGTGCCTCGATCGTCAGTCCCTAGCCCTCCAGCCCGAGTGAGCACTATTTCGACTTCTAAGCCGTTGGTTAGTTTTGTCTTGCTATATACATGATTACAGAACGTGTACTCTCTCGCGTGTGGTTTCTTTTTCTCAACATTCCATTTTCCGCACGGTGAAGAGTATGGATTTTAGTGTATGTGCAAAAGTAAATACATGAAATCTCTCGGAGCGGTACGGACGCGTTGGAACGCTGTTTGGAGCGTCTATCTTAGCCGAGGACATGCACGCCTTGTGATCTAGCAACTCTTGGGTAAACATCCACGAGTTCTACGGGCACGTGTTCACCTAAAGACAGGTATACGGATGTTAGCCCCAAACTGGAAACCATCAGGAGAACATTATTACTACATTATCGTACAGATAAGAAAACAGAGGGTCAGGGGTGCCTGGGTGGCTCCGTGGGTTAAAACCTCTGCCTTCAGCTCAGGTCATGATCTCAGGGTCCTGGGATCGAGCCCCGCGTCGGGCTCTCTGCTCGGTGGGGAGCCTGCTTCCCCCTCTCTCTCTGCCTGCCTCTCTGCCTACTTGTGATTTCTCTCTCTCTCTCTCTCTCTGTGTCAAATAAATAAATAAAATCTTTATAAAAAAAAAGAAAACAGAGGGTCAGAGAGATTGAAGAATGTCTAAGCCCATTCTTGTTGCTATAACAAAATAGCAGAGACTCGGTAGCTTATGAACAATGGAAGTTTGTTTGGCACAGTCCTTGAGGCTGGGAAGTCCAAGGTCAAGGCACCTGTAGATTCAGTGTCTAGCAAAGGCCTGCTTCCTGGTTCCTGGATGGTGCCTTCTCAATGAGTCCGTAACATGTTGGAAGGGGCGAAGGAGCTCTCTGGCCTCTCTTATGGGGAGCTAATCCCATTCATGGGGGCTCCACTCTCATGACCTCCCACCTTCTACCCTCATCACGTTGGGCATTAGGTTTCAACATAGGAATCTGAAAGTGAAGAACTTGCCCAAGATCACCCACGTGGCCTAAGGCATAACCAGGATTCAAATGAGGGTGACAAGACTCTGCTAGGACTCTGGTCTTTTTCTGCGACCTCTCTGGGTGCTTCTCCGCTCACCCTTCATCAGTCCTGATATGTGGGCTCTTGTGCTCCTGGCTAATCAGCTAGGCTTGCACCTTTCTCAGGCCCTGCTCCCTTCCAACATTTCTAAAGTCTTAGAATAGTTTCATATTTATAGAAAACTTGTAAAGACTGTTCTAGACTCCCTACTGATCCCTTACCCAGTTTCCCCCATTGTCAACACCTTACTCCACCATGGCACATTTGTCACAACTAAGAAGCCAACGTTGGCACGTTATGATGAACAAACAGCCATATTTTGTTTGGATTTCACTAGTTTTTCCATTAAAGTCCTTCCATTCCAGGCCAGCATCCAGAATGCCGCATACACTTGCCATTGTATCTTCCCATCTCCTCTGGTCTGGGACAATTTCTCAGACTTGCCTTGAGAGTTTTGTGGAGTATTGGTCTAGGGTTTTGTAGAATGTCCTGCGACTTGGGTTCGTCTGTGGTTTTTCTAATTTTTCTAAAGGGTGCTGTGTTCTTGGGAGGGAGACTGCAGAGATAAAGCTCACTTCCCATCCTATCATTTGGGGCAATGGGATCCACTGAACTTATCACAGATGCTGTTCACATTGGTCACCTGCGGAAAGGAGAAGGTACCTTTTCTGAAACATTGTTCCACTGAAAAGTTACTAATCTCTCCATCCTTCCTGTACTTTGGAAACAAGTCAGTGAGCATAGTCCCTACGCAAATGAGGAGGTCCAAAAAGCTCTATCTGCTAGAGGAGGAAGTAGCTACATAGATTATTTGCAATTCTTCTGTATTTGTTCATCCATCCATCCATCCATCCATTCATTCACTCATTTGTACTGCTATGGACTCATGGATATTTATTTTATACCATGGGTTATAGCCCAATACCTCATTATTTATTTATTTATGAAGATTTTATTTATTTATTTGATAGAGAGAGACACAGCGAGAGAGGGAACACAAGCAGGGGAAGTGGGAGAGGGAGAAGCAGGCTTCCCCCTAACTTCCCCCTCCAGCAGTGAGAATCCCGATGGCTCCCCTCCACCAGCCACTTCCTTGTCTCAGCCCAGGATGCTGGCACAAGCAATTTCAGAATTGTTAACGCATATCCCCGTGAGGAACAACTGGGCTGCCTCTGGGGTTCAGCAGTTATATACAGTTCCTTTTGTCTTTAGCTTTATAGTTCTGGTTAAAACACTGCTTCCCAAAGTTATTTAGGTCAATTCCTCTCCAGACCCTTCCCCGCTGCACCCCAGCCCCCCTACTGCTTACAGCGAAGTTATTCATACATTTAGATTCTTTTGTAACATTCTGGATGATTTTTTTAAGAGATTTTATTTATTTGACAGAGAGCGAGCGAGTGCACAAGCAGGGGAAGCGGCAGGCAGCGAGAGAGAGAGAGAGAGACAGAGAGAGAGACAGAGAGAGAGGCAGAGAGAGAGACAGAGAGAAGCCGACTCCCTGCTAAGCAGGGATTCCCTAAGTGAGCCGAAGGCAGATGCTTAACTGACTGAGCCACCCAGGCGCCCCCCCCCCCATGATTTTTTTTTTTAAATGTGCATATGTTAAAGCTTAATCTTTGGGCTCTCAGGTTCTATGCATTTGGCAGTTAGCATTCTGTATCTACAACTCCAGGATCCTGCAGGATAATCCCATCACCTAAAATTCCCCCAGGCCTCCCCTCTGCAGCTGATGGCTTCCCCTGCCCCAGCCCATCAACCACTCATCTGGTTTTTTGGCCCCTACGGTTTTGCTTTTACCTGAATGTCATGTGAATACAATCACACAACATCTAGCTGGGTTTTTGGTGTGTGTGTGTGTGTGTGTGTGTGTGTGTGTGTGTGTGTGTTTAAAATTTTATTTATTATTTGTCAGAGAGAGCCCAAGCAGGGGGAGCTGCAGGCATAGGGAGAGCAGAAGCAGGCTCCACTGAGCAGGGAGCCCGATGCGGGGCTTGATCCCAGGACCCTGAGATCATGACCTGAGCTGAAGGCATAGACTTTAACTGAGCCACTGAGCCACCCAGGTGCCCCAAGTTTTAAGATTTCTTTACTTATTCTGGATACATGTTCTTTATTAGATAGGTGACTTGCAAATATTTTCTATCAGTTTGTGGCTTGTCCATTAATTTTCTTACTGGTATCTTTCATGGAGCAAACGATCTACTTTTTTTTTTAATATTTTATTTATTTATTTAACAGAGAGAGAGAGATCACAAGTAGGCAGAGAGGCAGGCAGAGAGAGAGGGGGGAGCAGGCTCCCTGCTGAGCAGAGAGCCCGATGTGGGGCTCATCCCAGGACCCTGAGATCATGACCTAGAACCAAAGGCAGAGGCTTTAACCTACTGAACCACCCAGTTGCCCCTAAATGGTCTACTTTTTTTTTTTTTTTAAAGATTTTTATTTATTTATTTTAACAGAGAGAGAACACAAGCAGGCAGAGAGGCAGGCAGAGGCAGAGAGAGGAGCAGGCTCCCCGCTGAGCAAGGAGCCCGATGTGGGACTCGATCCCACGACGCTGGGGTCATGACCCGAGCTGAAGGCAGCTGCTCAACCAACTGAGCCACCCAGGGGTCCCTAAATGGTCTACTTTTGATAAAGCCCAATTTATATCAATTTTTCTCTCATGGATCCTGCTTTGGGTATCATATGTACCTAAAACTCATCCTCAAATCAAAGATCATGCAGATTTTCTTCTGTTCTCTTCTAGAAGTTTTATAGTTTTGTGTTTTACAGTTAGGCCTCTGATCCATTTTGGGTTAAATTTTGTACAAGGGGTGGGGTTTGGTTTTGACTTTATTTTGCGGCGTGCAAAGCCAGCGGCTTCAGTTGTGAGGAGTCTTCCTGCAGCGTATTGCACGGCTCCTTTGTCAAAACTTAGCCGACTTTGTTGGTGTCGGTCATTTTCTGAGCTCTCGGTTCTGTCCCTTTCTCGGAGCTTTTGCCTCCTCGGATCCATGGAAGGCCAGCTTCTGACCCTTCAGGGTTTCAGTGGGAATGTCACCTTTTCAGACAAGGCTTTGCCAGTCACCTACCTAAACTGGTCTCCCTTCTCCCCTCCGTGTTCTGTCACACAGTCCTCTGCTGTCATCTCTGGAGCCCTTGCTAGCACCTGAAATAGCTTCTCTTCCTCTTTTTTTAAATTGAGGTATACTTGGGGGTGCCTGGCTGGCTCCGCAGGAGAGCATGTGACTCTCGGTCTTGAGTTTGAGCCCCACATTGGGTGTGCAGATTACTTCAATAAACTTAAAAATATAATTGAGGTCTACTTGACATGTAATATCATACTAATGATCTTCTTTTCTTAACTATATAAGGCCTGGAATGGTGCTTGGCTCAGGGTGGGTGGAATAAAATAATAAAAATACATTTATTTATTATTTATTTATTTAGTAAACTCTACCCCCAACAGAGGGCTTGAACTCATGACCCCAAGTTCGAGAGTCACAGGTTCCACTGACTGAGCCAGTCAAGTGCCCCCCCTCTTGCTCTTCTAAAATTGATTTTTTTTTTAATCGTGGTAAAAGAAAATGCAAATACAATTTGCCACCTAAATCTTCTTAAATATACAGTTCGGCGGGGTTCATTATGATTGTGCTGTGGTGGAGCAGAATCTCCAAAACTTTTTCACCTTGCAGAACTGAAACTCTGCCCCTCCTTAAAGAGCAGCTCCCCTTTTCCCTCCCCCAGCGCCTGGGATCCAGCATTCCATTTTTTTTTTTTTTTTTTGACAGAGATAGAGATCACAAGTAGGCAGAGAGGCAGGCAGAGAGAGAGGGGGAAGCTGGCTCCCGGCTGAGCAGAGAGCCCGATGTGGGACTCGATCCCAGGACCCTGAGATCACGACCTGAGCCGAAGGCAAAGGCTTTAACCCACTGGGCCCCCCAGGCGCCCCCCATTTTTCTTTCTTATTTGACTATTTTTTTTCAAGATTTTTTTTTAAGATTTTATTTATTTATTTGAGAGAGACAGAGAGCAAGTGAGAGAGAGCATGAGAGGGGAGAAGGTCAGAGGGAGAAGCAGACTCCCCATGGAGCTGGGAGCCTGATGTGGGACTTGATCCCAGGATTCCAGGATCATGACCTGAGTTGAAGGCAATTGCCCAACCCACTTGAGCCGCCCAGGTGCCCCAAGATTTTATTTTTAAGTATCTGTCCATCCAATGTAGGGCTCGAACCTGCAGCCCCAAGATCCGGAGTCACATGGTGCTCGGACAGAGCCAGCTAGGTGCCCCTCCATGAATCTGACTCCTTTAGGTACCTCACATAAGTGGAATCATGGGATTATACATTTTTTGTCCGTTTGTGACTCCGTTCTCTTTCGATTGTTGTTTTTACGCAGACACATGCCTGTGGGAGGTTATTTTAATGTAGGCGTGCTGTGGGTGAGTACAGCCAGCGCTGGGGACAGGCCCTCTGCTTGCCCACGAGCACTCTTCCACCTGCAAACTGACGCGTCCTTTTCGCTTGTTAAAACTACTCTGGGCTGTGTCTCAGCTCTTCACCTCTGGGCATTTTGGGCTGTTATCTATTTATCAGAACCACAAACGGCAGCACTATGTGCATCTTTGTACATTGCTTTTTATTTGGGTGATTTCGTTCCAATGCATTTACCCAAAGCAGAATACAAGGTCAAATTTTGGAGGTCTGGCTATGGTCGGACTGTGATTCACAGCCTAAATCAACGTGTAGTTCCGCCAGTTAGGTGTAAATGTTTATTTCCCTCCCCACAGCCCCATCAACTTCGAGTTTTGTCAATTTAACGGACCTTTTGTTACGTTTTCTGGAAGACAGAGTATGTTCTCTGATTGCATAGGGGTAGGACTAACTAAAAAATAAAAGCATATCTGGTTTCCTATCATGGACAAAATCTGAAGCTTTTAAGTGGACTACCTATTTCAAATGATCCTGGGATGACACTGATTAGAAAATCCAACCAAATCTCCTAACACTGGGACGCTCTAGTACTGGGTAAGAAAAGTATTCAGACCATGGAGCTATTAACCCACTGAACTCTACAAGGGTCAGATCATACAAGAAAATCCCCTCCTTCTCTATCCTTCCTTCACCTGTTAAAATCCAGCCCCCCCCCCCAACCCATACCCTCGTGGTCCCAAGGCCTAGGTCTTTTTTTTAATCTCAGTGAGTCTAGCCAGTGGTTCTCTTATTTGTTTCACATTAGCCTCATCTGGAGAGCTTTAAAAAAATACTCATTCCTAGGCTCCACAGGGATTGAGATTTATTTGCTTTGGAATGCATCCTGGTCACCTATATTTTTATAAAAATCTTCCTAAGTAACACTTCCTAAGTAATGTGTAGTGAGTTTTTCCAACCAATGCTCATGACAGTGCTCAATAAATGCTTGTTGAGTGACCTACTGACTTGAGACAGGTTTCTGTAAGGGCTGTCTTCCTTTTTTATTGAGATATAATTCACACAACACAAAATCCGTCCTTTTGGAATGTGATATTTGGTGGTTTTTCACATACTCACAAAGTTAGGGAACCGTCATCACTATTAAATTTCAGGACGTCTTTATCACCTCCCAGAAGAAATCCCACACCCATGAAGTATGACTTCTCATTCTGCCCTCACCCTACCCCTGGCAGCCCCTCACCGACTTACTGTCTTTACGGACTTGCCTATTCTGGACATTTCCTATAAATGGAACCATGGCCTTGTGTGTCTGGCTTCTTTCACTTAGCATCACGTTTTCTTTTTTTTTTTTTAAGATTTTATTTATTTGATATATATAGAGAGAACAAGTAGGCAGAGAGGCAGGCAGTGAGAGAGGGGGAAGCAGCTCCCCACTGAGCAGAGAGCCCGATGCGGGGCTCGATCTCAGGACCCTGAGATCACAACCTGAGCCGAAAGCAGAAGTTTTAACCCACTGAGCCACCCAGGCGCCCCAGCATCACGTTTTCAAGGGTCAGTTGTTTTGCAACAAGCATTGGATCTTCATTTATTTTTATGGCTGAGTAATAGTCCACTGGATGGATATACTACTCGGTTTATCCACCCATCAGCTAATGGACATTTGGGTGTTTTCTGGTTGCTGGCTATAAATGCTGTTATCATTCATGTATAAGCTTTTGTATGAACATATGCTTTTAATTTTTGGGGGTATATATCTAGGAGTAGAATTGCTAGGTCATATGATAATTCTCTGCTTAAAGTTTTGAGGAGCTGCCAAAATGGTTTTCAGTGTGCACCATTTTACAATTCCATCAGTAACGTATGAAGGTTCCAATTTCGTTACATCCTCACTAACACTTGCTATGATGTTTTCAGATTATCGTCATCCTAGTGGGTGTGTGAAGTGAGATCTCATGTGGTTTTGATTTTGATTTCCATTTTCCCGATGACTAATAATGTTAAGCATCTTTTCATGCACTTATTGGCTATTGGTATATCTTCTCTGGAGAAAGATCTATCCAGATTCTTTGCTCATTTTTTTTTAAAGATTTTATTTATTTATTTGACAGAGAGAGAGAGAGAGATCACAAGCAGGCAGAGAGGCAGGCAGAGAGGGGGAAGCAGGCTCCTTGATGAGCAAAGAGCCTGATGCAGGGCTCAATCCCAGGACCCTGAGACCATGACCCAAGCCGAAGGCAGAGGCTTCAACCCACTGAACCACCCAGGTGCCCCTCTTTGCCCATTTTAAAATTGGGGTGTCCTTTGTCGTTGAGTTATGAGTTATTAATAGTCTAATACTCTGGATATTAGACCCTTATCAGACATGTTATCTGCAAATTTTGCCCCTCATTTTGTGGGTTGTCTTCTTGCCTTTTTGATAGTGTCCTTGGAAGTAGAAACATTTTAGGTTTTCATACAGTTCAACTAATCTACTCTTTCCTTTGGTTGTTTTATATTTGGTGCTCTTATATTTAGGTCTTTGATCTATATTGAGTTACTTTTTATATAAAGTGTGATCTGGAAGTCCAACTTCATTTTTTTTGTGGTTATCCAGTTGTTCTAGCATAATTTGTTGAAAAAAATTGCTCTTTCCTCACTGAATTGTCTTGGCACTTTTGTTGAAAATCAATTGACCATAGATGTATGGATCTACTTTGGGATTCTTAATTCTATTCCACTGATCCATATGTCTCTCCTTATGCCAGGACCACATGGTCTTGCTTAATGTAGCTCTGTAGTACGTTTTGAAATTGGAAAATATAAGTCTTCCACCTTTTTTTCCCCTATAAGATTGCTTTGGAGATTCTGGGTTCTATCCATTTCCATGTTAATTCTAGGATCAGCTTGTTAACTTCTGAAAAAGGACAGCTGTAATTTTGATAGGGATTGTGTTGAACTTATATCAGTTTGGGGATTATTGCCATCTTAGCAAGATAGTCTTCCAATCTATGAGCAAGGATGACTTTCCATTTATTTAGGTCTTTAATTTCTTTCAATGGTGTTTTATAGTGTTCAGTGTATAGGTCTTGCACTTTAGTTAAATCTACTCCTAAATGGGTGCCTGGGTGGCTCAATTGGTTGGGCGACTGCATTCAGCTCAGGTCATGATCCCAGGGACCCCGGTTCGAGTCCCACATCGGCCTCCCGGCTCCAGGGGAAGTCTGCTTCTCACTCTGACCTTCTCCCTTCTCATGCTTTCTCTCACTCTCTCTCTTTCTCAAATAAATAAATAAAAATCTTTAAAAAAAATAAATTTACTCCTAAGCATTTTATTCTTATTGATGCTATTATAAATGAAATTATTTTCTTTTTTTCTTTAAAGATTTTACTTATGAGAGAGAGATATGATTAAAAAGATAAAAGATACTTTTATCTTTTTAGATAAAAGATATCTTTTATCTTTTTAGATAAAAGTCAATGTGATAGGCAAGTCTCTACCCACCCCGGCCCCGTGGTTTCCTTCTCCTTAGGAAACCACTGTGCTCATTTCCTGGGAGACTGTGTACAGCTGCTTTCCTGCCGGGAGGGCAGAGGTGAAGAGCTGCTCACTGCGTAGCCCGCTAACCCTAAAATATTTTCTTTTTTTTTTTTCTAAAATATTTTCTATCTGACCTTTTATAGAAAAAGTTTGCTGATTTCCTCTTTTGTCTTTTATCCTTTCAAAGGATGCTGCTATGATACTCTAGGACAGTTTTATATACATGTTATTCTACATAGTGGATTTGGATGGGAGGAATGCTGTAAGTGCATTGGCTATTGGAAATCGGTCACTTGGGTGGCTATTAGCAAGCAGCGCTCCGGAGAGGTTGAACCAATTCGGACTGCCTCCGACAATGCGTGCTTGGGCCTGCTCCCCACATCCTCGCATTAACAGTGCGCTAATAATCCGACACTTGCCAATCTGATAAGTGAAGCCTGGCACTCACAGTACTTCTAATTTACATTTTTCTCACCAGGGATAAGGGCTAAGCATCTCAAGTCTAAACTTAAAAAAACCCCACGAAACACCAAACAACTCCTCCCGAGCCATTCCCGGTGCAGCCGACTCAGGACTCCGGGCCTGGTCCCCTGCTCCCCCGGGACGCCGGGCGTGGCCGCGGCGGGAGGCGGGAAGCCGGAGGCGGGAGGCGGGGGCGCAGACCCCTCGGTGCCCCCCTTCCCTGGCCGGCCGCGGAGCCCCGCCCCGGGTCCGCCTCCCAGGGCCAGGGCGGAGCGCGCGGGCCGGGGGCGGTGCCGCGCTGCCTGATTTATTCCCGTGCAGGAGCTGCAGTGAGAGCTCCGTGGTGTGCACGGCCGAAGCCCCCGCTCCTGCGCCCGCGTCTCCACGGCATGCCGGACCCCCGCCTGCTGGCCGCGCTCTGCGGCGCGCTCCTCTGCGCCTCGGGACTCTTCGCCGCCTCCGGTGAGTCGATCGCGCCGCCCTCCGGCCCTCGCCCCTCCTCCCCGCGCCGCTCGGAAGTTCGCCGCGGCGCCCTCTCTCCACCACCACTGTTTACAAACTTGGGCAAAAGAGCCGGGGCCATGCGGAGGGGCGGCTTCTCCGGCTGCGCCCCGGCGGGACGCGGGGATGCGCTCGGCCTCTCCTGCGGTCTCGGCGCTCGGGCGTTCTGGGCAGTGATAGAGGCTTGGGTGTGGGGCGGGGACTCGGGACACCGGGTGACAGCCCCGCCGGCCCCCGGGGATGGGGCTTACACATAACAAAGGAATCTGCTGTGTCGGGCCTCTCTTTTCCCATCTGTAAAATGAGGCCAATGAACTGTGCCCGACTCTGGCGCGTCTTCCACCTGGAAGTTTCTAGGGCTCTTGTATTGCTAAGTCTTGTCCAGCCAACTTTCCCTGGCTGCTCCCTCGCAAGCTGGCGGCTGGTGTGTTCATTGGAGTTTTGCATCCCCGCTTGTGGGTGTCTGGTGGGATGAGCGACGGCGGGGAAGGCGGAGGAAGGGGACGGGGCTCTGGGTGGGGCCCAGGAGGAGGGGGTGCAAGAACCTGGGGAGGGGCTTGAAGAGGGCTGCCTTCTGGGCTGGTGGCTTCCGACTCCCTCCCGCGGCCTTGGCGTGTCGCTGTATCTTCCTTGCTCCTCCTCCCCCGCGGAGGAGGCCTTCTGAGCACAGCTGGGCCTCCGGCGGGCTGGTTCTGGGGATGTCCCATTTCCTTACTGTGGGGCCCACACAGCCGGTCGCCTCTAGGGCTTTAGAGAGGTGCCCATGGTCGGCGCGCTTCTGGTATCCCCTCCCTCATTTTCTCAAAGAAAGCGGGGGTATGAGGGTGTCAAAGCTGAGCCGGGGCGCTCCTTCCTGCCCTCCTGCCACAGTCCGACCCCCCGGCCTGGAGCCAGAAGCTCGGGGGCCAAGCTCTGCCACACTTGGGGATTCGGAGCTGGTGGCTGTCCAGCGACCCTGGACCCAGCTGGGTCTTTGAAGTCCCTTTCCACTCCTCTCTGTCCCCACCACCTGAGCCCTGGCTAAATGTTCCCAGAGAAGTCAGCAAAAGGCAGGACTCTGAAACCGCCAAGGTGGTTTTGTAGAGGGTGATGGGGCTTTTCCCGGAAAGGGGAAGTACCAGGGCTGCTGGGCCCAGGTGAGTCAGCCGAAGCCTAAGACCTGGGCTGTGGGGGGCAGAGGCCCCCTTTCACTTTCCTTTTGTCCCCAGTGGACCTCTTTGCCCTGGAGCAGCATGGAGAGAGGGTGCGGTTGGTTGGGGAGAAGAGGAGTTGGATTTGGTTGGGACAGGAGCCCAGGACTCTGGCCATTCCCAAGGCTCTGTCTGTGGCAGTGCCCGGCCTGCCAGGTCAGGGGAGGCGATTAACCTGCTATTTAAAGCCAATGACTAATAGCTCATTGGGAGCTGCCTTAAGCTCCCCGGCGCTGCGGAGGTGGCTCTCTGAGGGCTCCAGTGCTCGTTAACGGTGTCCCCGTTCCCTCCGTTCCCTTCTCAGGAGCTGGGCCCAGCTCTTTGGAGCTCTGGGACTTAAGGAGCCTCCACCCCACCCCGGGATGGCATGATTCTATGGGTAGGAAAAGCGATTTCTCATGTCGTACCCCACATGGCGGGGTAGGCCCTTCTGGGATGCAAAGGTCAGCTAGGAGAACCCGCACCCGCCTGGCCGGCCTGGTGGGCAGCACTGAGCGCTCACATCCGTCCCCCAGGCCCCCGGGGCCAGAAGCCCTGGGGTCCTCTCCAGCCCTCCTTCTCAAGTCTGCCTTCCTCAACTCTTCACCTGAATCCCTCTCTCACCAGAGCCGCTCCTGTCACATTTCCGCCCGAAGCCAGGGAGATCTTTGTGTGGCCCCAGGGTACCTCCCTGCCCCAGGGGAGCCCTTCCGAAAGCTCTGCAGTTGGCCTTTTCTCCATATTCTTCTTCCCAGAATGGGAAATGGCTTCCTCACTCCCACCTCACCCTTGAGAGTCTTTGATTTTTTTTTTTCTTTTCTCCTGGTGGACAGCGGTGGCCTGCTGAAGGAAGGTTAAGGGCTCCCAGCCTGCAGGTTGGAAAGTCTGAGCTTGTCATTTCTAAGATCCCACGGGTCTGGCCCCTACCTACCCTCCCTTTCTGCTCTGTTGTCCTCTCCTCCGGCTTACCATGGTCCTGTGCTCCTGCCCTTCTTTAGAATGTTCTTTCCTCCCCATTCGGGCACACTCCACTCCACCTCTTAGACCCAGCTCCCCTGTCCCCTCTGAAACTTCCAACTCTGACAGAAGCCACACCTCCAGTGGCCATTCATGCAGGCTTCCATCAGAGCTGGTGATGCCTCTTCACCACCCAGCGACTGTCCCCCTCTTTCCAATGGCTTCTTGAGGCCTGGACCGCATTTGGTTCCCCTGACTCAGCAACCCAGCATGCACATGGTAGGCCCCCTCCTGCCCCCGCCCAGTATTTACTGAATGAATGACTTGCTATTCTTGAGTCGGAGCTGGTGACATTGCAGGTGACTTCTGTGACTCTAGCCAGTGCCTCAATGGTGGAACCTGCTTATTGGGCCAGGACAACACCCCCTTCTACTGCCTCTGCCCTGAAGGCTTCACGGGTCTGATCTGCAATGAGACGGAGAAAGGTACCTGCCCGGGGTCCTGCCCTCTCACCCCCCCGCCCCAGCTCCCAGCTGCAGCCCCTGCTGCCGGGTCCGCTTTGTCCCCCAGTGGGCCGAGGTCCTCAGCACCTCACCCGTGGTCAGCCAGCATTTCCCTGGAAACTCCCTGTGCCACTTGGAAAGCTGGCTGCTTCCCTCACTGGGACTGATTCGCCTACACCTGACCCTTCTTGGCGCCAGGCTGGCCCAGGCTTCCATCGGGCAGAGGAGAGAGGGAGGGGATGGCAGGGGGAGGCGGGCAGGGGGCTGAGTCTGCTCCGTGGGTCCTTTTGGGGCATCTGCTGCTGCCTGTCTTGGTCCCTGGCTCCTTCTCGATCCCCTGCCTGCCTTACCTGCCTCTCCGTCCCTAGGTCCTTGTTTCCCAAACCCCTGCCGCAATGATGCCGAATGCCGGGTGGTTGCCGACTCGCACAGAGGGGACACCTTCACCCAGTACGTCTGCAAGTGTCTTCACGGCTATACGGGTGTCCACTGTGAGACCAGTGAGTATCTGGGGGGGCCTGACCTGACGGGGGAGGTCCAGAGCAGCTCAGGCCCCGTGTTGGCCTCGTTCCCTGCCTCCGGGCCTCCTCTGGTAGATCGAGGGGAAGACAGAGCCTCAGTTTGTGCTCCTGTTGTCCTGGACTCATTCCCGCTTGGCCTTCTGTCCTCATACTGCAGGCCAGGCCTGACGTCGCTGCAGGGGACTGAAGGGTGGCGGTGGCCCCAGAGGTCCTGGGAGCGCGGCTGCCTGGGTCACCGCGAACCAGACCCACTGCGTTAGGGTTAAGTCCTGAGAGTTTTCTCCCAAGAGGGGGAAATCAACACATTCCTCATGCTAGGGCCCAGGAGGTCGGCAAGTAAATAAGACTGGGGGCCTTGGAGTCTGACAGTTCCCGGCCCAAGTTTGACTGCAGCCTCATCACAGGGCTCAGGGAGGAGGGAGAGGCCTGGGCAGGCCAGGCCGTCCCCTCACGGGGTCAGGCGGTCAGAGGCCGGCGTGTGCAGAGGGGCTGACCGGCCCGGCCTGCCTGGTTATCCACTCAGCCACAGAATGGCCCTGGGTGCGTGCCCAGCCTCCAGTGCTGGCGGCAGCTGTCCTCACCATCCTCCCTCTTGGCCCAGCTGGAGTCCCTGCCCCGAAGCTGGGACTCGTCCTCTCTTGCTGCAGGCAGGCGGGCGGACTCAAGGATGAGTCCGCATCCTTGGGGCGCCCAGGTTCTTCGGGCCAGTGGTCTGCCGCTGAGCCTCTTGGGTTGGGGCAGGCAGTTCCCCTTCTGGCCAATGTGGGGGTGCTCTCTGAGACTGATCTGCAGGAGGCAGGGTGTGGGGCAGCTGGGTGGGCGCTGGGGCCTGGGGGAGAGCACCTCTGAGGAGGCAGCAGGGAGGGCCTGTCCCCTGGGTTCTGGGCTGAGGCCAGTGTCTTTTTGAGACACTGGGTGGGGGAATGTGTGCATGTCTGTGGTTGGGGGTCCCTAGGGCAGACAGCCCTGGGTGGGGCCAGGTGTGCCCACTTAATTACTGTGCGGGGAGCCCAGGTCGACGTGGGTGTGCCCGAGTTGGAATTGCCCACCCCGCCTTCAGCTCTGCGGTCTGGGCTCTGCCCCGCGGTCTGGGCTCTGCCCCGGGTCAGATGCGGCCGCTCCCAGAGCAGAAGGCAGGAGGCAGCCACGAGGTGGGGGAGCCCCCAGAGGGACCATTGCAACCCCTCCTTGTTTATCAGGGGGTGTGTTTCCTTAGAGCCCACGGGGACCCCACAGGTCCCAAGAACGCACGGTGGGGTCCCTTAGAGTATGGACATGTGAGGTGTGGGGACCTGGTTACAAATCCTGGCTTAGCCCCTGGTCAGTTGTGATCTCGGCTGCGTGGCTGCACTTTCCCGGGGCGAGGGTCCTAGCGCCGAGCTCAGCGTCTGTCAGCAGGTCTGTCCCTGGCTTCTCCTCCTGGGGGATCCTTGGGGGATCTCTGGGGAATGAGAGGGCCCTGGCCCCCTAGGACCACATCCCTGGGGTCGTGGTGAAGGTGATGGCCCCTTGGCCAGGGGCAACTTGGCAGATGACTGGTTTAAGACCCATAGTTGGAAGGGGCAAACGGTACGAGAGAGAACGGAACGGCATTCACGCCACAGCCAGCGGAAGAAGTCCTGTCAGTGGGATTGTAGAGAAGTCCGGGCAGATTTGCTTATTGCTTTTTTTTTTTTAAGATTTTATTTATTTGAGAAAGAGAGACAGACACCTCAAGCAGGGGGGAGGGGCAGAGGGAGAAGGAGAAGCAGACCCCCAGGAGCAGGGAACCTGACTGGTGTGGGCTCCAACCCAGCACCCTTAGCTCATGACTTGAGCTAAAGGCAGATGCTTAACCAACTGAGCCCCTGAGGTGCCCCATGATTTGCCTATTGCTTTGTGTCCAGTACAAGTACCGTTTGCTGCCAAAGGGGTGCTACCTCTCCCAAAGTCATCCTGGGGAAGCCAGGGCCGGGGCTGGCTATGGTGGTCCTGGTGGGCTGGGGACACTGAAGAAGAGCAGGTCCCACTGGAATTCCCCCCCACCAGTCTGGTCCCTGGTCTCCGCGCCTCCCCCCCGCCCCCCCCAATAATTGCTGCACGGCGCCCTGTGAAAACCAGACCATCTACCACAGCCTGGCAAGAGATGCTGGCTGCCAGTCCCAGGAATGCCGCGGGTGCCGGCCTGGAACCTTCGGGCAGCCCTGGGGCCCAACTCCCCATGTCTGTCCCCTCCCCCTCTTCCTCACCATGCACCTTTTCTTGAACCCTGAGAGTCCTTTCCTGGTCTGTGCTCTGGGTCTCAGCAGAGGCCACGCTGTGTTATTTTCCGGTCGTCTGGGGCCCGCATGCTTGGGTGGCCACCTGACTGCCGCCTCCCCCCTCTCCCCCGCAGTGTGCACCATGCCGCTGGGCATGGAGACAGGCGCCATTGCCGACTCGCAGATCTCTGCCTCCTCTGTGCACTTGGGCTTCATGGGTTTACAGCGCTGGGCCCCTGAGCTGGCCCGTCTGCACCGCACGGGCATTGTCAATGCTTGGACAGCCAGCAACTATGACAAGAACCCCTGGATCCAGGTATGGAAAGAATGGCTCTGGGGTGGGCAGAGTGATGGGAGAAAGTCTGCCTGCATTTGGGGGGCTCATAACCGAGGCCCAGGTAGCAAGGTTGTGGGTTCCCACAGGTGAGGTATCTGTCAGTGGAGGGCAGCATGGCGGGGGAGAGGAGTAGGGGGTGGACAGGGAGCAGACTCCAGGTTGCGAGGGGCTGTTTGCCCTGAATGAAGCCTTTGGGGACCTCGTCCCTCCGTGTGCATTCCTGAGCACCGGGCCCAAAGCTCTGAGAGGCCCCGATGGGAAAGCCCGCGCTCCTTTCTGGGTAGGGGGAGTGGCGGGAGTCTAAAGAACCTAGGAGATGAGGGTACTATCCTCCCTCTGGGGATCCAGGTGAACCTGATGCGGAAGATGCGGGTGATGGGTGTGGTGACACAGGGCGCCAGCCGCGCAGGCAGTGCCGAGTACCTGAAGACTTTCAAGGTGGCCTACAGCACCAATGGACACAAGTTCCAGTTTATCCAGAGTGCGGAGGGGACAGAAGACAAGGTGAGGGCTCTAACGAAGGGCTGTGGACTGCATCCTCTGGGGCCCTAGAGCTATTTGAGTGGAGTGAGGGTGTTCTGGATCATTAGCCATGTGGTGGGTTGTCAATTGCCTCTTAGGTCCCAGAAATCGGGAAACCCACATTATTCCCATGTTCTGTAGTTACAAGTGATAGCTCCTACTTTATAGATGAGGATAATGAGACTCAGAAAGGTTCAGTGACCTGTTGAGGGTGGCTGTAGTGGTGGAGGTGGGATGCATTCTGAGCCTTCAGGGCTACCATGTACAGTTGTACAGGCTGTATACTGCTCAAGGATGTCATTACTAAGTGAGCACCATTCACAGTGTAGACATCATGGGTTTGTGTACTTCTGCCTGTGGGGAAATTAGTATAATAAAGGGTCTTGGGAAAGGAGTGCCTTTTCCTATAAGTGATAAGTAGCTGTGTGTGCAAGATAGGGGTTTGTTCAAGCCCATGCCCCATGATCAAGAAAAGTGTGAGGAGGGGTGGCCAGAGGAAGAACTGACCCCTTGCTGGCTCTGCTAAGCCCCATCTCTGCCTCCCAGGCCTGATGAGGGAGGTGAGGCAACTCCAGGAAGGTGGACTGCCCACACTGATCCATCCTCCAATCTGCTTTCCTCCTAGATATTTGTGGGTAACATGGACAATAGTGGCCTGAAGGTCAACCTGTTTGACTTCCCTCTGGAGGTGCAGTACCTGAGGCTGGTCCCCATCATATGTCACCGGGGCTGCACCCTCCGCTTTGAGCTCCTTGGCTGTGAGCTCAATGGTGAGTGCTCGGGGGCTGGGAGCAGTACTAAGAAATGGGCTTCTCTGCCCACTTCCTTCTCAGCCAGGTGGAGCTGGGTAGGATGGCAGCAAGGCCAGGGGACCTGGGCTCCCACAGGAAATGTGCACGGGAGGGACCACCTGGCCCTCGGGGCGCTGGCCTTCGTGGTTGCGGTCTGCCTACCCTTGGCATTTGGGCTGGTGGGAGGAAAAAAAAAGATACCCCTCCAGTTGTCAAAGTATTTTCTGTTATTCTGTTATTTCTGCTTGGTTCCTTGAGCTTCTAGAACATGTAGCATGAGTTCTGTTTTACGGACATCAGCTCCCTGAGGTCAAGGAGTTTGTTTTCTTCATGGCTGTAGTCCCAGTGCTTAGAACGGTGCCTGGATTGTAGATATGCAATAAACATTTAATGAACAAGTGAATGAATATGGAAAGGGAAGCCCCGATAAATTCTTTGTCAAGTGCACATAAGCTGGTAGGTTTTAAAACTTGGTCTAGATCCCTGGGCTTTGGACGTCCACCCACTTAGTGCTCTTCCCCCCCCCCCCCTCTCCTGTAACTCATCATTCAAGAGAAATGCGGGGACTTCTAGAGTCCTAGGCCCGGAGCTGATGCTTTCTGCTGCCCCTTCCAGAGAAAGTCCCAGATGGAGGGATGGGGGGGGGGGGGAGGCACCAGAAAGAGATAGGTTTCTGATGCTCCAGGAAAAAGTCATCACTGGACCCATCAGGCTGCAGGGGCTGGGCTGAGCAACTTTGTCTCAGCCCTGGGCTCTCTGAGCGCTGGGTATTTCCCTCTTTGCAGCTACAGCGCCACCTTCTGGCCGCTGGCGGAACTGTAGGGCTCACTTGGCGGAGCTGCAGAGCAGAGAGGTGGCTCTTTGCCTTGTCTTACCCAAAACCTGCCCTTTTATTTTTTATTTTTTTTTAAAGATTTTATTTACTTATTTGACAGAGAGAGAGAGAGAGATCACAAGTAGGCAGAGAGGCAGGCAGAGAGGCAGGGGGAAGCAGGCTCCCTGCCAAGCAAGGAGCCTAATACGGGGCTCGATCCCAGGACCCTGAGATCAGGACCTGAGCCGAAGGCAGAGGCTTTAACCTGCTGAGCCACCCAGGCGCCCCTAAAACCCGCCCTTTTAAAGTATGAACTTAAGTCATTGCATTCCCTTTCCCAGGGAATGAGCCTTACTGGTTAAGTGGGGAGTTAAAGACTGCGTTCTGCTAAAAGGAAGTTTAGGCTAGTGGCACAGGACAGGTTTGGGGGCTCTGCAGCCTTTGGCTACATTAAAGTTGCCTGCATGGTTCATGGTCCTGTCGCAGCCGGCTCCCTCCTAGGCCAAGAGAGAGCAAGCCTGGCAAGCTGTCCTGCCTGCATTCCTCAAGATCTGGATCTTCTCCTTTCCCTAGTTGGCATTCCAGGGGGCTGGTGAGAGTGTTGGTGTGTGCGTGTATGGACACGTATGTGCATGTGTGCACGTGTGTGGCGCTGAGGTCGGGGCATGAGGATGCCCCTGTTGGGATGGTTTTTGAGTGGAGGCTTGGATGACAGAGCAAGCCACATGAAGAACTTGGAAAGAGCATTCTAGGCAGGCGAGGAGCTGGCAGGTGCAAAGCCCTGGGGCATGTTGAAGGATAGAAGGCAGGCCAGCGGGGCTCGAGCCTAGACAGTGAGGGACAGCTTGCTGGGGTTGAGGCTGGAGAGCAGGATGGAGCCAGGCAATCTGGCTGAATGGATCATTTTAAGGATTCAGATCTTTGTCCTCAGGACAAGAGGCAGCCATGTGGGGGCAGGGGGAGTGCTAACAGGACAGGATTTTAGTGTGTCTAGAAGGGAGCCCTTAGGCTGTGTGGGGAGAATGGGGGCAGAGGCCCATCGTGGGTGAGGGGAGTCCCGTGGGAAAATCGGGTGGCTGGGATCAGGGTGGTAGACTCGAGGGGTTGGGCAGATTATAGTCCTCTACTCACCGTGAGCTCCGAGGACCCAGTAGTAGGAGCATCACCCAGGAGCATGTAGAAACGCGGGCTCCAGCCCTACCCTAGACCTGCAGAGACAGAATCTTCATTTTAACAAGATCCTTGGTTGATCTGTGAGAAACACCTCTCCATGGGGTCCTTTCCCAGGGTCACATAGCGAGGGATGGAGTGGAGAGTCCTGGCCCTTGGCACAGTGCCCCTCCCAGCGGCATTGTCCCTGGAAGGCTGACTTGGTCAGGAGGCCCAGGGGTGAGGGGGCGTGAATTGTGGGGAAGCCGGAGATCTGTAGAGGGGTCCCCCTTGAGCCTAGGATATCAACATGGCCTCCTCTGCAGAGCTGCCCCCAGCCTCAGCCTTCCCGGGAACCACCTGACCCAGTAACCTCTCATTTGCACCTGCTGGAGGGCAGCCATGGGGTCCCCTTCATCCCTGAGTTACCAGCAGGCAGGCCTTCATGGCTCTGGAAGGGGGTGTGGATGGTGGCGATGATGTCACAGCCTGGTGTGGTGAGTAGGAGTGTGTGTGTATGTGTGTGTGTGTGAGAGAGAGAGACACGGGCCCAGTGCTTACTGTCTCAGCATGTTTCCTCACCCATAGAATGGGGTTATTGATTGCCTTTCAGGTTCCTGGTGGTAGATGAAACGACAGAAGTGAGCCCTGGATCAATAGGATACTTGTTGCTGATGTCCTTGACCAAGATCACAGGTCTCAGCCTTGTTAGATAGCAGCTGGATCATAGGAGTGAGAGAGAGAAATGTGGAGTCCCGTGGGGGCCCAAGTCCTGCCCAAGTGAGGTGGTCAGGGCAGGCTTCTTGGAGGAGGCGTCTAATGAGTCAGGCCTTAAAGAAGGTGTGGGGGAGATGGTGGCAGGGCCTGCCCTTGTGCAGAGGGGACAGGTGGTGGGGGATCTGGGAAGGGCAAATCAGGGCGGGGGTGGGAACTGAGGGCAGCTGGCTCAGGTGAGGGGTCGGGGAGGTGAGCAGAGAAAGCACAACGGTTGGCTCTAAAAGGTGGAAGGAGCTTCTGTCTGTCCAAGAGGACGCCCGAGGCTGGTCCCGATCCGCAGCCCTGCCACCCCCGTGGTCGCCTCGTGCTGTCGCTTCTGGAAGGCTGCCGCAGTCGTGATCTCGGTGACCAACCCCTTTGCTGGCAGGATGTGCGGAGCCCCTGGGCATGAAGGACAACAGCATCCCCGACAAGCAGATCACGGCCTCCAGCATCTACAGGACCTGGGGCCTGAATGCCTTCAGCTGGTATCCCTTCTATGCGCGGCTGGACAAGCAGGGCAAGTTCAATGCCTGGACCGCTCAGACCAATGATGCCTCCGAGTGGCTGCAGGTGGGTCGGGCTGCAGGGCTGCAGGGCTGCAGGGCTGCAGGGCTGCAGGGCTGCAGGGCTGCAGGGCTGCAGGGCTGCAGGGCTGCAGGGCTGCAGGGCTGCAGGGCTGCAGGGCTGCAGGGCTGCAGGGCTGCAGGGCTGGGCCCCCCGGGGCTGCTGGTCTTTGACTTCTGCCCAGCTCAGGCTTCTGCTCCCCAAGAGGGAGTGTCTGAAAAGCCTTGTTTCTCTTCAGCTTTGTTTTCCCCCCTCCCACGTGCCTCAGCTTCTCCCGATTCAGCTCAGCAATGGAGAAAGGGTGTGTGTGTGTGTATGTGTGTGTGTGTGTGTGTATACACACGGAGGTAGAGCCATCTCCGCCAGCGGCCACAGGGTGACGAGGCTGAGCCCGTGGATAGGACAGGACAGAGGGGAGGGACGCCCGACCTGGGCAGGCACCCCACAGGTCTTCCCTGCCTGACTCGGTGTCTGAGGGTGCCCCGTGGGACGGCCCCTGGATTTCCTGAAATTGGGAAGTAGGAGAGTCCCAGAAACCCGGGCCGTCCGCTGATGTTCTCGATGCGGGAGCCGTCCTGGCTGGGTGAGGGTCTGCCGGGGCCGTGCAGCAAGTCAGGTGTGCCAGCCGGGTCTTGGGACAGCCCGTCCGGGGGCAGGTGGCAGGCTCCCAGGGTGCTCAGGGACTGGGGGCAGGAGGGGTGGCTCTCGGGCCCCAGTTGCCCTTAGCCTGTGGAGCCGGGTCCCGCGCCTGCATTTGGACGCCTTCGAGATTCGTGCCGGGCCGCGGACCGCCCCATGGGACACCTCGGGGACCACGCCAGTGTCTCTTCATCCTTGTTCTCTTTGTGCCTGGGGTGGCGTGGGGGCTGGCTGCGGGCTGGCCAGGGCCCAGGCTCTGAACTCCAGCTTCGCTGCAGTGAAGTGTCTAACAGGGTGTGACAAAATAGGGGACAGGCTTTATGTCCCTTGTATAAGTGAGAAGGTTGTGCCAAATGAAGTAGCTTCACCCAAAATAGAAGTCATGCCCCCCCAGCCTGTCTGCCTTTTGCCACCTTCCTGGAGAGGATGGTCGACCGAAGACCACGTGGTTGATTTTTCCCTGTAGATTGACCTGGGCTCCCAGAGGCGAGTGTCCGGCATCATTACCCAGGGGGCCCGAGACTTCGGCCACATCCAGTATGTGGCCGCCTACAAGGTGGCCTACAGTAACGACAGCACGAACTGGGTCGAGTACAAGGACCAGGGTGCCGTGGACAGCAAGGTGGGTGTGTGGCCAGCCGACGTCCTGTCACCCCTCTCGGGGGGTGCCCTTCGAGTCTGGCCAGGGGCTCTGAGGGGCGGTGCGGCCCGGAGGGGGCTGGCCCCGGGGCCCTCCTGACACCCCCACTCTGCCTCCAGATCCTCCCGGGCAACTTGGACAATAATTCCCACAAGAAGAACATGTTCGAGGTGCCCTTCCTGGCTCGCTTTGTGCGCATCCTGCCCGTCGCCTGGCACAACCGTATCACCATGC
>CM052797.1:5595328-5616393 GCA_028533885.1 Nasua narica
CTCCCCCCCCAGCCTGGCACCCACCCCTCCCCCCATCCCATTCCCTCAGGCACTGTGGGAGTGGAATCGGTCTGGGATGGACCGGGAAGGGCAAAGTAGGGAGTGGGGGGAGTGGGGCCCGCACCTCCCCAGATCTCTGGTTCTAGTCTCTTGTGTTTTCCCGACACTCCTCCCGCACCCCACGTTCCCCCCTTCCCCGGAGGAAGGCCCTGAGGCGCCAGGCTGGAGATAACGGTCCCCTGTCCCTCAGCAGGATGCTGTCACTCCTGCCGCTGCCACCAAGCCCCCCGCCCCCGTATCCCCCCTTATCTCCCTGGAGACCTCTCTTGACCCTTGGCCTAAAAAAGAGACAGAAGGGGGTGGGATGGGGTGGGCGGGCTTCCGGAGAGATAGGGGTGGAGGTGGGTGGCCTGGGGGGGTACCCTCTGTGCTGGTTCTTTACCCCAGAGTACACAGGCAGCTTCCAAAATATATTTATGTCACCCCCTGGAATTCCTGCTGTGGTTCATCATTGCTCTGTCCGCATGGGCTTTGGGCTGGTGCTCCCACCCTCCCCCTGCAGTCCTCCCAGAGGCCAGCACGCTCTGGTCACCTGCCGGCTATAGCTACCACGGAGAGCTTAACAGCAGGAGAAGGGAGGAGACTCCTGAGGGGTCCCACTTCCGAGTCCCCGGTGCCTGGCCTCTCCCCCTTAGTTCTTCAGCCCCCTGAGCCATGCAGCCCCGGGGCCCATAGCTGCTGCCCGGAAGGAGGCTGGGGGGAGTACCTGGCATAGAGGCGGTCTCCACGAATGCCTTTGCTCTCCTCCCACACCAGGACCTCATTGCTGAGGTTGTTGGTTTTCCCCTTCCGCATTTTCTCTGCATCCGGAGGGGTGGGCTGCAGAAACAACTAGAAACTCCATGAAGCCGGGCTGCTTTCGGAGCTGTGGGAGGCCCCGGGGTGGGATGCAGGGTGGGAAGGAAGCAGTCACGGCTCTGCCGAGCGGTCACGAGGCCTCCTGGCTGAGCGCACAGGTCCCTGGGAGGCTGCTGGCAGGGCTGCGGGGCTGTGGAAAGCTCCGGGGGTACCCCTGTGCCCTCCCCACCCTGCCCCCTTTGCTGATGGCATCAGGAAGTAGCCAGTGAGGGGCAGGCCAGCGCCCTGATGTGGGAAGGAGACCGGCAGGTGGAGGAGGGACTGACTAGTTGGGAAAGGGGTATAGGAAACCCTCCTAGGATCCCAGGCCGTGGGACGCAAGGTGAATTTTCTGGAACACTTCGGGAGCCATGCCGTGATACACATAGGCGCCTCCAGCAGCAGATGGGGCCATGTGGCTGCCAGAGGGAGGGTGTGGCTTTGCTGGAACCTGGTGAGGAAAATTAGTGTGGAAACGGCTCCTTCCTGACTGGCCCTTGCCAGGGATTCTAGGCCGGGCAGGGACAGAATAAAAGGCCCAGGCTGTGGTCTCGGAGTGAACTGGGCATTGGGGCTCCACCCCTGGGGATCTTTCACCCTCCCCCCTTCCTGTTTCCGAGAGCTCTTCCGGGGGGGCCGCATGGATTGTGTTTAGAGTCAGTCTTTGGGGAGGGGGCGGTATTGCTGGCCTCCGGCCTCCCTTTTGGGAGCATTTCCCAGCCACAACCCCATTCTGGCCTCCCCTGGGGACGAGCAGACAGTGGCAGAAGCTGCTTTCCTCCACATCCGTGCTCTGGGGTGGTTTCCCCTCCCCCCCACCAGGAATGGACTGTGCCTGGGGCCTTGCTAGAACCCACGGAATGTTTGCTGCAGGCCCGTCTCTTGGGCTGTGGTCACAAGGCCCTCACCAGGCCCGGGAGCCCCAAGGGCACTCTGGAATGGCCTAAGTCACTCAGGCCCTTCTGCTCATCTCTAACCTGGATGAGTTGGCCGCAGCCTTCTGAAAGCCCTTCCGGAGAGCCTGGGGCCCTCACTCCTGACCCTCCCCCTGGGCAGCCTCCCCTACTTCCACAGGCCTTCACCATCTTCTCCCTAAATCTGTTTTGTTCCTGACTGCAGTCTGGGATGCCAGCACTGAGATTCTACCTGCTGGCCAGCTTTAGCCCCGGCTGGCGCGTGAGACTTGCGTTGCTGCAGCAAAACTGACCTGCCCGGCTGTGGTCCCTCTCCCGTCCCCTGTGCCTCTCAGCCCTGGGACCCCTTGAGCCCCCTCTCCCAGGAGTCCGGCCTACTTTCTGCTCATGGTTTAAATAAGGTGGCGTCATTAGGAGGTCAGGTTGGAAAACCGGAGTTCACCTCTTGGCTCTAAGGGGCCTTAGGCAATTTACTTAAATCTCTCTGGGCCTCAAATCTTTCATCTGTATAATGGAAATAACAGGACCAGCTCCATGGCCTTGCGGAGGCTGACGGAGAAGATACCCGGATGCAAAGCCTCACTCTTTGGAGGCCTCAAACACGGGTCCCCTCACCATCAGAGAAGCTCGCAAGTTTCCTAATTGCTACTCAACTCTTACTTCTCCAATCCAATCCATCTCCACTCAGGTCAGACAGGTCTCTCCTCGTGGGGGAACCTTCACTGGCTCTCTGATGCCCGGCATTCACTTCGGCCACGGCGAGCCTAGTTCGCTGCAGCTCTTTGTGCCCTTGTGTGTGCCTGGCTCGTGTGTAACGCACACACACAGACCACGCGCGCACGCACACACATGCATTCAGGCATTTGAAGCGTGTTTAGGAGGACTCTGGACTCAGTGACCCCGTGGCGTGTGGCCCTTCTCCCGAATAGGGTTGAAGGACCTCTAGGCTTTTCTGCTGAGGGAAACTGTGCAGCCCAGGACCCCTGTTGACCAGGATGGAAACAAAACACCCTTTTCCAAACAGAAGTTCTAGGAGGTGGGGCCTGCCGGATGGCTGGACAGACAGATGTCAGGACTCTAAGGCAGGGCCCTGCCCCTGCCGGAGCACCAGCCAGAAGCCTGGTTGCCCCTTCTGGCTGCTGGGAGCACCCTTAACTTTGCCTTCCCTTCCCCTAAGACCACGGTTTCAAGCCCCTCCTCCGAGGGTCAGGGTCCTTGTTCCTGGCATTGAGCTAACAGCCTGGGGATCTCCTGATGGCAAAACTCACGGGCAGGAGGGTCACCGCTCCCTTGCCTTATATGGGCGGTGAGCATACAGAACGTTTACCCTTCCTGCTCCTGAAAGTGGGGGGCAGTCCTAGCCTGCCTGCGGAGTGCAGGAGAGGGCCCCCCCCACTCCGTTTAGTCCCACTGTTTTTGGCAAACCAGAGTGCTCTAAGGGCACCTTCTTCAATACGCACTTCTCCATCTCCCACTTATGCCTCGCCAAGATGTGACAGCAACTCCTGCACATTCCGTTTACGCCCCACTAGCATCTCAGAATTGGAGCCAAGTCGGCAGCAACTCCTCCCTTCGGGCCCAGCCCTTGGGAGGGAAAGGGGCGTGTGTTCCTTTAAGGGGCTGGCCGGCGGGAACGCGGGGGTTGGTCCGCAGCCGCTTCCACTCTGGCCATTGAGGATCCCCCAAATCCGCCTGCTTCCTCGGACCCGGACAGCCCAGGGCTGGGAGCGCTCCAGCTGTCCAAGACCCGCCTGGGGACAGTAGGTAGCTCGGGGATGGCCGGGCTGCTGGGGCTTCCTGCGGGCCGTGTCCCCCCAGCCCCCGCCCACGCCCCACTTTGGGTCTCCTGCTGGGCCCCACGTCTCCCCGGGCAGGATAGGGAAAGCGGGCAGGAGTGCGCTGGGCACCATGGGGCCGGGGCGGAGCTGGGTTGTGATTGCCCCTAGGGCGCTCCCCGGGCGCGAGTTCGGGGGGAACAGCGCGGGGGCGCGGGCGGACTCGCGCGGGACCCCGGGGAGCGTCACGAGGACGCACATGCCCAGCGAAACCCGATGCCTCTGAGACCACCGCCCGGTCCAGCCCTTTTGCCTCCAGGGCCCGCCGGATCCCTGCCCGTCTCCTCCGGTCTCCGGCACCGTGCGCGGCACGCCAGACTCTGCCCGGCGGCATGTGTCCGGTGCTTCGGGGTCCGCGGGAGCCCGGGGGTGGGATAAGGGGTTGGGGACAACCCGCGGGGGCGGCGGGCGGACAAACCTGCGCCCCGTGGCCTCTGCCGCCCCTCGGCTGTCCCAGGGAAAGAGCAAAGGATTCGCGTCGGTTTCAGGCCGCGGTTCGCGGGGATTTCTGCCTTAGGGCATCGAGACCAGAGACGCAGAGAGAGGGCGGCCAGTAGCGCCCTGGGTAGGAGATGGGGTGGCTTGGGGAGGCATTTAGGGCCGGTGGGCGGCCAGGAAGGAAACAGCGCGGGCGCTTGGACCCAGCTCTGTCACAAACTCGCTGGGTGGCCCCAGCAGCCTGTGTGACCCAGTGTGGACCGTGGTGGTGCCTAGTGGTGCCCAGCGCTGACCCCCCGGGGTGCCTCTGCTCTCTGCAGCAGGGGGAGGTGATCGAGAGGCGCCCTGGCCTTTCCCCCGCGGCCCTGCGTGAGCCAGCGGGCGGGGAATGTTGGTAGGAAACACCTCCGACTTTCACTTTCCCGGGGCCGCAGGTTTCAAAGGCGCCTGTAAGCCTTGTCTGAACAGGGGGCACCGAAGTCAGAGTCTTCCCCGGGAGCTGGGCTTGTGGAAACCTGGAGGGCAATGCTGCCCCCTGCTGTTGTATTTGGGGAACGCTACTTCTGCCGCACAAGTGAGGGGAGAGTGGAGGCCCCTCATCTTCCTTCGGAGTTGGGGTTCCCCTTATTCTGTGGGGAGGGCTCCCGAGGCAAGTGGTGCTAGGAAAAGCAAAGGATGGGCGGCCAGGTGACTTGAAATTTCTTTAACCTCTGCCTGTTTACCAAGGATAAAACCTTGGATACTTCACTCGCCCCCATGCTCTTGGCCTCAGTTTCCCCGACTGTAAAGAAGGCGGGAGGGGGGGGGGCTGCTTTCTCTCCTAGGCAGTGAGAGGGGAGAATGATCCACCGAAATAAGGGGAGACTACACCTTTAACAATAGTAACCGCTATATTTTGAGAGTGCCTGCCCTCCCATCAGACACCATTGTAAGTGCTCTGCAGACATTTTCTCCCTCAATTTTCTAACCAGAGATGTTTTCTGGTTAGAAGTGTTGGGACCTCCATCTTACAGATGGGGAAAGTAAAGCTCAGGGACTTGCCCTCTGATACGCTGTTGGTAATTGAGGGGAACCAGAACCGAGTCCTGGTGGCCGGTCTGATTCTAGGACCTGAAATCTGCTATGTTCTTCTGCCAGTGCGTATTAGCAACTTTTTGTGGAGCATCTGCTGTGTGTTGGGGCTGGACACGATCCATCTTATAGAATCCTCACCTCAGTCCTAGAGTGAGGTTCTAGTATCTGTCCTTCCCCGCCCCCCCCCCAAGAGGAGGGCATGGAAGCACAGAGAGGTTGATAACTTGCCCAAGGTCACTCAGCAGGGTGCAGGTGTGTCTTTTCCCTGGCAAAGCTCCAGCTGATTTGGGGAGCCTCCCACAGCCCCCCGAGGTAGCCAGGGTAGGGAAGCCCATGCTGTGCATTGCTTCCCTGAGTGGAAGTGGTTGGCTTTCACCTAACATCCAGGCTGGTCATTTGTCTTCGACCGCTGAGCTTCCCTGTTAGTCTGCTCTGGAGACCAGGAAACTTCTGTCCCGAGAAGTCTAGTCAGCCAGCCAGCAGGTGGCAAGTCTAACGGGACGCCTAAGGCTTTGTGTGCTGCCCTTGTGTCAGAGAGGCTGGGAGAGGAGGGCCAGCTTCCACCTGGGTCAGAGCCCCTGGACGCAGGGCTCATCTTTTCTTCAGAACTCACTGTTTTTCTTGGCACCCCTCCCCTCATTCTAAGGTTGCATGACTGCTGGGTTAGCACCCAGCAAAGAGAGGTAGCGACCAGATCAGACCTCTCCATTCGTGGGAGTGGTTTGTCGTTTTTTTTTTTTCAAGTAGGTTCCACGCCCAACGTGGGGCTCGAACTCACGACCCGAGATCAAGAGTCACACGTTCCACTGACTGAGCCAGCCAGGCACCCCTGGGGTAGTGTCAGTAAACCAGAGAGTGGGTATCCAGACTGGAGAGGGGCCAGAAGTAATGGAGAACGAGGGCTGGTTTGGGGCGCCTGGGTGTCTCATTTGGTTAAGTGTCTGCCTTCAATCAAGGTCATGATCCTGGGGTCCTGGGATCAAGCCTCGCATCAGGCTCCCTGCTCAGCATAGGGTCTGCTTGTCCATCTCTTCCCTCCCCGCCCATGCTTTTTCTCTAATAAATAAAATCCTAAAAAAAAAAAAAAAAAAGCAAAAACTAGGGCTGTCTTTAGCTGGAAAGAAGGAGCCAGGAGGAGGACATGCCCTGGAGCTAAGGTAGGAAGATAGCCAGAATGGCTCTTTTAGAATGTAAATCAGATTTGTGATTATCTACCACCGAAAACCCTCCAGTGTCTTCCCTTCGGCGCTTTGTCAGGTCCTCTGTCTGCTGGGACGTCATTTCCTGCCTCCTTCCCTCTTGCGCCTCACTGGACTTCAAGCCATTGCAGCCCAAGGCCTTTGCACTTGCTGTTCCCTCTCCTGGAATGCTTTTCCCTAGGATTCTGAGCTCACACCTTCATTTGCTCCCCTTCTCGGGGAGGGGGGAGCTTCCTGATCCACTGTGTCCGGGAGCAGCTCTGCCCCTCCCCTGCCACTTGCAACACTTCGACAACACGGATGTCCCATGTCCTATTTGCGGCCTGCTTCCCTCCCTGGAATGTGAGCTCTGGCAACTTCGGATTTGTGTCCCGCGTGCCGAAAACTGTGCCTGTCTTGGGGCGGATGCAGGATAAATGCGTGCTGAGTGAATGAGGTCCCATTCCAGCTCCTTCATCCACTTCCTGATGAAGACCTTCACCTGAGCTATGCAACTTAGCGTTTCTTTTCTTCTTAAAAATTTTATTCGTTTTTTAGAGAGAGTGCACGTGCCTGTGCATGTCGTGAGTGGGGGGCAGGGGCAGAGGGAGAGAATCTCAAGCAGAGTTCCTGCTGAGCGCGGAGCTGGACACGGGGCTCGAGCCCATGACTCGGAGAGGACCACCTGGGCCAAAACCGAGGGTCGGTGGCTCAACTGACTGAGCCACCCAGGCGCCCTGCAACTTAGCATTTCTGAACCTGTTCCCTCGTCTGTACAAGGGGGATAAAAGTTCTGACATTGTGAAACCCACAGGCGATGACATCGGTGCAAACGCACTGACAAGTGGAAGGCAGTCCTGTAGGGACAGACCTTTATGGGGGGTTGGCTGAAGAGTCTACAATAGAGTCCCACCCCTGCCGTCTTGGCCACCTGACCTGTGGATGAACTGGGGAGAGTAAAATTCTGGGGGACTGGGGTGGGGGGTCTTGGAAGGGTCAAGGGAGCTGCTGGCCATAGAAGCCCTTTAATGCCGAGGGAGGGAGTGTGTGGGGGGGGAGTCTCGGAGGCTGGGAAGGGATGCCTAGGAGCTTGCTGGAAGACCCAAAAGGTGCTACAGTCTTTCCTGCCTCAGTGCAGCTTTCTGAATGATGAATGACCTTATCCATGGTTGGTGAGAACAGTGGGGCACTGGTCCAGGAGTGATTCTTCAACATGCTGACGTATTGGAGCTCTGTAGCAGCATTTCTCACAAGCAAACAGCAAACCTAAGCAAGCTATGGATTCCTTAAGATAAATGCTGACAGTCCTGCAGAAAAGTACGTGTATGAACGTCTCTTACTCCCCCGACTCTTTGCTGTTCCGTTTCAAAGCTCAGGAACCAAATAGACTTGGGTAGCACAGCATCCTTTCCTACCCAGTTGTCCCGCCTCTGGAGATCCAAACTTGCACTATCCCAACTCAAGGATGCCAAAGATTTGGGGCGGGGGGCTGAATGGCAGCGTCATGCAAATTTGTCCGATAAGTGTAGGAATCACGTGGTGAAGTTGCAAAGCCATTTTCCCTTTAGTTAAAAAAGTGATTGAAAAAGATGGTTACACTCTGGCTCAGATTCTTAACTTTGGCAAATCTGGTTTACTCCTGGAATCCAAGGCCCCCAAAAACCTACACCTCAGAGGAGGAAGCCCTTGCCTGGGGGGTGACGGCTGCAAGGCTGATGGACTGGACGGGGGCTGGGCGCCAATGTCAGCAGAGAGAGTTCACGGTGCTGGTGTTCTTCATTAGGGCTCGTCTCGGTTTTGTTAACAGGCTGGTTACAAAGCTGCCTATGTTTTGAGTAATCTGCCCCAGCTTTATTTTTCTCCTCACAAATGCAAAATTTTGCATTTTCCAGGCACACCTGTATCACTTTGTGGCAGAAACACCTGCATTTGCTCGTCCCGGGGAAGCCCCTGCTCCCTGGAGGGCGTCTGGGCACACGGCAGGCGGGGACCCGGCCAGCCCTTCGCTGGCAGAGGCTGCAGGTGGCCAGGGACGCGGTGGGGCTGGTGACCTCCAGCTCGGTATCAACAGCCTCTCCGTCCTGGTTCCAGACGCGTGACCTCAAGAAAGGGAAAGGCAAGTCTCCTGGGAGGGCCTATGTGTGCTCTGCACACGTCACCTCTCTGAATCCGACATGGTCGCTCTGGGCTTTGGAGCTGGTAGTGGGTTCAGATTCCAACTCTGCCACGTCCTCGCTGCATGACCTTGAGCCGGGGAGTTCACCTCTCCGTGCCCTTGGTCTTCCCAGAGGTACGATGACGGTACTAAAAGGTTCCACCCTCTGGGGCTTGTGGTCAGGGGTAAATGAGATAGTAAGTGCTCCTTAAACTCAGCTGTCAGTATTTTTAGGCCAACGAGAGTGGTTGGAGTGAGGTTCCGCTGGGTTCACAAAGACTCGACGTGGGGTGACTTCAGTATCTAGGACTTTCGCTCATGACGCGGTGCAGTGAGGGCGGTCCAGGGCTGGCGGACCTGCCTTTGCCGTTCACCCCATGATTTACATCTCTGAAACTAAGGTGTGGCATCTGGTCACCAGCAGGTAGAGGGAAAGAATGCCGGCGAACGGGAACCCTGTTCTTTAACCCGAGAGCTGGCGTGTGGCGCGCGTTACTTCGCTCACCGCCATTAACCAGTGAGGAGCCCCACAGCCCCTCCTCGCTGCAGAGGGGGCTGGAATGGCAGCGTTCTGCTGGCCGCTCACGCCCCTCTAGAGCTGGGTTACTGCAGGAGAGAAGTCGAACACGTGGGTGAAACGTAGGTCATGGTGGGTTTTCGGAGGTTCATTTCACAAACGAAACCTGTTGAGACTCACGCAGCGTGTAAGCAGTGGAGATGGGTTTTGAACCTGGATCCTCCCACCCCCGAACTCCTGTACTAGGTTGCAGATGGGGCTGCCCAGATCCAAGTCCCCGTGAGGCTTTACGGGTGTCACCTGGGGCTCCTCTTGGCCAAGAAGCAAGAGCTCAGAAGGGCAGTGTCCTGCCGGGCTCGGCACAGAGGGGGCTCTGGGCCTCAGGATCTCCCCCAAGGGGCCTGGGAAAGCAGCGGCTTCTACTTGTCAGCTTCCCCCAGATCTGCTTTTTCTCCGGCCAGGGCTCCCAACTGTTGTGGAAGCAAGAAGGTTCCCTGCTCAATCCCACCATGCTTCCTTGCAGATCCCATGCTTTCCTCTTTTTCTTTTTAAAGATTTTACTCATTGAGAGAGAGAGAGAGACCGAGTTTGAGCTGGGAGGGTCAAAGGGGGGAGAGCAAGAAGGACAAGCAGACCCCCCGCCTAGCCGGAGCCTGATGTGGGCTCCACCAGGGGACCCCAAGACCACGACCCGAGCCAAAGTCAGACGCTTAAGTGACTGAGCCACCCAGGTGCCCCATTTCTTTTTCTTTTCTTTCCCCTCCCCTCCCCTCCCTTTTCTCCCACCTCCCCACTCTGGTCTCCATACAACAGGCATTCATGCCACAGCCTTATAATCAGAGCAGAGGGCCAATTCTCATGTTCTGCTTTGTCTGTTTTAAATTACACCCTAAGCCTTTTTCCACGTTGCTGCATGATAATCATGGTCGTATTTCCAGATGCCCGCTGCGCCCTGGCCTTGCCGCCCCACCGTCCCCCTTCAACAAGGTGCCCTGGAGGGGTGCTTCCGAGCCCATGGCTCCTCTGTTTACAGGCTGCCCCTGGCTCCCCAGGGCCTTTGGGACAAAGGAGAGAGGGGAAACCCTGGGCTGGAGACCCAAGGACATCTAGATGCTGGACTTGCTGACCCTGCTCACCACCTCCCCTGGATCAGCCAGGGTTTTGGCCGGAAGCAGAATTCACCTCGGTGTTTCCAACAAAGAGGCTCTAATAAGGAAGGACTGGCTGGCTTCTGGGGGGGAGGCAATGCACGAGGGAGTGGAAGACACAGAGACAAGCAATGGCGTTCCCTCCCCCCAGGCCTGGGAGGGGATGCAGGAAAGGGAGGAAAGGGTGTTCCACAGCCCAGGAGAGCAAGTGCTGGGGAGAGGAGCCCTGCAGCCAGGGGACACAGCTTCTCCCTCCCGCCCCTGTCCTGGGGGTGCCTCCCATTGGCCAAATCCTGCCGGAAGCCACAGACCGGAGCACCAGAAGCTTCACAGGGGCCAGTGCAGGGCAGAGAAAGGCACAAACGGAGAACTTAGAGCACATCCCCCGTCCCCCCCAGGGGTTCTCTTTAGCCTCTGAGCCTTTGCACTTGGGGGGCCCTCCTTTCCACCTAGCTAACTCCTGAGTCTTCAGTCTCTTTTCCTGCTCCTCTCCTCTCCCCTACCTCTAGTACTCCCCACACAGCATCAGACTCTGGCACTGACTCTAGGCCCCCTCAGCATTGAGTTCCTCCAAGGCTACTACTGGTCTTTTAAATCAAGGGCTCAGCAAATGGCAATGAGGGGGCGGGGAAAATGAGGGGGAGGTGAATCAGGCATTATCAGCCTGGGGTGCAAAAGACACGAGGGGAGGAGGGTGTGTCACACCAAAAAACCTTGGTCATCAAGGTGTAATATTTAAATGCAATTTTTTTTTAAGATTTTATTTATTTATTTATTAGGAAAGAGAGTGAGAGAGAACATGAGAAGGGAGAAGGTCAGAGTGAGAAGCGGACTCCCCATGGAGCTGGGAGCCCGATGTGGGACTCGATCCCAGGACTCCGGGATCATGACCTGAGCTGAAGGCAGTCGCTCAACCAACTGCGCCACCCAGGGGCCCTAAAAGCAATATTTTAAAAAAAAACCCAATAAACAAACTACAGCCTAAGGCCTAGTTGCCTATTTTATTTGCATGTCCACAGAAACTGGGGTGGACCCTACAAGTGCTCTAAGCGTGGTATGTAGCATTTTTCTTTGGACCTTGACTCAGAAGAAGAAATAAGTCTGTGGGGTCCCCGTTACCCCCCCAGCAGACCTCTCAGGACTGAAACAAAAGCTCTACAACGCAGGATGCCCTCACTAAACATGAATGCACCCTGAGATTTCCAGTTTAGTCTAGGCTGTTCGGTGTCATTAAAAAACGCTGCTTACAGGGCGCCTGGGTGGTTCAGTGGGTTAAAACCTCTGCCTTTGGCTCAGGTCATGATCTCAGGGTCTTGGGATCGAGCCCCGCATCGGGCTCGGCTCTCTGCTCAGCAGGGAGCCTGCTTCCTCCTCTCTCTCTGCCTGCCTCTCTGCCTACTTGTAATCTCTCTCTCTGTCAAATAATAAAATCTTTAAAAAAAAAAACGCTGCTTACAACTTTCACATTCAGTCGTGCCATCTGAAAACTATCGACCCTGTCCTATCACCCATGTAATTTTCCCTGCGGACTTCGTGCACCCTCCTCACTCCTCCCCAGGCTTTGGTGGCTTGCTTCAGGCCCATCTTGCCTGGGGGGTGCAGTCCCCTGAGGGCAGGGTCCTGGGCTCACTGTCTTCTCGGCTCTGAGAACTGGGCATGATGGTCCATAATTACCAGCTGAGCGAGTGGAAGGGTGGGTGCCGAGACCCAGGGGTCCCCGGCCCCCTGCAGCCGGCTTCTCTCATTGGTTCGTTTCTCTTCTCTTCCCAGCCTGCCCGGGACACCCTGGTGCCATGGGCCCGCTGCTCCTGGTCCTGCTGTACCCGCTGCCCTGCATCTCCGGGCTGCCTTTCTACAACGGCTTCTACTACTCCAACATTCCCAACGGCTGGAACGCGGGCAACGGCCACGGCGAAGGTGGGCGGCCTCCTGGCTCTGGCTCCGTGCTGTGCCCAGGTGACCGGGACCTCTCCTGGCTTCTGCTGGGCTAAGGAGGCTCTAGGCTGGGACAGGGGGCAGGCGGCCCGCTGCCTCTTCCCTCTCTGGGCCCTGCAGCGGACCAGGTGCATGCCTAAGACGAGGGCCAGGGATGGTCCAGTTACTCTGTGTTTGCTGGTCCCTCGGGCTTGGAGCACGTGGGAGCCAAATGCACTGAAAGACGATCACCTGGGCACTTTAGGATGCTCCCGAAGTCCTGCTGGTTTTCCGAGATCCAACTTAAGTGTCCCCAGGAGCAAAGGGGGTTTGAGATTAGACAGATGTGAGTTTGAATCTTAATGTTGCCACTTTGTAGCAACATGGCTTTGGGTAGGTGACTTTTGTGGGGGGGAAGGGCCGAGGGAGAGAGAGAGAGAGAGAGAGGGCCTTAAGCAGGCTCCACACTCAGCACAGAGCCCGACGCGGGGCTTGATCTCATGACTCTGAGATCATGACCTGAGCCGAAATCAAGAGTCGGATGCTTAACCGACCGAGCCACCCAGGCGCCTCTGGGCAGGTGACTTTTTAGTTAGCAGCTGTGTACCTCCTATGCATCAGGCACGCTTCTCGGTGCCTTCTGTGTGTTGTCTCATACAGTCCTTACAAAAACCCTGGCATACTGGCAAGGTTAAAATCAGCACCGCAAAGGCACCCACCGCCCCACGCTGTTGGGCAGCCCCGAAAGCAGATCTTGCGGAGTATTTCATGTCATAGATGAGGAAACCAAAGCTCACAGAGTTGAGCCAGCCTCCCAGGGCACACGGATCCGAAGAACCCGCCCCGAGATTTGTCTGTGGCAGGACTGAGGACCCAGCCCCCCGGTAGTGCCGTGAGCCTCCCTCAGGCTCTCGGGAGCATGCGTTCCTTGCCTCTCCCTGTGGCCCGTGGCCGCTGACAGACCCTAGCTTGTGTCTGTGTCACTCCAGTCTCTGCCTTCGGGGTCACATCTCCCTTGGTCCCCTTCTAAGAAGACACGTGTGACTGCAATCCTTAATTCGGTCTCCTCTCTGCCGTAGACGGCAGCTCCCGCAGGTGCCAGGAATTAGGATCTGGCCCTCTCTCGGGGTGCCTCCCCGAGAGACATTATTTGGCCTCCCACCCTTCTCGTCCACCAGAGTTTATTTTGTTAGATAATCATGACTTTACCAAGATTCAATAAACTTAAAAAACTTAAAAACTTAAAAAAACTTAAAAACTTAAAAAAACTTAAAAAAAAAAAAAAAACCTACCTGTTGCCATTTCACCACTTTCCCTTCAGTCCCTGAATGTGTGCGAGCAAAATCGCCAATAATCCCCCCCGCCTGGGGGCACCGTTGCAAACATGTCAGGTGGATCCCTCCAGCCTTTCAGAGAGGATCGAGAAAATTGTCTTTCTCCTCCTGCTCTACATGTGGCTTGGGAATCTCCCTGCCACTTCATGGAATACGATGTTTTTCCAAGGCCAATGTGTGGTAGGCTCTGTGTTTCTTTGTACCCAAGAGTCCTGCTGGGTACATACATATGATTATATATATCTAACTCGTCTCCATTAGAAGTCCTGACCTCATCGCACCTGCATTTCTAGGCGTTTGGGGAGCATCAGGGAGAACAGCTAGACAGAAAGTGAAGGGCGAGCTGTGCTCTCCCGTGGCCAGCGTGGTAGGGAAGGACCCTCAGGGAGAGCCGAGTTCTCGCCAGCCACCTGAGAAGGGGGTGCTCTGGTGCCTGCTACACCAGCTAGCTTCTTATGCAGGACAAACTGAATGGTTTAAGACAACAGCCATTTTTGGTGGTTTTTTGGTTTTGTTTTGTCTTTTTTGGTGGTGGTTGTTTTGGCTCGTGATTCCACGGGTCAGCATTCTGGGCTGGCTTCCATGTCCTTCGTCCCGGCTGTGCTCACTCTGTTGTCTGTGCCTGCAGTCGGTAGGACAGGTCAGCTGGGAGCTGGTCGGCCTAGGATGGCCCCAGCTGCGAGGGCTTGTCTCTGCTCCCCCCGAGCTCTCTCTCTCCAGCAGGTGCACCCAGGCTTATTGTCGTGGGGGGCTGGCAAGGCTCCAGGACGCAGTGGACCCAGACTGAGAGCAGGCACAGGGAAACAGTCCCTCTGTCCCGTTCGTTTGGTCAGAGCCAATGGCAGGGCCAGCAGGGATTCGAGGGGGAGGCTATTGGGGAGTCTCCCCCTCCCCCCATAGGAGACGCAAAGTCACTGCAGAGCGTGTGGCTGCGGGGAGGGGTACAGCATTATGGCCATTCCTGCAAGGTGTCACTCCCGAGGCTGGGGGTGGTCCTCGCAGGGGCACAAATGGGCTGGAGCAGGTCCCCATCGGCACCCCACCTCTCTCCCAGGCGTCTTCAATGGGGTGAAGCTGGTGGTAGAGACGCCCGAGGGGACCCTGTTCTCCCACCAGGGGGCCAACGTGACCCTGCCCTGCCGCTACCACTACGAGCCGGCCCCGCTGTCCCCGAGGCCCGTGCGCATCAAATGGTGGAAGCTGTCGGAGAACGGGGCCCCGGAGCGGGACGTGCTGGTGGCCATCGGGCCGAGGCACCGTGCCTTCGGGGACTTCCGAGGCCGGGTTCGCCTGCGGGAGGACAGGGAGCGCGAAGTGTCCCTGCAGATCCGGGACTTGCAGCTGGAGGACTCCGGGCGCTACCGCTGTGAGGTCATTGACGGGCTGGAGGACGAGAGCGGCTTGGTGGAGCTGGAGCTGCGGGGTGAGGCCCCAGTGGGCGGCGCGGCGGGCGGGCGGGGGGGGGGGGCGGGGGGAGGGGCCCGAGAAACCGTCTAGAACTCTGTGCCTCAGACAGGATGCAGTCCTCGAAACCACCCCACGGGGAAGCTACTGCTATCATTGCCCCCGTTCTGCAGATGAGGAAACAGAGGCACAGGGAGGTCGGGTAACTTCCCTGAGGTCACACTGCCCACAAACGGGAGAGTAGGAGTTTGACTCCCAGGCCGTCGGGCCCCAGGACCCACTACTCCCTCCGGCTCACACCTTCCTCGGAGGTAAACAGGAGCTGCGGCTCCGGCCGGGTTGTAAGCAGCGCAAACCGAGGAGGGCGCCCCGGGTGAGCGGCAGGAGCGGTGGGCGCTGGGGCCACGCGCTGCGTCCTTGTCCTGTCCCAGAGGAGTGCCCTCCCTACTCAGGCCCAGAAGCAGACCCCGCACAGCCAGCGTTTCTGACTTCACAAGAGAAGCATGGACTTACTTTTATATGAAATCCCTGGATTTTTCTGTAAAAATCTAATGAAAAAAAAAAGCAAGAGTCGCAACTCCGTTTCGTGCAAACCAGCCGGAGCCCGCACGCCAGGCCTTGTGTGTGGGCTCCCGGGGGCAGTCTCTAGGGACAGTTACCCTCTCTGTCCCTAGGACGGGCTGTGTGTCCCCATACCTCTCCTACCTGCGAGGGAGGCAGCTGGGAGGCATGGAGGACCGTGTCTGGCTCCACGCCGAGCCCGCCCCGGGGCCCCGGTAGCCCGACCAGCCCCTGGGAGCTCCATCCCCTCCAGCGTGAAACGAGGGCCTCCTCTGCCTCCTGGTGAGGAGATGAGGATAAAAGGCAAGTCAGGGACCTTTCCCGCCAGCATCCCCATGTCTAGTCCAGATGGCGGCCTGCGCGGTCAGATTCCACACCCCTGATGTTGGGTATGATGGGAGGGGAGGGCAGCCCCCTGCCGGAGCGACCTCCATGGGGTCTCCTAGAAGGACACTGATCTCATTCACAAGGGCACCCCACCCCCGTGACCTGAGTACCTCCTAAAGACCCCACTTCCAGGGACCATCCCATTAGGCCTTGGGATTTCAACGGAAACTAGGGGAACACACCGCGACCACGGCACTGGGGTTCTTGCCACAGCCCTGCGAATTCGGGGGTATTTCCTTTCTAGAGTTGAGGACATTAATTGGCTGATTCTTTCATGACCTTAACGAGCTAATCCCCATTTCCTGAGTACTGCTGTGTGGCAGCCCAGTCCTAGGAGGGCCCAAAGCAGACGTAGACTCCACTTTGGGCCCGGACGTGGAGTGGGAGGCAGTGGGGGGGGGGGGGCAGGGACTGGAGTCTCCAGCCTGCTGGGCCCCTGTGCACCTCTTCAGGCCCTTCTTTCCTCCCTCCCCAGGTGTGGTCTTTCCCTACCAGCACCCCCGGGGGCGCTACCAGCTCAACTTCCACGAGGCCCAGCGGGCGTGCGAGGAGCAAGATGCGGTGGTGGCCTCCTTCGAGCAGTTGTTCCGGGCCTGGGAAGAGGGCCTGGACTGGTGCAATGCCGGCTGGCTGCAGGACGCCTCGGTGCAGTACCCCGTCACGTGGGCCCGGCAGCCCTGCGGTGGCCTGGGCCTGGCGCCCGGCATGCGCACTTACGGCCTGCGGCACCGCCGCCTGCACCGCTATGATGCCTTCTGCTTCGCTCCGGCCCCCAGCGGTGAGTGCACCGGCCATGCGCCGGCCCGGGGTGGGAGGGCAGCCTCTGGGGCACTTTGGGACCCCTCTGCCTGCACTGCCCGCACCTTACCTGGAGGTTTGGAGCACCTGCAGGGCTGGAAGCCACGTCTGGCTGAGTTTTGAGTGCTTTGCTGCTGCTTCATGCCAGTCGCTGGTTTACTTGGTCATCAGACCTTTTTTGAGAGCCTACTGTGTGCTGGGGCCGACGCTAGGTTCCGGGCATCACAGACGAATAGAGCACGGTCTGTCCTCACGAAGGGGATCATTCCACGGGAAGAGAAACAAATAAAAACAGAAACTGGTTCGTTGTCGCGTCCCAAGCATTCAGAAAAGTGTCCTGGCACATAGTAGGTACTCAGTGAATGATTTTTTTTTTTTTAAAGACTTTATTTTTAAGTCATCTCTACACCCAATATGGGGATCGAACTCACAACCCCAAGACCAAGAGTTGCACGCTCCACCGACAGAGCCAGGCAGGCGCCCCAGGGACTCAGTCACTAATTGGGTGGGCGAGAGACTCAGATTGGAAGAAATAGGTGGGGTGCCCACCCAGGGTGCAGTTAGGGAAGGGTGAGGTGGACTACAGACATGACAGGAGGGACCCCGGCTCTCTGGCAGGTGGGATGGAACCCTCAGGGGGGCGGTCAGAACTGGAAGGGTACCTCCCCAAACGATGCACGGCAAGTGCCTGCAGCCTGGTGGCCCCCTGGGCTCATCATTGCCTGGTCTGTTTGGGGAGGTCTGATGGGCGGGCGTTTCTGCAGGCCCTGCTGTCCTCTCGGACTGCCCCCTCTGCCGCCCAGCCCTCACGCCCCGCTTTCCCACAGGGCAGGTGTACTACCTGGAGCTCCCTGAGAAGCTGACCCTGGCGGAGGCAAAGGAGGCGTGCCGGGAAGACGGCGCCCACATTGCCAAGGTGGGCCAGCTCTTTGCCGCCTGGAAGTTCCGTGGCCTAGACCGCTGTGATGCTGGTTGGCTGGCGGACGGCAGTGCCCGCTACCCCGTGGTTCACCCGCGTCCCAACTGCGGGCCTCTGGAGCCCGGCGTCCGAAGCTTCGGCTTCCCCGACCCGCAGAGCCGGGAGTACGGCGTGTATTGCTACCGTCAGCGCTAGTCCCCGGGGGGCCCCTCCCCTCGCGCTGTATTTATTGAGTGGGTTATTTTCCTTTGCGGGTTGGGGCAATTTTTGTATTGTTTTTATACTTCTCAGGTTTTTTTTAATTACTATTTCTTTGGGTAAATCCAACATTCCAAATCCTCCCTTTGTTCAGGCGGACGCTCCAAGGCTTCCCCCCTTCCAGGAATCCCTTTGTCCTTCTCCTCTAGGCCAGTGGAGGTTCGTGGGCTCACAAGGGCTCTCTAGCGGCACTGAATGCTGCCCAGGGCTGGCAATGACATGTGGTGGCTGCAGCGTCCCCTCCACCTCAGCCTGGGGGAGGGCGAGGATGTCCAGGGGGCCCTGGAGCGGGGCATCGTGGTCTCCTGCCTCTTCCTCCCCCTCAGCACAGCTGAGGGGCTCGGGCTGGAAACGGGTCCCTAGGCTTCTGCGTGAAGTCCCAGGAAAGGGAGAAATTTCTCTCCCCGTTTTTTCCTTCTCTCTCCAAAAATCTGTATTTTGTTCCCTCTTTTCCCTGCTCAGGGAGTGGCCCTCAGGGGTGTGTACTTTCTTTGGACAATAAATGGTGCTGCAACCCCCAACCCTGTGTCTGGCCCTCTGCCTCGCCCAGCCCCGGGCCCAGCTCCCTTTCCCCAGGGCGAGTGGGGGGCAGCTCTATTTCAGGGAGCTCTGTGGGGTGCACCTTCCGGTCCCCGTGGCACATCCTGCCCTGGGCACTGGCCCGGCAGCTGGAGGCTCGGGCCTGCTTCCCCCCGCCTCCCATCTCCGTTCCCGGGCTGTGTGTCGGCGCGGGCTCAGAAGAGGGAGGTACCCCCCGCTCCCCCAGAGGATCTCGGAGACCAGCCCTGTGTCTCACCCTCTGCCCCCGGCCCCCACCCCAGCTTCAGGAAAGCAGGCCTGCCTCTGCGCAGGCACCCCTCTGCCACTCTCACTCGGTTATGGAGTCTGTGCTGTATGTGGGCCCCTGCTTCTCAAAGTGTGGCCAGGCAGCGGCCCTGGGAAATGGTTAGAACTGCCAATTTCTGGGTCCCTGCTCAGGCTGGCTGCAGGAGAAACTGTGATCGCAGACCCTCCTGATTCTGATGCAGGTGTGAAAACCACAGCTGTTGCCGTACTCCCAACTGATCACTTCATCACTTACACAATTATGGAGCCCCTCTATGTGGCCATCATTTACTTGCGTCCACTCGTTGTTTCCAGACTCATGGGTAATCTGGACACGTGTCTATATTCACCGACAAATAGCTGAGCACACATGTGCATGCCCGAAAATATACCGTCGGACTCACAGCAGCACGCACTGACCGGCCCCCAGACCCATCCACAAACACAGACGCAAGGACCCACTGAGAAACTGTGGTGGGCAGGGGGCCCCCACCTGGCCTCCTAAGGAGCAAGCTCATGGGGGGACAGCCCCCTGCGACGGACGCTCTGGCTCCACTCAAGATCTCTTGGGGGAATCCATAAGCCATCGAAACTGCCTTTGTTGATATCCTACAGCCTCCCCGAGGGCAGGACGCCCAGGCCTTTTGGCTAGTGGCCAGCGAACCAGCTAACCACAGATCTGTGGAGGCAAGAGTCACTGTTCCCAGGCTGTCTGTGACTGCTTCCGTTCCCTCTTATAAATCCCGATGGGCCTCTGCTCTTGACTCGCTCTACCAAGCATCCCCTATGGGCGTAGCGATCAAAGGACCAAACTATGCAAAGTAACCAGATGTCTCATTTGAGTGGTAAATGCGCACACACACACACACACACACACACACTCCATCAAACGCACAGGTACCTCACAAAAACAGAGTCCAACAGGTGTGATGGTTCCAGGCTTTGTGAACAGACAAGAATCACCCAATTTGGGGTCCTTTGATCGAAACACATCCCAACTGCCCCCATTCCTAAGGGCCCCTTCGGTCGACCTCAGACCCTGGTTGCCTTCTCTTGAAATTTAAAAAAAGGGAAAAGAAAAGAAAGAGATCTCTTCCAATGTCTTTATTATTATAATTATCATAATCTTCAGTTTTCAAAAATATAAATAGGTGCACGGAACTCTGGCGCCTGCACCGTCCCGGGGGGTGTGGGGGGAGGGGGAGAGGGTGGGGGCGGCACTCCCGCTGGGAAGGAAGTGCCCCCCCCCAGCCCTGCTGAGATCGACACCTGCTTAGGTGGCAGACCTGGGTGAGAAGACACTGGAAGAAGGACCCTGGGAGGGAACCCGACCCCCACACAGCGGAAGATCCCTCCACCGCTCTCTCCTGCCCCCTCACCCTCCGTAGAGCCCGTCCCCCCTCCCCAGGCTTCTATCCCCACACAGAGGGTGCAGCCCTCCTTCCTCCAATACATTCAGCTGCCGTCCGGTCCCAGCTCTTGGTGCCCCTTCCTCCCTCCTCCCTAGCTCTCCCTGGAGGTGAAAGAACCAACGATTGCACTGCTCTTGGATAAAGTCAGGAAACAAAAAATAATCTTCTTTATTTAACTTAACCCCTCCCCTTCTCCCCCTGTCCCTGCACTGGTCCCTGGAAAGGCACAACGGAAGATTGAAGAAATGTCTCTAAACTCAGTCCACGGGTTACAATACGTTTGCTTGGCTTTGGCATTGGGGGGAAAATCAGATGCAGTTTGGGCGATTTGGGGGGGCGGGGGGGCGGGTGCATACACAGTGTGGGATTTGTTTTTCTCCTTCTTTAATGGAATTCCTTATATGACAGAAAGCGGCAAGAAGAGGACACCATCCGTGTGGGATGTCAGCCTGGCGAGGCTCCTGGGCTCAGCGTCCTGGGCGGGTCCTGGAGGCTCCCCTCAGTGGGCCGTGCTGGGGCGGCTCCTCCGTGGGGCCCGCGGGCTCCGCTTCTGCAGTCCGCGCTTGTACGTGGAGGCTGGGGTGGAAGGGAGAACGGAAAGCTTGACCGCTTGCTCGACAGGGAGCTGGGCAGCCTGGCCTCTCCCCACGGGTCCCTCCTCTGCTGGTTCCCCTTCCCCGCAGAAACCACGGGCTCAGGAAGGCGGCCTGAGGTTTTACCCGCTTTCTGGTTTTGATTTTTTTCTTGGCGCCAACACGGGCTAAGGGGTTTTGAGCTGGTGTTGAAAAGGAATGCAGGCCACCTGCTTTTTTCCTTTGTCCTCTCTTCGAGGGCGGGCGGGCGAGCGCCCCCTGAGGGCAGGGGGAGTGCGGGTGAGGGAGTGAGCCCCTGGACAGTGCAGACAGCCGGTGAGGGGCCTCTGGGAGGGGCCAGCCGCCGCCAGGCTCGGGGAGCAGGCCGGAGGACCTGGTGGCGGGATCTAACTGTGCCCAGCCAGGGTGGGGGGAGGGGCAGGGCTCACGGTTCGTGCAGGTGATCCGAGGCTCCTCCCAGTGCCCGCTGGGCCGGCACCGGATGGTGGGCACGTGGCGTTGGAC
>CM052797.1:5616893-5717861 GCA_028533885.1 Nasua narica
GGTGGGCACAGAGGAGCAGAAGTCAGTCTGCTCTGGGTCTAGGGAAGACCCAGGGCTCTCCATCTGGCCATCTGAGCTGCCCTGCTGGGCACAGGGTACGGGCCTCTTGGAAGACAAGGTTACCCCTCCATGATGCAGGGGCCTTGGCTATTTATTGAATTTCTAGGTGACAGATGAGAAGAGGGGGAGCTTTTCTCTTCACAGACCTATATGGGTCATGGGTTCTGAGTTCAGGAGAAGGGATGGTCTGGAGCTCTTGGAGCAGCCTGGAGGGGCAGACAGGCTCCCTTGGGCTTGGGAGAGCCACGTGACTGCGTCTTCCCATCGCTGCCTTCAGTGACATCACGTCGGTAGCTGTAAACTCCTCAGCGATCGGCAGATGCTACCCCTCGTGGCCCCCCTTCCTCTTCAGGACCCCGCTGTTAACCATCAGCCAGCACTCCAGTGGACAGAGGGAATTCCCGGACCCTCTCTTCCTCCTTCCCTGGGGCCTCCCGGGAGAAGGGCTGCTTCTCCGACCTGGGGGCCTGCGGGCAGGGCCGTGAACCCCTCAGGCTGCATGGAGCCTCCCTTACTGGGTGCCACCCACGGTCTGGCCGACCCAGGAAGGGAGGACCAGAACCTGACAGGGAGGGGGCTCAGGCTGAAGGGTAGATGCTAAGCAGGGTTGGCAGAGAGACACTCGGGGAGGCCGAGAGAGAGGACATGCAGAGGCCAGCAGCCGGAGGAGAAGAGGCCGGGCAGTAGGAGGGCTGAGGAGGCCGCTGGTCCCCTGAAGCCCATGCCTCCTCCAAGGAGCAAGGCAAAGGTCTGGAAAGAAGGGGTCAAGGTCTCCGAGGTAGCTCGGCATCTGAGGAAACCAGAGACGGCATTCCAGGGCTGCTGGTGCGGCGGGCTGGGCTGAGCTGAGCAGGCAAGCCTGGGCGGGGGGCTGGTAACAGCTCTGGGAGGGCCCAGGGCATGCAGGATGGAGGCTCTGGGGAAGCACAAACAGAATTCCAGCAAGGCGGGAAGGCGCAGCGGGCCGGGAGCCAAGCCGCGAAGCACCCGCGGGACTGAAATGGGACAAGAGACGGAGCCTCACTTTGCTTAGCTGGGCGACCTGGCCCAGCGCCCAGCTGGGCGATGCCAGCACCCTCTCTGCAGCCTGCCAGAGCACAGAGCCCAGTGGGGGCCCCGGCTCCACGCTGGGCGGGGCACCTCCTTCCCTAGTCTGGCGTCCGTGAGCTGTTGTCTGTGCGGATGCACCAGACACTTCTCCCCTGCGGCAAATATTTTGGTATCTGGGGAGAGAATCCTGTGACCCTCTATTCTCCCCCCAGCCAAGACCCCATGCCTAATTTCTTGGTGTCTCGGGGTGGAGGTGGAGGGTGGGAGGCTGCAGGGAAAGAAGGGGGTCCAGGCCTTTTCTTCCAGAAGCCTTAAGTTCCTCCACCAGTCTGTAACCTTGGCGGTGCCTCAAAGGAACGTGTGATCCCAAATTACCTTCCCACTCTGCTTAGGAGCAAAGGAAGACCTCCCAGGAACTTCGTCTGCTTTCTGGAAGTTCCTGGGATATCCAACTGGAGGGGTCATAGAAAATGGTTTACATGCTTCTAGGTCTGCGTGGATTATTGCTACTGGTAATTACAAGCCCCATCGCTCCCTTTCTGAGTTGGGACGGCCCTGAGGCCCAGGAGGATAGCAGGGGGAGACTAGAAGCGCCAGAGTGAGAGAGTTTGAGGCGGGGGGTCTCCAACTGGCTCTGGGAAGTTCCTGGCACATAGCTCCCTCGGCCGAGCCTGGCCCAGGTGCAGAAGTGAAGGGGTTGGCGAGGTCCAAGAGGGGAAACTCAGCCCCTGTCCCTGGTATCGAGGCTCTGTTCTCCCTGGCCAGCCTCTTGACTTGCACGAGGGCGGAGTCAAAGGAAGCACGGGCCAGAGTGGCACTGCCATGGCAGCTGTCACTGGTGATGAGAAGACACTGACACGCAGCAGCCCCTGCCCATGCACGTCATGCCGGTGACACAGAGCTTTCGGCAGACACAACAGATCCCTTGCCAGAGAAGAAAGAGGTAGCATGGCCAGTGTGGCCCGGTGGCTCCCCAGGCCATGGAAGGGCCACAAAAGTCCCACGGGCAATAGAGCAGGCCAACACGTGCTCATGTCCATAGCTTCCTTCCAGAAGAGTGCACGGGGTCAGCTCCGTCCTCTTTAGTCTGAGGCATGCTCCGACCTCGAGGTGCTATCAGCGGGTCTGGCAGCCCCGAAGAAGGTTAGTGTTTGACAGATACCCCAGAACCCTACTTTCCAGAGCACAGGCTGGCCCGGCCTGCGTGTCTCCTCCTGTGGTCGGATCAGCCAGGGCCCCAGAGGAGGGTTTCCACAAGGAACAGCAGGAAGAGTGGGAGTGAGTGAGGCGGACTTCTCAGTGGTGGCCCCCGAAATGGCTGTCTGGATGGAGCATGTGGGCCCCAGCCAGGGCCGAGAGCCGGTGGTTAGAAGGAAGGGTGATGGAGGAGGAAGGGGTGCGGCAGTTAGTAACATTAGCTGAAGCCGAGACGGCCGTACCAATCTCACACAGGTCCCCTCGGTAGCTGGGAAGGCATAAGCATGTGAAAGAGTCGATGGCGTCCACGCAGGTGGCTCCATTCAGACAAGGACTTGAGAGGCACTCATCAATGTCTGCAAGAAACCAAGGGCCACCATTAGGACTCTAGCCAGCAACTCTAGCTTGGCAAGCATTGCAGGTGCCCTATGGGTGGCCAGCCCTGCTGCTCTCCAGAGCTCTGGGAGGGGTGGCCGGACTTCCTAAGAGCCGTTGCTGCTGCTGCTGCTGCTGCTGCCGCCATATTGGAGCGCTGAGCCAACGATCCAACCAGGGTTTTCTTGGATGTGTGTGATTCTTGCCTGGCAAGTCTGGAGTACTGGAGCCAGGTTTCCCTGCGGGTACTTCTTCATTGGAAGGATGAGAGCACGTAACTCCTCCAAGATGCCTTCTCTTGTGAATATTCCAAGAGGCTTTGGGTCTGGATTGGCTCTGAACATGATGCTGGTGAGCAAGGACACTGGAAGTCAAGTGCCTGAAGTTGGTTAGAGCTCCTTCTTTTCCTACCTTCCTTTGCAGTTATGAACCGAGGCAAGGAGGCAAGGCACAAATAAGCCAGAGGTGGTCTCGAGAGTAGAGGACCATGAGAAAATGGCTGCAGGGGCTAGCCGCCTGAGACCCATTCCATCTTTGGGAGTCACAGACCCTCTGTCTTCAGCAAATCAGAGTCTATAGAGTATTTTATGAAGGTGAAGTCAGCATCATTCTCTTGGGGGAAGGAAGAGAAACCAGCCCAACACTTTCCCATGTTCCTTCCAGCGTAGGGCCTTAAAACGCGGACATCTCCAGTGAGTCACAATTTCCATACAGGTTCCATTCTAGCCAGCAGGAGACCAGTATTTGAAGCTGGTGAGCTGCTTACGAAGTGGCCAGCCACCACCCTGGGGTATAGGCAGGTCCCCATCAATCTCTCCTTCTCAGGCAGACTCTTCCTCCCTTCTGTTCTTCTGGGCCAAGATGTTCTTTCTGATCCAACTTCTTTGTGTGACTGGAATTGGTAAATCACTGGCTTCCATTTTTCATCCATAAGCCAAGGTGAGAAGTGAATCTCCTAATCCGTTCTTTCGGCCTCTTTCTGAGAAGCCAGAAACCTGGGGATCTCTTACTCTCTTCGTATTTGTACTACAAAGGCTCCTGCGGGTTTTCTCCAGGTACCTCCCCTGGGAACATGATAGAAGGTATTGTGAAGCTCTTCTGCCCAGATCAGTAAGATTTTGCAATGAATGGGTGCCACTGGCCACTGGGGCATCGTGATATACGGCTAAGCCTTGCCGTATGCAAGTGTGTTCACACAACGTTCACACGATGTTCAGACCCCACTGTCTATGGGCAGTGTCCACCTGAGCAGCGTCCTAAACACCTTCCGAGATTAGTTCCTGCCTCTCAGCACGGTAGATTTGACCTTCAAGTCCATCCCCTCTTAAGAAGGCAAAAGCACGTTCTTGTAGATCCTTTTGCTAGCTGGGGTCGTAGACGTCTTCTGGACCAGAGTTAGGTTTGGGCGGTGGGGGGCCTGAAAAGCTCGGGTCCTCAGGCATCTCTCTGTTCCCAAGTTCATAGCTTCATCTCAGGGAGCGCACACCATGGATTAGACACCAACAGTTCCAAGGTCAGAACTGTTCCAAGCCAAACCAAAATGCATGGAGGAACTGATGGGAGTCCCAGCATGCACTTGGATTCCCAGCATGCACCAGGATTCCCAGCAGCAGCAGTAGCAGCAATAGGTCAGGCTGGTGGGCCGGGCGGAAGCTGGGGGCTACTCAATGGGAGCCCCTGTTCTCTTGTGTCCATTAGCGTCATTATGGGATGTGGGAAGCACTGGGCGAGGGGGGCTTAAGCAAATGGAGGCGCTAAAGCAGTTGTAGAGAGCAGGGGACAGGAGTGGCCTATGGGCAGAAGAGCCAGACGGCAACCCCACCGTGGGGGAGGGGCACGGGAGGCAGAGGCCCCGGGGAGGTCGGGCCAGGTGGCCTCCCTTGTCCCAGAGGCTTATTTCTTATCACTCGCCCCCAGGTGGCCCAGAGACTGGGGCCGGCCGTGTTGTTTTCTTCCTGGTTTTGGCACCTCATCTGAGAAGGCTGCCCGAAACTCAGGGAACCTATTCCTGGGTTCAGAAGGTGTTTTGTGTAGGGCCCAGGATTCACAGATGAGAAGGGAAGGAAGGGCCAAAATGCTGAAGACCACAGAGCCTCTCGGTGTCAGCAGGGCAGTGGAGAGAGGCCTTCTGCTGCAGGAAGGAGGCCCGGTGTCCTGCGTGGGGCTTTCTCGTGAGCTTCTCAGGCCTGCCGGGCCTCACCTCCTCTCCCTCCGGCCTTGCAGTGCCCATACCTCTTTCTATGAAGGGCAATTGGGACACCGCTCGTCTTCTGAAACCACGAGAGAAGTTGAGCCGGGCTGAGCACAAAGAGGGTGGAGACCCAGACAGACTGCCCGCAGGTGGGGGGATGGGAAGGGCTCTAGGCAATGGGCAGACTGCATGAAGGAAGAGAGCAAAGAGAAAGAACTGATCTATCTCACGAATCTTCTCTGAGCCAGACACTATGGCTCCCACAGGCTTTACCCTTCCAACAGCCCCAGGGCACAGATGTCATGTGCCCTAGAGTACTGGTAAGGAAACAAAGGACTTGGCCTGCCCAGACCGGTAAGGTAATCCGGGGAGATAGACCGGAAGAGACGGAGGAAAGAATCAGACACTGAGGCTGGAAGCTGGGCCTCTGTCCTGTGTGAAGGGAGAGGGTCACTGAAGTCTGGATCTCAGTATCTCGCTATCATTTCTGCTGCACCAGGCCAGAGCTCCCCTGTCATCTCTAAGCAGGGACCGTGGAGAGTGTCAGAACTCTCGAGTCCTCTTCCCACTACTATAACCAAAAGGGATGATTTTTTCCTTAACCAGGCCCTAACTTAGGGAAGACAATAACTGAGAGCCCCATGGTAAAGGTGAGGAGAAAGAAGAATAAGATACTTCCAAATGATCACTTTGGCATCTGAGTTGGAGAGCTCAGGCCTCCACCCTGAATAGGCCTTGCCCGGCTTTTGCTTATGTCAGACGTTAGGACCTCCCTCCAAACAAGAGTTTATTTGGCTCAGAGAAAAAGGCTGAATGAAGACAGCAGGTACTTTTACTCAAAGTATACCCAACTGAAGGGGTTGCCAATCACAAAGAATATATGAATGATATTCAAGTTGTTCAGTGCACAACCTGTGCAGGTGTATATGGTGAGGCGCTAAAGCAGTTGTAGAGAGCAGGGGACAGGAGTGGCCTATGGGCAGAAGAGCTGGATGGCAACTCCACCGTGGGGGAGGGGCACGGGAGGTCGTGCCCCTGGACATAACTTCCTTGAACAAACATGGGAGAAAATCCCCTCAAGAAGCACAGAGAAAATTTCTTAACTCAGTGGGTGTCCTATACCCTGCAAAGACCTAGGATCAATCCTAGGTGGCCAGAACTGAGGAAATACACTTGCTTTCTGGTGTATCACAATTGATAGAACAGTTATAAAAACACATTTGTCAATTCTAATTTGCTTTTAAAATAAACATCATTAAATTAACCAGTATGCTATAATTATACTAGCAAGTCTTCTATATTTTTAAAGTTTGATCTTGAATGTAAGTTTAATATCATGGTCCTTAAATTTAATCACAGACCTTTGAACTAACATGGGTTTGTGTGTTGTCTGCTTATATGCACATTTTTTACAATACAGTACTGTAAATGTGTTTTCTCCTTTGTATGATTTTCTTTTTTTCTCTCTCTCTCTCTCTCTCTCTATTTTTTTATTAAGTAAGCTCTATGCCCAATATGGGGCTTGAACTCATGACCCGGAGATCAAGAGTCATATGCTCTCCCTACTGAGCCAGTCAGGAGCCCTCCCCCTTTACGATTTTCTGAATAATATTTTCTTGTCTTCAGATTATTATAAGAATATAGTATATAATACATATAACATACAAAATAAGTATTAATTGACTTTCTGCTATTACTAAGGCTTCCGGTCAACAGGAAGCTATTAATAGTTAAGTATTTAGGGAGTCAGGATTTATATGCAGATTTTCAATTTTGCAGGGGGCTGGCATCCCAAACCCCCAGTGCTGTTCAAGGGTCGACTAGTCCCTGTTCAAATCTGCCCATAGACTTTTTGGTTATGTCAAGTCATGAAGGCGTGATTTGTACTTGCACTTGTAACCCTGTATTTTCACTTGCTTTGACAATATCCCTCTTCCCCCTGCAGCTAAGATTTCACTGAAATTTCAACCTCCCAGCTCCAGGGGAAGAGACAGTGTCAGATCATAGATCAGAGCCTCAAGCCTAAAGACAGAAAAGAGGCTGATTGAATTTTGAGTTCATGCCCTTCTAACCCAGGAGTTTAGAGAAATCCACCCAGCACCAGTGATTGCTGGAAAATTGGATGTGATATCTGATTAGAACAGAATGTCTCAACCTTAGCTGCACATCAGAATCACTGCAGTAGTTAACAAATTAAAAAAAAAAATTTTTTTTTAAATACCAATGCCAGAGTCCCTCTCAGACCAATTTCATCGGGGTAGCTCCAGGTGGGACCCATGTGTGGTGCTTTTTAAAAATTAAAAGCACCCGGTGCTTTTTAAAAATTAAAGCACTTTTTAAAAATTAAATTAATTTTAAAAATTAAAATTAATTTAAAAATTTAATTAAATTAAAAATTTAATTAAAAATTTAAATTTAAATTTTAATTTAAAAATTAAAAGCACTCTGAGGAGGACTGAAACCTCAGCACCAGCAACAGAGGTGGGGGTGGGGGAGGCTGCTGCTTTTCAAGTAGATGGGAATGGGGTAGTTAGCTCTGCTTTTTCAATGGCTAACAAATCTGAATATTTATTAAACAGGTTTATTTAGAGGTCAAGAGTACAGACGAGTCATTTATCAAGAACTTGTTTAGGGAACTCCGACTTAGCAAGAGGATGGTAATTGTCAAGTATTTTCTTTTAAATTTACTTTTCTTTTTTATTTATTTGACAGAGAGACAGATAACAAGTAGGCAGAGAGAGAGGGGGAAGCAGGCTCCCTGCTGAGCAGAGAGCCCGATGCGGGGCTCGATCCCAGGACCCTGAGATCATGACCTGAGCCGAAGGCAGAGGCTTTAACCCCCTGAGCCACCCAGGAGCCCCATTTTCTCTTAAGGGTTACATACCAGCCTCCAACCTCATTTACTAGGTGGAAGGTTACCCCAAGTATTCAAACACTGCCACAGGAATAATGCTACATTTTGCTACTTCTGGCACCGGGAGAACACTGACCAGCACCCTCTTTCAGGAGCCTATGCTTGCAGGTTCTAGCTCAAAACCACCGTGGGTCACCTGCAGAGACGGGACACTATCTGCAGGCCTCCTGGAAGCATCCTGACCACCTGCTCTTTAGAGATGACAAAGCTTTTCCTAAGCAGTGGCGTGAAAGATGGGGAAGGGGAAGCAATCTTTATGGATGCCTCTTGGGGGGGCCCAGATGCTGTACACAAGTGATCTTAATCCTCAGCCCTGGCTGCACCCTGGAGTCGCCTGGGTTGTCTCAAAAACACCAATGCCAAGGCCACAGGACTGTTTCAATCAGAATCTGGGGGAGTGGGACCCCAGGCATCAGGAGGTGCTTAAAGCTGAGAACCACTACTTTGACCCTATTACAAATGAGGTACTGAGGGCTTGGCCAAGCCCCACTTCCATAACCTCTCTCCGTTCTAGCGGAGTTCTAGATGAACTTCTCTGAAGACCAGCAGCTGAATGTTCTAGAGGGGGCTTCTTATTTAGTGGAGCCTGTTGAACAAGTGAATGAAGATCCCCGTTCTGGATCTGACTCCCTTGGAGGAGCTAGGCAAACCCCTGGACCCCTCTGTGCTGTCGTTTCAGAAGCTACCCACAGAGCTGTCCAGGAAGGAATCGTGGGGGCACAAAGTCCTGTAGGGGCACACACGGGCAGAGAAAGGCTGTCCTTCCAGCAGTTGGAGTCCATTGCCACCCACCTCCCATTCCAAGGCCATGAGCCATACTGTGACTTTTGCTTGGGGAAGGACTTGCTGAGAAGGGAGAGAGGTGTTGGGAGATACAAACACCAGGGCACGGTTTCTGGTCCTGGCGGCTGTCCCCGAAGTCCTGCTAGGCCCCGAGTCTGCTCCTCTCTGACCCAGGCTATGTCCATGAACATGCCACCTGGGAGAGGCGCCCCTGCTGCTCTCCACCAGCCATACCCAGAGGGAGGACGTGCTCTGCCCTCCCATCGGGGTGGATGACGGAGGGATGCGGCTGGAGGCCCAGGGTCACCATGGCCCCGTGACACTAGCCCCTAGGCCGTAAGGCTGGGACAGCCCACCCCTCTGGCCACAGAGGCCCACAGCGCCCTTACCCACAGCACCGCCCCCAGTGGAGGAAAGAGTGAATCCGTAGTCACCCTAGGGTAGGGCCTGCCTACGCGGACTATTTTCTGCGTAAGTGCCAAGTATACAGCATATTTATGTGATGGGAGCAATATATTATGAGGTATTAATTTGCATATATGAAAACACAAAATCTTTCTTTGTAGATGATGTAATGGCTATCGGAAGATAGATGCCCGGCTCTGGTTTTCTTGTGGGGTCTGCTTTCCCCCAGAATTCATGGCTCTGATTCTGCCTGTGTCAGAGGAATGAAACCCTTCTAGGAAAGGCTCTGGGGCAGAGGCTGGAGTAAGGGCATGGGGGGCAGCACAGACACCCACCCCAGGAAAATGGGCTTGGAGGTACCAGGTTCCCTTAAGGGTGCCGATGGGACAAGAGGAAATGTTCTCATGGCCACAGGCCTCGACGTGTTCAGGGAACACAGGCAGATCCTCATCGTCTCCTTCTGGGGGCCACCTCCAATCAGAGGACCCCCCCGGACTCCTCACCTGTCCCACAGGCTGCTTGACCCACAGGGTCAAGGACAGAAGGACAGAGGTCCCAGGGCAGCGGGAGCTGAGGGGCCGGGTGCGGCTAGGTCATGCTCCCCTGCAGCGGGGGGGTGACAGGCACTGCCCGTCATTTCCTTCAGGGCAAGAAGGGGACCCAAATCCCACCCAGGCCCGAGCACAGAGGGCTGTGCAGGGCCTTTCCTGCAGAGGACGGCTCTGCATGGTGCAAGAGCCCCCTCAGAGCTTCCCTCCTGGGGCCCGTGAGCCGTGACCACTCGACCCCACTGACGTCCTAGCTCCACGCTTTCCGGAAGTCACAGATTTTGTCTTCAAAATTCAAGCATATTTGGCATTTGACTCATAAAACAATCATTGGCTTAACAAAAAAGGAACTATTTCCCGGTTTGATTATTTGACCTTTTTTTCCCGAAAGTGCCATGTAGACTAGACTCTCTAGAGACACACGCCATGCTTATCCTGAGGCATCACTGTGCACCTCTCCTTCCCGGTCTGGGAAGCTTGAGCCTCGGCGGGCCTCAGCCGCCTCCTCCTGCCTGCGGCCCCTTCTGGGGATAAAGGGGTCCCTCTCCTTCCCCTGCCTGTGCCCCCACGGCCGACGAGGGGCGTAGCTATATTGCAATGCTTGCCAATGTGGTGAGGGGGGTACTGGCAGGAGATGGGACCCGGTGGGGCTGCAGCTCCCAGGGAGATGCTGAGCATCAAGACCACAGTGGCCTGCATGGGGTAGCAGCCTCGCCTTCGAGACTTTGAGGTTGGGGCACAAGGCCCCTGAAGCCCACGAGGCTGGCTCTGGGCCAGCATGCTTCTGGGGACTCTGTCCCCTTGGGCACCTGGCCCCAGCATCTCGGGTGGGGGGGGGGGTCCTCTGACTGGGAAAGGTCTCTCAGCCCAGAGGGAGGAACAAGGGAGCCCCAGGCAAAAACCAAAGGAAAATTATTAGCTTCCTGTGCCTTGTGCGTGGGTTGTGTCAAAATGAGGCCGTGGTACAGGGTAGTCGCCTGTGCCGGGGTGGGGGTGGGGATCAAAGTTAGGACAGCCGAAATGACAATTCAGAGTTCCTTACGTTGTGAAGGTCTTTACCCTACACGAAGTTAGGTATCTGGGCATAGATGTCATCAGATTGATTCTCTCATCTCACAGGAACTCCACGGGAAAGGAGCGTGAGTAGAATTTCTAGCACTATCTAGAGTCCCCTTCTCTCTCCCTGTGCCAGGTACACAAGTTGGATTCATGTAGAATTGCTCTGGGGATGTAACCCCACTGCAACCATAGCAACCACGGATCTCTAAGTGTGTGCTGGGTGCGAAGTAAGACGCTAAGCGCTAGTTCAATATAGAGTTATATCCTATTTAATGGTCCCTGGTACCCTTCCCATCTTCCAGACGAGGCTCAGAGAGGTTAAGAAACTTGCCTGAGGCTGCACAGCCGGTCTGCAGAGGAGCTTGAGTTGACACCGTCTCCCACTACACTACAGTCTCAACTCCCCGATCGCATTGAAAGGAGAAAAAAAATTCCGACAATACCTGGAGCGGTTGGTGCTGATCCATCTGTCCCTCCTGGAGAAGTGGGGACGGAAACCTCCCTGGGGAAGGAGGCTGTTTCGGCCGTTTGGGTCTCTTCTCCTGAGTGCAAGGGGCTCGAGGACTCGATTTCTAGAGGTGCCTCTGCAGGGCGCTGGGGATGCTGGATCCACTCGGACTCCGGGACGCTGGTGCTGGTAACAACATCCAGCCCCAACGTGGGACCGGACAGGTCTCCGCTGACTTCAGTCCTGTCTCCAGACGCCATCGGAGTGGCCGAAGGCCAGCCTGACGCCTCAGTGCCCACAGCTGGTTGCCCATAGGTGCTGGTTGGCTCCTCCTGTACTTCCGGGGTGGCCGAGCCCTCCCTGGGGCCTTCAGGAAAGGCCGAGGCGCTGCCGCTCACTCCCAGGCCTGAAGCCCCCTCCACATCCACTTCAGGGAAGGCGGAGGTGGCTTCACCCACCTCAGGGGCCCCAGAAGCTCGTCCACTGGCTTCAGGGGCGGCAGACGCCCCCACCTCAGCCTCAGGAAAGATGGACGTCTCGCTGCTGGATTCCGGGACCGATGAGCCTTCTAGCCCAGCCCCGGGGTGCCTTGGGGTAGCTCCACTAATTTCCCCAGACGCAGAGGCTTCTCCACTGGACTCAAACAGCTGGGGTGTGTGTGTCACAGGGGGTCTTTGGGCAAGTTCCTGGGAAACAGTTGCTTCAGTGACACCCTCCACGAACTCAGAAGTGATTAAAGTAACTTCTGGAAGTCCCGAGGCCTCCCCACTGGTGCTCGTGGCTGCAGAGGAATCTCCACTTACACCCACGGTGCCAGAAAGGTCCCCACTAAAATATGGAGTACTTGATGGCTCTCCACTGGGCTCTACTAGCCCGGACTGCAGCCCACTTAGGTCCAAAACCCCTGAATGGTCTCCAGACACGTCTGGTGCTCCAGAATGGGCCCCGCTGAGTTCCAAAATGCCCGAAGGCCCTTCTCCTGCTTCCTGGGCTGTTGGAGCCTGGGTGATGGATTCCACCAAAGTTCTGTCTACAAGAGACACAGTAGGGAGCCCGGATGGGAGTCCACTGCTGTCATAGGCTCCTGAGGGCAGGCTGCTCCCAGTCTCTGCTCCAGAGAATTCTCCACTGACTTCTGCTACTCCACTTGGCAGGCCACTGAATTCTGGAGGCTGGGATGTCAACCCACTGGAGTCAATTACTCCAGAAGATTGGCCACTGACATCCGTGATCCCAGATGTGCCCGAGACATCTGCCTCCCCTGAAGGGAGTCCACTGACTTCCACAGACCCTAAACCTTCTTCTTCTTTAAACGTAGTTGGGGTCACTTCAACCAAACTGGTGTCCACAAATGTAATTCCAGAAGACTCGCCACTGCCACTCATGGTCCCGGAAACCAGGTCAGGGACTCCGGAGGTTGTCCCACTGACCTCTGGCAACCCCGATGGCTGCCCGCTGATATCAGGGACCCCAGATGCTTCTCCACTCAGGTCAGTTATGCCAAATGGTGGACCACTGCCAGAAAGAACTCCAGAGGCTTCTCCACTGACATCTGGTTGTCCAGAGGGTAGTCCACTAAGCTCGGTCACTCCAGATGTTTCCCCAGAAAACCCTGATGGCTGTCCACTGACCTCAAAAAGCCCAGATGTTCCCCCACTGATGTCAGGAAACCCTGATGGCTGTCCGCTGACACCAAATAATCCAGATGTTTCCCCACTGATGTCAGGAGACCCAGACTCTTGGCCACTGAGTTCAGCTCCTGAAGGGAGGCCACTAACTGCCCCACTAATGTCCAGCTCACCAAAGGGCAGTCCAGATGTTTCTCCAGCACCACTGATGCCAATAGTTCCCCTCCCTTCCAGTTCACTTGCACTAGTAGCTGTGACCACTTCCACCAAGGTAGTATCCACTAGGGAGACAGTTGGGAATCCAGAGGGAAGTCCACTAAAATCAGGGAGGCCAGAGGATGGGCCACTTCCAAGGTCCATCCCTGAATACTCACCGCTAAACCCAGAAGGAAGGCCACTTGCTTCTGGAGCTTGCCCACTTCCCAGAGTTCCAGAAGGTATTCTGCCAAAGTCCAAGGCTCCAGAAGCTGAACCAATCAAGTCTTCTTTTCCAGAGGGCAACCCACTGAGATCCTCAGCGCCAGAAACAGAGCTCTCTAGGCCCTCCTCTCCTGAAGGAAGTTCACTGAGGTCCTCTACTCCAGAAGCAGAAGTCTCTGGATGACCCTCTACTCCAGAAGGTAATCCACTGAGGTCCTCTACTCCAGAAGCAGAGATTTCTAGACCTTCTCTTCCAGAAGGAAGTCCACTGAGGTCCCCTATTCCAGAGGCAGAGGCTTCTGGGCCTTCTCCAGAAGGCAGTTTGCTGAGGTCCCCAATACCAGAGGTAGAGGTCTCTATTCCTTCTCTTCCAGAAGGAAGTCCACTGAGGTCCCCTACTCCAGAGGCAGAGGTTTCTAGACCTTCTCCAGAAGGCAGCCCAGTAAGGTCCCCTACACCAGAGGTAGAGGTCTCTATTACTTCTCTTCCAGAAGGCATCCCACTGAGGTCCCCTACTCCAGAGGCAGAGACTTCTGGACCTTCTCCAGAAGGTAACCTACTGATGTCCCCTTCTCCAGAGACAGAGACTTCTGGACCTTCTCCAGAAGGTAATCCACTGAGGTCCCCTTCTCCAGAGACAGAGACTGCTGGACCTTCTCCAGAAGGTAATCTACTGATGTCCCCTTCTCCAGAGACAGAGACTTCTGGACCTTCTCCAGAAGGTAATCCACTGAGGTCCCCTTCTCCAGAGACAGAGACTTCTGGACCTTCTCCGGAAGGTAATCCACTGAGGTCCCCTACTCCAGAGACAGAGACTTCTGGACCTTCTCCGGAAGGTAATCCACTGAGGTCCCCTTCTCCAGAGACAGAGACTTCTGGACCTTCTCCGGAAGGTAATCCACTGAGGTCCCCTACTCCAGAGACAGAGACTTCTGGACCTTCTCCGGAAGGTAATCCACTGAGGTCCTCTACTCCAGAGATAGAGATCTCTGGACCTTCTCCGGAAGGCAGCCCGCTGAGGTCCTCTACTCCAGAGGCAGAGACCTCTGGACCTTCTCCGGAAGGCAGCCTGCTGAGGTCCTCTACTCCAGAGGCAGAGACCTCTGGACCTTCTCCAGAAGGTAATCCACTGAGGTCCTCTACTCCAGAGGCCGAGACCTCTGGACCTTCTCCGGAAGGCAGCCTGCTGAGGTCCTCTACTCCAGAGACAGAGACTTCTGGACCTTCTCCAGAAGGTAATCTACTGATGTCCCCTTCTCCAGAGACAGAGACCTCTGGACCTTCTCCAGAAGGTAATCTACTGATGTCCCCTTCTCCAGAGACAGAGACCTCTGGACCTTCTCCAGAAGGTAATCCACTGAGGTCCTCTACTCCAGAGACAGAAACTTCTGGACCTTCTCCAGAAGGTAGCCCGCTGAGGTCCTCTACTCCAGAGGCAGAGACCTCCGGACCTTCTCCAGAAGGCAGCCCGCTGAGGTCCACTACTCCAGAGGCGGAAGCTTCTGGACCTTCTCCGGAAGGCAGCCCACTGAGGTCCTCTACTCCAGAGGCAGAAGCTTCTGGACCTTCTCCGGAAGGCAGCCCACTGAGGTCCTCTACTCCAGAGGCAGAGGTCTCTAGGCCCTCACCTTCAACTTTAGGAATGCTGGGCCATGTAATTTTATCTTCATCCCCTGAGGCCAGTCCACTTCCCACAGGCAGGCCTGAGCCCACAGCAGAGATGAGCCCACTGGAGTCAAGATCCTCAGAGGGCAGTCCACTTGCACTTTCTCCTGAGGGTTGCCCACGGGAGTCTACACGTCCTGAAACTTCTCCACTGCCTGTGAAGTCGCCACTGACTTCAGGTATCCCGGATGCCTCCCCAGAGCCTGGCAGCTCAGTCTCACTGGGTGCTGGGGGTGGAAGTGTGGACAGCCCCTCCCAGGGGGACGGTTCCTCAGAGGGCGAAGGCTCTTCTGAGGGGAACGGCTCCTCTGAGGGGGACGGCTCCTCTGAGGCTGAGGGCACTTCTGTTCCAGAAAGGCCTTCTGTGCTCTCCTCTGTGGCTGTGCTGGTGGGAGGCCATGTTGGAGGGATCCCTGGAGGAAAGGAAGAAGATGAGGTGTGGATTTAGTAATTCTGCTATAATGGAGGCTCACCCGTTCCTTCCACAGTAAAACTGTTCTTCAGAGGTGTGCTCAGATGTCTTCAAATAGAACCTTGCAGTGTCTGGGGAAGGAAGGAGGGAGCAGACCAGGAAACTGTGCTTTTTGAGACTCCAGGGGGTGCCATCCACACAGCCCATGCGAGTAGGGGCCTGGCTCCCATGGAAAGTAATTGAGGTCACCTCTCAAGTACCTCCACACAATCACCTCATTTATCTAAACCCATGATTTGCAAAGTGTGGTCCCTGGACCGGCAACATTAGCATTACCAGCAATACCAGTATTTCCTGGGAGCCTGACAGGAAAGCTGATTCTCAGACCGCATCCCAGACTCTCTGGGGACTCTAGGGTTGGGGCAGCATGTCGTCTTTTTTTTTTTCCCGACTTTTATTTTATTTTTTTAAATATTTATTTGTTGATTTTAGAAAAAGAGAGGGGGAGAGAGCGTGCACACATGCTCTCTCTCAAATACATAACATAAATCTTCAAAACAAAATAAAACCAAACCAACAGAACACATAGCCAGGACTGGAGCTTGCGTGTTCTTTTGGGCTCATTTCTCCGTCAGAGAACCTGAGCCCAGCAGATGCTAGTCCCACCGGGCAGGCTCACAGCCTACTCCGGCTTCCAGAGGAGTCCTGGAGGTAGGTGCGGGGTTCAGGAGAGTGGTGGAGACTTGCAAGAGGACATGACCACTTACAGTCATGACAAAATGTTTCGTTTTTAAGTAAATTTGGGTTTCTTTTTAAAAGCAAGTCAATTTAAAGGAAAAGACATAGAGTTAACAACAGTACAGATGGTTCCCGATATGGCCAACGTAGTAGGGAACTGAAGTACGGAAAATGTTTCTAGGGGCCCGTTGGAGTCCCTTCCCATGGAAACTCCCACTAGTTGCTGCCAGGAACCTGTGCCAAGCCACATATTCAGGCCAAATAGGTCTCGGTTATTCTGGTCCTGGTGAAGGGTGAGGAAAGGGTTACAGGCATGTGTGGCTGCTGGGTGAGGTCTCTGGGCCAGAATCCCACCTGTTCCGCCGATATACCCTCACCTTCTGGCATGGAGGGAGGACAGGCTTTGCATTTCCAGCACCCAGAGGAGTGTCTGGCATGGCTGAATGGCTTGGGAACAGTGCACCGAATGAGTGACTACAGGAAGTAGTGCGAAGCTCTGATATTCTCATTTCTTCCAATGCACATGTCCCTGGGCGAGCTGACTCTACTTAGCACAGGCACATTACGGGTCGTTGTTTAATTCAGCCTTACCCAAACTGGGCCATATACGAATACTCCATGGGGGGAAAAATGGCCCTTGGTCAGATTCATTTGGGACACTTTGAATATATCACCTCCACTGCCTTACAATGTACATATTAGCATATCCAAGGCACTGAGAAGGTCTGCAGTGAGGAAACCTGTTAATCTTTCTGTAAGCCAGCATGTCCTCAACCTTATGGCCATAAAACACTTTTCCCAACATGGTTAGGGGACTGAAGCTTTCATCCCATCAAGTTCCATCTTGATTTGATCAGGACAGATGGGGCTCAGGAAGTGCTGCTTGGGGATGCCTGGCCCAGAAGAAGGACATAGAAGGAGGCGCAAGGCAAGGATATAGGTCACAGTCACATTTCCAAAGACCCCTCTAGGTCCTTTCCCCACTATTGGAGATTTTCCTACAAGAGAGTTCTCAGAAGGTTAGAAGGTAGATGTGTAAATGCAGGAGAACAGGCCGAGAGCCCTCTGATAGGCTCAGTGATGGCCATTGCAGTGTGTAGGTGGGAGAAATAAAAAGAAGCGAACAGCGACTTGTGGGGTGGGAGAGAGAGAGAGGGAGGGAGAGAGAGAGGTGAGTTTCATGAACAAGACTGCCCCTTCTTTCCCTTGCAGGCTGTCCCAGAGGCCAGTTGAGGTGGCTGACGTTGCCCACGGCAGCATATCCAGTCAGCATCAGGGCTGGGGAAACAGCACAGGTCCTGGGGAGAGAACCACCCCCAGTCCACAGCCTAGGCAGGCAGGCATGTGCGACTTCAGGATACACCCCGGAGCCCTCGCCGCACAGACCTGGCAGTGGGGAAGTGCCCGCTGGGCTGTAGGCTGGTTCCCATTCTGTCTGGTTTTGTGGCTCAGTGGTGAAGTCTGGGATTGCGGTCGTCTCCTCCCCCACGGGGACAGCAGCCACACCAGGCCCCACTTGGGTAGCGATCCAGTCCTCCACGACAGGGGGAGTGGGTGTGCCACCCTCTTCTTCTCCCGGAGAGGGTGCTGCTGAGACACCTAAAGAGAGGCGGTGGTGAGCCTTCCTTCCTGCCAGTGACCCATCCCAGGGGGACTAGGGGATTTTGAGGGCGGCCAGGCTGGTGCAAAAACCTTGCTGGACCTCAACTTCTGCCTGCACCCACCCTCCAAGTCCAGTAAGATGGCTCTCGTCTTTCTCAGTAAGAGCTGACTGCATCACTTACACAATATTGATATGCACACACCATCACACACACGTTATTTCAGCGGTCCGGGTCATCCCTTCTGCAGAATGTATTGTATATGCCAGGCATTGTTTAAAGGTGTTATGTACATAAAATCATTTCATCCCACAACAGCCTTATGAGATAGACACTATGATCTCAAGAACAGATGGGGAAACTAAGGCCCTGAGTTAAACGACTTGCCAGGACCTCTGGCTTCTGTGTGGCAGATCTTGTCTTCCAAGAAAAGTATATGTATGTGGTGTCAGACTCTGCTCTCAGGCACGATGCTGCCTTTCTTGGGGACAGAAATTAGGTTCCAAGTATGTCTGGGTCAGGAGGCTTCTATTTAAAATCCACGAAGTCGGCTGGCACTGGAGTCGGAAGATGGGATTTATTGATGGGGGGGCGTAACTGTTTTGGTGTAGGGGACACCGGCAGGGGGCTCGGTCGGCAAAGAGGCCAAACCTCTTCGAAGTTACAGAAAAGACCGAGTTCAGGGAGGGTCGGGGCCAGTGGGGGTGCAGGGCTAAGAATGAACTGGGAGGCTAACCGGTTTGGCTTCTGCTGCCCAGAGCAGGAGAGGGGTACCGGCACAAGAGCCCCAACACATCCTCTGGGAGGGGTTTGGCTTTTTTGAGGCTGCGCAGTGGGGCTCAGCTTCTTCTGAACTGGGTTTTCAAAGATGGCTCTGGAAGTCTGAGAAGCTGGGGAAAACTCAGGTTTTATTTTTTTGTTACCTTTGTTTTAAATGATACACTCATAAGAAGTTACAAAGACACTTAATTTTGACGCATCAGATATAAAACGTGGCTCAAGCCGCGACTATAACCTGCACTGCAGTAGATCCAGAGCCCTGGGTGGAGGGGGCGGGGTGTGTGTGTGTGTGTGTGTGTGTGTGTGTGTGTGTGATCCCAGCCTGGCAGAGCCCTGAAGGGCTTGGCCACGCCCTAGCCACACCCCCTGGGCTGTTGGATGACATCGCTCTCAGAACTCCCGAAGGTGACGAGGACTGATTGATGCAGCAGTGGGTGCTCAGCGTGGGCCAATTAGAACCATGGATTTCTGGTGCTTAGTGAAGATTAAAAGAATACTTTGACTCAACTTGTCACAAACACATTTATAAGCAAGAGAAAATTTGGCAAGGGTGTACAAATTAAAACAGTATATATAAATATACATGTATGGGTGTGTTATTTATAATAAGGCTAACATTTACTGAGAATTTACTATGTCCCAAGCACAATGCCAAGTGTTTTGTATGTACTCTCCCAGTTTATCTGCACAGCAGTTCTTTGAGGTAGGAACTATTATCACTATTTTATAGAGGAACAGAGAGGTTAAGTGACTTGCCCTGGGTTACACAGCCACTAAGCAGCAGAGCTATAGTTAAAATTCAGGTCTGCCTGACTTTAGAGCCCCAGTTCTCACTCACGTCTCTCTGCTGGTCTCTGGGGACCTTTAGAAGGCTGTACTTGCCTTGGGGTCAACACCTAAGGTTACGCTAGCTCCAGAGCTTCCCTTCCCCCGAGGGGCTGACTTTTTCTTCCTTGCTCTGATGGACGGGGATAGTGGACAGGGGCCAGAAGGGGTGAAGCCAGAGGAGTCACAAGCCAGGCAGAGGGACGCTGGAGGAGAGGCGGGAAGGCGTACCTCGGAAGCAGAAGGCGTGGTGCCGGGACTCCGGGTCGGGGAGGCCTGTCTGGTTGGGGTAGAGGTAGACAGTTCTCACGCCTGGCTTGTCTCCGCCGCAGGAGGGCCTCGGAGTGACGATGGGGTAACGGAGGCTGCCGTCCGACAGCCAGCCGGCATAGCACTTGTCCAGGCCTCGGCTCCAGGCAGCGTAGAGCTGGCCCGTGGAGGCCAGGGTGGCGTTGTGAGACTCACAGAATGCCAGGGCCTCCTGGAAGGTGAACTGCTCCATGCGTGTGACGAAGAACACCTCCCCTGGGGGCAGGAGCAGGTGGCAGGTGTGACCCTCATGCCCACAGCTGAAGCAGCCTCTGCTCACCCAGGGGTGGGGAGCAGGACAACTGAACTGAGACCAGTCGGTCCCCCTACATGGAAACAGCCTTCCCTCCTTCCGTCTTGTCTAGATTGTCTGGTCCCACTTGGGCACCCTCCCTCTGACCCCTTGTGTCCCCCCCTCCCCACAGCACTCAACCACAGAGCACTTGAGGACCAGCAGCCCCCCACCCCCACGTCTGGCGACTCATTGAGGTGAGGGGCCGGTCCTGGAGCCACTCTCGGGGTTTGGGTCCCCACACCCAGAATGGTACCCAGGTGCCTGTCTGATTTGAGGGAAGGAAGTTCACGGTTACTGAATACCTACTTGTTTGTACGAGAACCTTCTGGAACACACCTCATTTAATGCTCACCAAAGGCTGATATGAGCACAATCAGCTCTTATTTTATAGATGAGGAAACTAAGGCCCACAGGGGTTAAGTAACTTGCCCCAGGTCCCGAAACAAGCGAGTGGGTATGCTGAAATCTTTCCAGTACACCAGCATTTCCAAAATCGGGTTCAATGGAATAGTAATTTGGTGATGATAAATATAATTAAAAGAAATGAAATGAAACAAAAGAAAAGGTCTTTTTGTTTGCACTGCTTGGTTAAGAAGGGTTTAAAAGGTTTTCTATTGCAGGACTTCTCAGAGCCTTTGATTTGTTCCTGGGCATTGGGACTCTCCACGAGACAGATGGCATACATAACCCTTATTTGTAATAAGTAAAGGCTCATTTATCAGCAGAACTCACTGCTTTTTAAAGGAATCAGCGCTCGCCTGGAGTGTTGGGGCACTCACATGAACCATGCAGGAGGGAAAGAAAGAGATCTGAGAGATGGGCTGGGCCAGCCTGTCTTAAAGAACAGAACCGGGTGGATGATAATTCCCCCTCCTCTTTGTGTCTCCCCATTAGCCCCCTGCTGGGGCCCAAAATAGGAGAACACGCGGCGTACCCTCGAGCCTGTCCACATAGCAGTAGACATCATAGGTTTCTGATGCTGGCCGCACACCGTAGGTCCTGACCCCTGGGCTGCTGTCTTTGTCACCCACACACGGGGTCCGTGGGCTCACAATGGGGTATCTGCAAAAGAGCGTGGGAGGGGTGCCTGAAGGCCTGTTCTAGATGCTGGGGGAGGCAGGGCCCAGGGAGAGGCTGGCAGGTCTCCGGGGGACTTGGGCAGGATGCATCTTCAGTTGTCCGGTGGGATCCAAACCCGGTTGGAGCTCCTCTTGCAGCAAGCTCCCTGTGTGGCTGGGGAAAGGGTCTGGGGGTTCCTGGGGGATTCCTGGCTTCAGAAGAGAGCCCATTATATGGAAGGGCACTGAGTCAAGCTGGAGAGGACCAGAGTGAGCGGCCTTGAGGAGAGATTCTCCCTCTCTGTCTCCTGGGGGTAAATGACCAAGGACTTAATGTCGCCTGGGGCCCTTCCCCACCCCCTCAGAATATGCCGTGCTTCTGGGGGAGAAATTAGGGGAAGAGCCATGGAGTCATTAATTACTGCGCAGTGCAGCAGGTCCCCATTCTGCTGGGTGCCAGACATTCTGCTCCCAGAGCCCGACCTCTCACAGTTGGCTTTGGGCTGGGGGGCGGGGCTCGTCCTTCACCTGACGGTCTGGTCCTGCAGCCAGCCGGCGTCACACTGCTCGTAGCCCGCTTCGTAGGCAGCCTGGAGCTGCTCCGGGGAGGCGATGGTGGCTCCAGTGCGCAGGCAGGCCTGCTGAGCCTCCTCAAAGGTCAGCGAGTAGCGGGCAGAGCCTGGGCGGTAGTGGAATACAACTCCTGCTTGGGGGGGAGAGGAAGAGAAGGAGAGACCAGGTAGGCACAGGACACCACAGTGATGCTGCCCAGGGGGCCTGGTTCTTTGGCTTTGAGGGCAGGGAGGGAGCCCTGGCCCCTTCAGAAATGACTCCCCTCCGTCCTCTCCTTCCCTTCCTACCTCTGATCCTATTCTCAGCCAAGTTGGTTCCCTCTGCTTGTTCAAGCTGCTCCTGAAATCCATCTCCCTGAGGGGGCCTTGGAGGACTCTTCTGCCCTGGGTGTCCCTAACCCTCCTCTCTGTCCCTTTACTCTTTAAAACAAATGCATTTTTTTTCTCATCATGAAAAGAAGAAGCACTCATTACAAGACGTTTGGAAAATACAGAAAAGGCTAAGGAACATATCGAACAATCACCGGCATGTCTTCCACCTGGCCCAGGGCCCAGGCGGCGGGTGCCTGGCCTGAAGATGCGGGCCAGAGTTTTTGTGGGTGTGCACCGGGCACCTTCTGGGAGTGGCCTCATGGCTTTTGCTGGGTTCTCAAAGGGGCAGAGCCCTGTCCTTTAGCCGCCCACTTACTTGCCTCTCCCGTTGTATTCGGCTGTGTACACACTGGTCTCTGTTTCTGACGCTTCCCGGGGTGACGGGCCAAGCTACGTCACAGCTTCAAATCCCTGGTCTGATACTGTCTCACGTCCCTTGTTCTGTCCTGTGGCTGACGCCCACCTGTCCCTTGGCGCCTTCCCACACGGAGCCAGTGCGGCTCTTCCAGTCCTGGGCTAACCCTGGGACCCAGCCATCGGAGAGTCACCCCAAAACTTCGAAACAATTTCTCTTTCCCAACAGATTGTATTCACTGGGGCAATCCAGGCTGAAATCCCACTCGGTGGCATCCTGGGTGTGATGGTGGGTGGCAAGGTCCATCTGCTCTTCCCCCAGGAGGGGACACCACCAAGGCCCTTACAAAAGCCACCCCAGAATGTCCTTCCTGTTCTTGGATTGGAGTTTGGGGAGCAGCTGAGCTCTAAACATCCCAAGCCTCCAGACCTTTGTGGAGCCCCTGGGACACCCCGACCCTAGAAGAGGGGCTGGCAAGCATCTTCTGGAAAGGGCCAGACAGGGCATAGTTTACTCTTCTTGGCCTCAGTGGTTTTGGTCACAAGTACTCAACTCTTTGGCGACAGCCCGAAAAGGGCCACAGAGAGCACGCTGACAAGCAGCTGTGCCTTTGTTGCAGTCCAGCTCTATTCGTGGACCTTGAATCTTGAATTTTATGTCATTTTCATTACATGACATAAAAGGCTATTCTCACTCTGATTTTGTCCCCCAACTATTTAAAACTGTGAAGCAATCCCTAGTGTGCGGACCACGGAGAAACAGGTGGCAAGCCGGTGTGGCCTTCGCAGCTTGGTTTGCTGACCGCTGTCCCGGAAGGTCAGCTCTGTGAGGGACCCCAGGGTCACCTCGTATTCTCAAGCGGCTCTGTTCTGTGGCAGTGCCTGACGGGGCTGGCGGTGGGCAGGGGGGCCGGTCCTGGACAAAAGGGCCCCGGTTCTTGGATCCCTTTCCCCTAGACCCACATGGCACCTTTACCTGCTTGACACATACTCCCGTTTGCACCTATGACTTCACTTGAGGGAAACGCTTTGTGGCAAAAGAGCATGGGGGTCACTCTCTGGCCCACCCCTTGTTTTATAAGCGAGGAGAACCGAGTCTGAGAGGAGGAAGGCTTGGCCCAGGTCTCGGGCGAAGTTGAAGGTATAGATCCTTAGGTAGGCCAAGTTCTTTCCACCTGCCCCCCAGCCCCCATGCAGCCCCGAGGGGCGGGCACTTACCCCCTGGCAATCGTGGCCGCCCAGACACCTCAGCTGCGCCCGGGACGGCAGTCACCTGCACGACGTGGTCCTCGCTGGTGAAGGCGGTGAAGGCCGGGCCAGGCGTGGCGGGAACACTCCAGGGCCCGGTGATCTCCCCAGTCCTGTTCTCAGCCTCAGGGAAGGCAGTGGCCCCTCGATCGGGGGCAAACGTGAAGGGCTCCTCGGGCTCGGGGGCAAACGTGAAGGGCTCCTCGGGCTCGGGGGCAAACGTGAAGGGCTCCTCGGGTTCGGGGGCAGTGGGGGAGACGCCAAAGATGGGTCTCACAGTGAGGATCACGTTGCCTCGGGCTTCACCCTCCGTGACGTTTCTGGGCAGGGGCAGCTCCATGTCAGGCCAGGTCACTGTCTGGATGGTGATGTCCTCCTCGCCGCCCACCCCGAAGAAGTTTTCTGGGATGTCCACAAAGTCTTCACCTGGGGCGGGGAGAAAGACGGGCTTTAGTGGCTCAGCCTGGGGCTGGCTTGAGGGAGACAAGCATCAGATCCACCTCCTCGTCTGCCAGGGGAGGACAGCTTTCCGGCTCCGTGTTGCCGAAGAGTTCCAGGGCCTCATACCACGAGATAATGACCGAGCGGCTCACCGCTTGTACGACCAGTCCGGCTCCGACATCCCTTCCTGATCAATGCCCGCCGCCTCCTCGCCTATCTTCCGGGTACCCGATGCTGTAACTAGCCGGCAGGACAAGGTGAATCGGTTATGAAGTGGAGCTGAGAAATCTTGCCAGAGATGTGGGAGCCCGTGACATGGGTGAAAGTGACCCAAGACCACTGCCTGCCTCGGTCACGAGACAAAGAGGGTCTGGCGGGGACAAGCCAGTCGATCGTTTAAGAAAGAGGAGACCCACAACCGTGCTACCCCTTCCAAAAGGCTGGTCAGGATATTGAAAGGTTAAGACAGGCTTTGGGGCGAAACCCCGTTACTTTGGCAAAAATGCCTCTCTTCGTGTAAAGTCAGGCCATGAAAGCCAAACAGGAAGGAGCTAGGCCCCTGTGCTGTCCCCAATTCTGTCATAACGGAGATACAACTCCATAGTATCGTTTTTTCCCCCAAGAATTAGCATGTATTTGTTATCATTAACCCAGACTGTAAAACGAGACAAAAATCTTACTTTTAAAAGGTTTATCCTAAATTTTCGAAATAAATTGTGGGTCCGAACTATCCCCACCCCCCCCTTTTCAATAACCCCGTGGCTCTTCTTTGAAGCACATTGGATTCCAGAGGGCGGGTAACACGGCCTGCCTGGCGGGGGGGGGGGGGGGGGCACAGTTTCATGCCTGCCACCCGCCCCTCAGACAGATGGGGACATCGCGGCTTTCCCCGGCTGCACAGTCACCCGTGGCAGAGCTACGACTCTAACCTGAGCAAACACAGATTCTAAAGCTCGCTCTTTTAACCCTCTTCTGGGTTGACAGGCCAGGGCTGGGTCCTGCTGCCTGCGATACTTCTCCCTTAGGTGTTCTAGGAGCTAGTGACAACAGGGGTGTTGAGATATGGGGTTCAGGCACCTGTGGCCCCTTGAAGGGGTAGAAACCAACCCCCATTCCCAGCTCCCCTCCTCTAGGCCCCCATTCCTGCGGCGTGAACCCCCCGTCCCAGCACCCCCCTCCCGCCCCCAGCCCCACCTGTGTAGCAGATGGCGTCGTAGCGGGATGAGGGGTCCGGGTAGCCCGTCTGGTTGGCGTGCAGGTAGACGGTCCGCACGCCCAGGAGGTTGCCCCCGCAGTTGGGCCGGGCCTTGGAGATGGGGTAGCGCACACTGCGGTCGGCCAGCCAGCCAGCACTGCACACGTCCATGCCGCCCTGCCAGGCCAGGTAGAGCTGGCCCGTGGTGGCCAGCCGCGCGCCCAGCCGCCGGCACTCGTCGGCCGCCTCCTGGAAGGTGAACTTCTCCGGAGACGTCGCGTAGAAGACCTCACCTGTGAAGGACGGGGAGGGCAGGGTGAGGACCTCCATCCCCACTCTGGCCCCAGGTCCCCAGAGAATCCACGCCACTCCTGGGCTCCCAACTCCCATTCCAAAGCATCCTTGCTCATGCTCTGCGGTGCAACGTACCCCCTCCCGGGGCATCTTTCCTGGGAGTAAAGTATTGTCCATGCAAGCAATCCTTGAAAAAAAATTCATGTTGTGATGGGAAGAGCAGGCATTAGACTTTGACCCTCAGAGCCGTGCTTCCCAAATGGGAGTCTCTAGGCCCTGAAGCGTCCATAAGGGCCTTGTGAGCTCTTTTTACTACTTTCACAAACCTAAGCATGTTGTGTGGGGGCTGGGGGGGGTGGCATCTGTTTCCCGGGAAGGCGCTGGCTGTCCCCGCTCTGTGGCAGCTCTGACGGGCTGTGTCTTTGGTAAGCCAAGAACCCGAACACAAATACTTGCTCCTTAATAGGCCCTGGGCCCAGGGGCGAAAATGCGGAAAAGGAGCCTGGGGGTGAGAAAGCAGGGGACTGTCCCAGCCTCAGCACGAGCCAGGTTGTCAGGTCTTATCTCCAGCCTGGGGGAAGCTGCGAATGGCGGTGGGGGCAGAGGCGGCAGAGCCTGGAGTGTCAAAAGGGGTGAGGGGTGCAGATGGCAGAAGGGGTGTCTTGCACATGCCCGGGTCACTTGCGAAGCTCTGCTTGTGATCAAAATTAGCACTCTTTACAAAGCAGAGAAAGACCCCAGGTTCCTTCCCGCCACCACTGAGGCTTTCCAGAACTAGCCCCCCGGGAGAGCCTGGATAGGGCTGCAGGCGGGCGGCAGGGAAGCTAGGGAGGGTGCAAGGGCAGCCGGCTCTCCTGGGAACTACATTTCTGATGGACCCACCCTGGAGTGGCCTGGGGTGTCCTCTGCGAGGGTGACAAGGCTGGGCTTTACTGGTGCAGTAAACACCTTGGGACAGTGATGGGCTGGTCGAGAGCAGCGGGGGATCCTGGCTGGGAGGGGCGGTCCCAGCGGAGAGGCAGAGACCAGCGATCTTGGGCCCAGTAGTGGGGCCGGACAGTGGGTAGGTAGCCGCGGCTACTGAGGCCCTTTCCAAAGTGGGGAGTGAGGGGATCTGTGGGCCCCTTCCTTCCCTGCACAGCGCCCCAGCCTCTCTGGGCAAGGCGGAGAGGGGTCTGGTGTGTGCTGCCCTGAGTTCGTGCTCTGCCCCAGAGGAGGCCCACGTGGTCCCTAGTGTCACTGGGGAGAAGGGGACGGACAGGTGTCTTGGGACGGGGACAGGGCCTCACCCTCCATCTCCTCAGCGAAGCAGTAGACGTCATAGGTCTCATTGGTGTCCCGGATGCCGTAGGTTCTCACGCCCGGAAACTCATCCTTGTCCCCATAGCAGCCTTCCCTTGGAGTGTGGATGGGGTACCTGCCAGGAACCCAGAGCGGGTGTCGAGTGACACTCAGGGGACAGAAGGGGCCCGTGGCCTGGGCCCTGGCATCCTCCTCCCAAGTGAGAGGAAACGGGGACTCAGTGGTGTGTTTGCCAGCTTCTGCCCTGGCTATGGGATATGGGGACTGTCTGTCTTTATGGCTCTGTTCCCCAAGATTTATTGAGATCCCCGTCATCATGGTTATCGGTGATTGCGGGCAGCCCCCTTTGCTGGGCACTTATTGGAACCGAACATCCAGGGCCCGTAAAACTTTTCTGTAGAAAGGCCAGAGAGTAAGTATGTTAGGTCTTGCGGCCCCTGGGGTCTTGACCCCTCGACTCTGCCCCTGTGGTGTGAAGCAGTCCCAGAGTTCCCGCACGACTTCACGTACAAAGGTAGGATGGGTTTGGCCCGTGGGCCATTTCCTGAGCCCTGCTTTGGGTCATTTGAGGCAAGGGCTAGAAACACTCCATTTTACCCGGAAGAAACTGGGGCCCAGAGCCGGTAAACAATTTGCCCAAGGTCACACAGCTTCTAAGTGTCAGAGCTGCGGTTTCGAGCCCGGCTCTTTCTGAGGCCGCGGCGTGGGCTCTCGCACTAGGCTGGGCTGCGGTCTGATCTTGTCCTCCTGCTGGTGGCCTTTGTGTCCTAAGATCTGAAAGATCTACCCAAAATGGCGAACATAGTTTCCTTTGCTTTCTTCCGGAGGCTTTGCGGTTCTGGCCCTGCCGTTCAGAGCTCTGATCTGCCCTGAACGAATGTCTCGTCCTGCCTCAACAGGCTCCCACGGCTTGAGATCCCTCGGGGCAGAGCTCTGTCTGCGCTGCTGGGCTCCCGGTCCCTCAGCAGCCTCCCGCAGGAAGAGAGGCGCTAGAAAGCTTAATTTATGTCTTGCCTTATTAAAAACAACAACAAACAAAGGCAAGCGGTTTACGAAAATACACAAAACGCCTAAGCTTCAAGAAACTGCAGAGATCCCGGCCAAGGGGAATAGGGGTAGGAAGGGTAAGGGTCGGTAATTTGCTCACGTAGGGCAAAGCTGCCAGCAGTTCCCGACTCTGCCACATGGCAGAGTGACAAGGATCTAGACAGGTCAGGAGACTTGCATCCGCAGAGCCACCAGACATTCCAGAATGTGTCCTGACGCCCCTGGGGGCTCCTGTCTGAGATGATCTGGGACAAGGGGCACGGTTGCTTTATGGCTCACGCTGCATCTTCAAATGAATACAATAAGCCCCCCTTTTAAAAAGTAAGGCAGAGGGGGCACCTGGGTGGCTCAGTGGGTTAAAGCCTCTGCCTTCGGCTCAGGTCATGATCTCAGGGTCCTGGGATCAAGCCCCACATCGGGCTCTCTGCTTGGCAGGGAGCCTGCTTCCCCCTCTCTCTCTCTGCCTGTTTGTTATCTCTCTCCCTCTGTCAAATAAATAAATAAGATCTTTAAAAAAAAAAAAAGTAAGGCAAAGAAAGGCCTTCTGTGCAAGTTCTGTATGATTTTAAAATTCCTAGTGGCTACCAAAAGTATTTGCCCCGGAGCACTGGAGCTTTCTAGAAAAGCATGTGGTGAATTTTTTTGCACATGGACTACCCGACCCGTGACTATATCTTTCCTCATAGCACAACTGGATGGTCCCCAATCAAACGCTTGCTTCTGAACAACGACAGAAGGATCGTTAGAGTCGGCCAGGGCATTCCTCTAGCCCCAGCGCAGGCTGGCCACAGTGTCACGCCGGCCCCAGCCCCGGGCTGGCCCGGTGTTCTAGCCCATTGCCCACCCCACTGCCTGTGTGGTCCGGGGGCGCACCTGACAGTCTGGTCGGCCAGCCAGCCGGCGTCGCACTGGTGGAAGCCGTCCTCATAGGCGGCCTGCAGCTGCTCGGGGGTGGCGATGATGGCACTGTTCTGCAGGCAGGCCCGCTGTGCCCTGTCGAAGTCCAGCGTGTAGCGCGTGGAGATGGCTCTGTAATGGAACACGATGCCTGCAAGACACGCGCGGGCGGGAGAGCAGGTCAGGCGCAGCCTCCTGTCATCAAAGTCCTCGAAGATTTATGGCTACAGTCAAAAAGGCCTTAGGGACATCTGGTCTGGGCCTCTAGCTGATGCGCTGATCTCCTCCCCACATTCACATGGGGTCCTTCTGCCTTTGTTACAATACTTCTAGTGACGGGGACCTCACTACCTCACAGAGTATCGTCTTGAGTATCTGATAATTCTGATAATCAGAAAGTTCTTTGAATTGAACTGAAATCTGCCTCCTTTTACTTTTTTTTTCATGGCACTCCCGGGCCCCACATTTTCTTCAGGGAAAGAGACACTTAGGGCTCCAAATATCCTCAGCCCAGGGGCATCCCAGTGGGAACCCTATCTTTAAGCCAACCAAAGACACAACCATTCTCCTTGGGCCAAGGAGAGAAAGGGAACCAGGGAGGCTTCATCCCTTTCTCTGGCTTCTGGAGCTGAGAATGGGGCTGGGGTGAGAGGTAGGGGAGGGCAAAGACATCTGGATGAAGAGTCAGGAGACTGCTCTGGCTTGCTTCCGGAGAAACTTCAGGCAGATCACCTCACCTCAGTTTGCTTATCTGTAAAATGGGGATGATCACAGAATCATGGGATTGAGGCAAAGCACAAACATTCATTTACATGTGATGAAGTCCAGGATGTTTTTAAGTCCCTCAAAGTCCAGAGAGAATGACAGTCCCATCTCTGTGTTCCAGAGACACAACTGAAGCTAAGGGACTTGACTCAGGGGGGTGGAAGCCGGCGGGGGAGGAGCTGGGACTTGAAAAACAGCCTGCCTGCATCCACTCCCGTGAGCATACCATTCCGGTTCTTTCCCCAGGTGAAGCAGTGTCCCTGTGGGACATTCTCACCTTTCACCACGACCTCTAAGGTAGCTTCGCTGTCCTCAATGCCGTGCATAACCTCACAGCGGTAGATCCCAGAGTCATTGGAGCGAAGGTTCTGGATTTCCAAGGTGGCGTCACTGGGGATGGCCGGGTAGTTGGGCAGCGAGACCTTGTCTTGGTAGGCACTGTTGACCCGCACCTGCCCTTCCGTGGCTACCAGCAGCACCACCTCCTTCTCCTTGGAAATGCGGCTCCACTTGATTCTCGGGGCCAGGGGGGCGGTGGAGGGGGCGGTGGTCACAGGATGCATGGGGTCGATGAAGTAGCAGGGGATGGTGAGGGAGCTCCCCAGGAGGACCCGCAGAGGGGACGGTTCCGTGATGCTGACACTCAGCGAGTTGTCAGGGTCTGTGGGGCAGAGACAGAGCTGTTAGTGCTTGGAGAGGACCACCCAGCCTCCCTGTCAGTTCTTCTGGAAACGACAAAATCCTGTGAGCGTGTCTGTATTTATGGCGTGTGGGGGGCCCCTCCTGTACCATCTGGAATTCTGGGAAGCTTTGCAATGTCTTTCCCAGAGCAGCCTTCCTCAAGACCCCCGGTCTCTGCACCTCAAGACGGGAGCTATGGAACTGGAAGAGGGTTGCAGAGGAGGGCAAGGAAAACTTTAGAGCTGAGATTCCCCCCCTCCGTTTCTCAAGCGGGGATATCCCAGGGGATACTGAGCCATAGAGGAAACAGGACCCCCATCTTCCTGGAAAGACAGCTTAACTCAAAGATTTTGGGAAAAATCACTTTCGGGCAGGAAAAATTGTGATGAGGAAGGAAAAAAAAATCCACACGATGTTTAAAGCTGAGATGCAAAACGGCACAGACGTGTCCCGCTTGAGGTCTGCTTTGGACTCCATCCTGTCTCTGCCGAGGGACAGTTTTCTCCTGCTGTTCAGGACTCAGGGATGGGGGACTGGCTGGAGAAGCATCAAAGAAGAGTAGACACTCATGTACATCCACAAAAAGTGAGACGGGTGGAGGTTGGGCATGGCACATGATCAGCTCCTCAAAAAATCACAGAGAGTATTGGTAGGGAAGATGTAGCATGTTTACCAAATCCACTTAAAAGTAAAAGGTCTTCCTGGAATGGGGAAAGAAACAGGTTTTGCAAAAATAGCACCTTTCATGGCAGGTCATACACTCATGGGACTCTATTTTTTTTTTTTTCCAGGAGAGCCTACCGGTTGAAAATAAAAATGTTTCAGATATTTGCGGGTGGTAGATACCTAACAAGGCAAGGAAGGGGGAGCCAGGAACGTTTGGGAGGGTCCAGCCCTAAACTTTGAGGTTCTGGGCAGCCACTACTAGGTCCTTCCACAAAAATCTCCCTCTGAATGCTCAGCCCTCACCCACAACACAGGATGGTCTTAGAGCTGGCTGTTTCCCGGTTCTCTGGGGAGAGGTAAAAGGGACTGCAGGGCCCGACACTGCAGGTTTTAAAGTCGAGAGCTTTAGGGCAAACCACCCAGGTTACAGCCAGGGGCTGGATATTCGTGGGTCCCCGAGCAAGAGTACAGATGGAGCCCCATATATCCTACGTATAAATATTTAAAAGTTGTAAATCAAGTCCACAGATTGTTAAATAAAATATGCTCTATCTTCCTATTTGACAATGATACCTTTCAAAATGAAAAGCCAGATTCAAATTTAGAATTCTCGGATTCCTTAGTGTTTCGCACTGGGCTCTGGCGGCCAAGCAGGAGGCTGCCTTCTTTGCCAGCTCTCTGCACCGTGAGGGGTCTGAACTTATCCCAGCCCTCACACCCCAGCTCTGTCCACACCTCACATAAAGAGCCACTCCTTGACCTCTCCCTCAGGCCTGGGATGGCTCTCGCCAAGGGCACGGTCCTCCCTCTTGGAGGATGGGCCCTGGAAGTGGCTTGGGTCCACCTGGGCAGGGAATTTGGGGCATGCTGGGTATCCAGAGTGTGGTCTAAAGGGAGAGCATGGATCTGGATGGACATGTCCCTACAGACCCTCATCCTTTAAGGAGCACTGGGGCTGGAGGAGGGCCAGAGGGAAGCCCTAAAGTGCACCGCCCAGAGCAGGGGCCTCTCTTGCCTAGGGCTAAGGGAGACACAGCTCACTTTGGGGCAAACTCATCCCGCAGTCAGCGGACAGCTGGTTCCTTTGGTTGAGGGCTCGATGATCAGAAACCCACCTCGTGCCTGCCACACGCGAGAGACCCCGCGGGGGTCTTCCCAAGGTCGGCTTGCCAAGAAAAACAAAGATCTGTGGGATGTGTTGGGGACTTCTTTCTGCTTCTCAAGGAATCTTCTCTTCTTCGATGCGCCAACTGATCCTCTCTCGGCAGCTTTCCCTCTTTTAGCTTATCTATCATCCTGCCTCAACCCCAAACTCAGTGTGTGGTGGTTTTGAGTAAGATCCACAGAGAGGAGAAGGGAAGACGGGTGCCTGCCAGGAGCTCTCCCCCTTGGGTGTCCATCCGAGAGGGCGACCAGGAGCAGGGTCACGTGTGCGAGGGCTCCCGGACGCATGTGTGCGTGTGCGTGCGTGCGTGCATGTGTGCATGTGTGCGTGCATTCAGATAAACGGGTGCTCTCAGCTAGGCTTGCCTTCCATAGGAAAGGGGTAGTCAGGGCCAGGAAAAGGCCAGGAAAGGGGAGCTTATAGCACTCCTTCTCCTGGGAGCAGCAGCACTCAGTCTGGGACCTAGAACCCGGAATCCAGTCTTCTGCGGCTGCTGGATGCGCGAGGCACGCACGGGGAGTGTCCTTACCTGAAGCTTCTAGGGAGCTGACGGCCGCAATGACTCTCAGAGTCACAAACACCAAGAGTAAAGTGGTCATAGTTCACCTGGAAGAAGGGAGGCAGAGGAGTTAGTTGGAGGGTCAGATACGGGGAGATTGAGGGTCACGGAGCACACGACACAAGGTGATAAATGCCACGGGCAGAGATCTGAGATCCCATCAAGATAAGGCGGGTGCGTGTGGTTCCAGGGTTGTCTCCTCCAAGAATTCTCTCTTCGCAAAGCCTTCCCAGATGTCACTGTTTGATTACACATGTGAGGCTGGAAACCTCCTCCTGTCTCTTCAAGGGCACTTCCCACCTTCTAACCTGTAAAGGTGGTTTCTGAAGGATCCCTGTGAAGGTTGATGTTTTGTCGACTTGACTGGACCCTGGGCTGCCCAGATATTTGTTCAAACATCATTCTGGGTGCATCTGTGAGGGTGTTTCTGGATGACATGAACATTAAGTTGGTAGACTAAGTAAAGCAGATTGCCCTGATAATGTGGGTGGGCCTCATCCAATCAGTTGAAGGGATGAATTAAAAAAAAAAAAAAAAGAGACTGACCCGCTCCCAGGAGAGAGATCATTCCTCCTGCCTGATGACCTTCAAACTGCCTTCAGATTTGAACTGAAACAATGACTCTCTCTGGGTCTCGAGTCTTCAGACTCAGACTGGAACTACACTCTGGCTTTCTTCGGCCTCCAGCTTGCCTGATACCTCCAGAATTCCTTACAGTAAATCTTTTTCTCTATAGACACACACATCCAATTGACTCTGTCTCTTTGGAGACGTCTGTTATAATCCCCCAGGCTCAGAGAAATGAAATGAGTTAGCCAACCTCCCTGATGGAATCCAGGCCTGCCCTCAACTTCTAATTTGGGAATCTTGTGTGTTTTTAGGAAGAAGAATGCTCCAAGCTTTGGAGCGCAATTCACAGAGGCCTGGTTCAAGCCAGGGGAAGGACGCCCATCCAGGAAGCCCTTGAGGAGGCTCCGGGATGGACAGATTAATCATGGAGGAAAGCAGTGGGAGCCCAGGACCCTCGGAGCCCTCCTACTGGCCCCACAATGACTTCATGGGAATCAGAAAAGCCTTCCTTACCGTTATCTGCAGTAAAACTGTGACGCCACGTATACAAATACTGACAACCACAACGTAAAGCCTGCACAACTGGGCCCCTGACTCCAAGTGGGTCAGTGCAGGTAGACCCCAAAAAGACCCCATTAAACTTACAAGAGATCAACCAGAACAGAGGTCATCAACCTTGGCTGTATATGGAAATCACCTGGGCTTCAGCCTGGTCTTGAGGCATTTTAAAACCTCCCCAGAAGGTTCCAGTGTGTGGCCAAGATGGAGCACCACCAGCTAGAGAGGGTGTGGTCCCAGGGCAGACCCCGCGGCTGGCATCCCATGACAGGTGCCTGACGAGGTTTCCCGAGTTGCTCTGTTGGTGGGACATGCCCTGGCACCCACCCTCCCCTCCTCTCCAGTCTGGGAGCATTTCATCTTGGTTTAAGAAATGTCTGCCTCACAGATGCTCTTTGGGGGAGGAGGGAGACAGAAGAGATGGGAGGACCTGGAACTAAAGACAATCGGGGAGCTTTGGGAGGCTGGGACAGCGCCCCCCCCCCATCCTGTTCCCCGCTGTGTCATAGTCTGATGGGGCAGCAGGTGTCGCTGTTGGCTCAGTCACCATGGGGGGGTGGGCTCCCTTCAGGAATGCATGGGGGAGGGGCAGGCAGGGCCCAGGACTCTGGGGAACCCTTTTGGGTTGACCCGGCCAACCTTTCTTTCCACCACTGTCATTCATGCCACATACTTTCGTCACCTGAGAGATGGAAGGACTGTCTGTGTGGGCCCCCCCACTCGGGGGAGAGATGAGAGCGTGGGGCACGTTTCCCTCACACCATAGGACATCTGGAAAATCCCAAAGACCTAACAAGCAGTCCCTTGCTTCTCAGAGATTTTTCTCCCTCGATGCTGCATTTATTCTCTGGGGTTCCGGGCCCTGGCACCGTGTGGGGCTGCTGACGTGTGGCACTCTTCTTCAGGCCCAGCGTGACCAGTTGTGGGAAATCATCCCCTGGAGGCTGGAAGGACAAGGTGTCCCCTCCCATCTGGGGAGGGGGCTGGACTCGCGGGCTCCTCTCTTCCCAGACACAGGGCCCGCCTGTTCTTCCCTCAGGACTCCCTCCACTGGGAAGTTCTGTGTATGTTTTCGGAGGTGTGTTTCTTCCCAAACTCCATGAACAAGCCCGCCATTGTCCCGGATGCAGTGCCTCTCTGTGGGGCTGGGGCCCGCTCTGTTTTTCTCCCTGGCCTCCACCAGGAATGGAAAGGACAGGGGTTTGGGGTAGGGGTGGACTGGGCAGAGAAACTAATTTTATTTCTTCTTCTTTTTTTAAGACAAACTTTGGGAAAGAAAAATTGCAATAAATATGCTCTTGTATTTGTGTTTTCTCAGCTGTAAAGAAAATAAGGAGAAATACCATTCTGTCTGGCTTCCAAGTGTCTCCAGGACTCACTGAGTCTTTTATGGGAGGAGATGGACTCTGCCAGGCCCGTCAACAGGGAGGCCTTTCTCCGTGGGAAGGACAGCGAGGCGGTGGCAAGGGGACGGGGCTGGGGTAGAGGAAGGGGACCGGGGTGTCCAGATGGAAGTGAAACGAGGAGTTTGGGGGAGCAGGATGGGAGGGCTGGGGGACGAGGGGTTCTGTGTGTGGTTGGGTTGGTCACCAAGGAACTGGCTTTCTCAGGAGAGAAGAAGTAGGAGAACTGACAGGGAAAAGTAAGCTTAGTAGTGCTTTTGAACTGAGCTGAAGGGGTGTGTGTGTGTGTGTGTGTGTGCACACGCACGTGCTCACGTGTACGTGCCCCATAGCTGGAGAGAGGGAAACCCTCCACCTTCTCATCAGCTAGACTCTGCCTCATGGTTGCCAACCCAGTCAGGGCCTTAGCCTTTACTCCACCAAATTCAGAGACTGGACGGGCAGCTCACCCCCTTGCCTTGAATCCCTCATCCAGGACATGCAGTGGAGACCCCCAGACCGGAGACCACCCCCCTCCCCAGACCGGAGACCCCCACTTCTGGTCCTGGCTTGGCCACCTACTACTTTAATACCCCAGGACCACCCCCATGGCTGTTGCAAGACTGAGTGAGGTCATGTGCCGGTCCGGCTCTCCTGTCCGGGGTGGGAGCTGTGTCCCCGGCTTGGAGGTGGGGCACTTGGTAGGCAGCCATCAGCACCACTCTCCCACTACGTCCCTGGTGGCAAGACGGGGTGAGCTGATCGGAAGGGGGCCCAGCGGCTGGAGTTTATAGCCATGACCTCCCTGCCAGGGATCCTGTCCACGTGGCCGAGGCAGGTGGTCTTCAGTCTCCAACTGCATCTTAGGGGCCCGTTCCTTCATGAGGCGGCTCATTCTTCCAAGCTGGGGTCCGATGACCGCCCCCATTATAATTTCCCCCCGGAGCTCCTCCCTCAGGGACCACACTCAGCATGTCCACTCCTCTTTCAAGGGACTCATGCCAGATGTCCGAGGGCCCCCTCTGCTCTCCTGTCTGCTGTTCTCCCACAGAGCTGCCCGCTCCTTCAACTCTTCCTCCCGTGCCTTCCAGACCTCGCCTCCCTTCCTGGAGCCACAGCAAGTCAGAGCTGGAAGAGACATTAGTGAATGGCAAGTTCAACTCCTTCAGTCTACAGGTGAAGAAACTAAGGCCCAGAGAGGTTAAGCGACTTGCTCAAGGCCACACAGTAAGTTGGAGATGGAGCCAGGACCAGAACCCAGTTCTAGGGGCCCAGTCATCATCATCCCCTGTCGTCAGCTCTACGTGTCTATCTTGTGCCTCACGGTCTCCACCCGCCCCAACCCCCCTCTCCCCCGCAGAGAGCCCAGCACAGAGAGAGATCAATCGGGAATTAACAGCTGAATGAATGAGTGAACAGACACCCGAGTACCCCATGCTCTGAGGGAGGAGAAGGGGCACTGGAGGCTCACATTTGTTGAGCGAACAGCCCTTTGGGATAGACCACTCCCATTTTGCCATCAGTAAATCTCAGCTAGAGGGTTACATCGCTAGTGACGTACTTGGCCATGTCCTTCAGGCCAGCACGCCGGTACAGCCTGTGGCTTTGGGAAGGTCACAGTCCATGTGCAGCGCAGGGGTGAGACAAGTAGGGTCTTCCCTTCCCGGGGCCCCAGAGAGAACCAGTGGGGCAGCAGGGCTAGCCTGCACTGGCTGGCCAGAGATAACTCCCCATATCTCTTTCCAACTCCATGTTCAGCGATGTCATATTGGGAGACTGAAATTGGTCACGATGGGACTATCTCCAGGACGGAAAATGAGGGAACGCTACAAATGACGGCTGTTGTCTTTCTCTGCCTTTTTGGGAGTGGGCTTACCAGCACATTACTGGAAGCATCTAACCCTACATAAAGAACCAGGCTGGTTCGCCTCTCCCGACTGGCACTGCCGCTACAGCCAAGTTAGAACTTCCGTTTTCTCCTCTGTATGCTAGCTCTGCCTCACCATGCACACTGTGTCCTCCTTAAGGCTGAAAGTCAAGGCTTACGTAAAAAAAAAGAATTCCCTCCACGTTAACTCATGTGGTGCTGGGAATAACAAAAAACGGTATTTGATCCCTACTTATTGGTGAACCAGTGGCTTCTGGAATTTGGTAGACTGGTTGACCAGTAGGATTAGTCAGTGACTGAGTGGTCCTGTGGCCATGACTTCAGTCCTGGGGAAGGGATTTAAAGGACCAAAGCCACCCATTCCCCCAGCCCCTGGCCCCCAGCAGCTCACTTATTTGTGGGTTCATCTCACAACAGGGACTCTTTTCCTGTTGTTCACGGACAAGACCCGTCCTATATCTGTGTGTAATGGTGCTGGCATATGCACTTAAGCTTGGGATTTCAAGCCCAGCATAGAGAAAGGGACAGGGACCCCACACCAAGGACACATCTAGCCAGAGTGACCCCAAGTGCAGCTGCTAATTTCCCATACTCTAAACAGACACGGTGGGATGGTATGGAAAGGGGGAGCCAGGCAACTGACTCCAGTCCTAGCTCTGTTCTAACTCACTGGGGAACTCCCGGAAGCCCTCGGTTTCCCCATCTGTAAGCTGGAATCACAACGCAAGCATCGCCCCCATGAGAACTATGAAGGTATTTTTTGTGAATGCGAAGATTCTCTTTGTATTTTCTCCTCTCTCCCTCTTCCTCCTATTCCTTATTCTCTCTCTCATTCCTATTTCTTATTCTCTCCTTATCCTCCTATTTCCATATCTTTGCCTTATTCCTGTTTTGTTATTTACTCTGTTGTCATCGAAGCATCTGGAACTCTTGACAGTCCACTCTGGGGGTGGGTGTGCATTCCCAAATGAGAGTCCTAACCCACTCCCGGACCTTCCATCGGTAGGGAGGGACCCTGCGGGTGTCCTGGGTCCTGGCTCTCCTCGTGCCCTCAGAAGCCCAAGGAGGACTGGTTCCTGCAGCCTGACATGGCGGCTCCTCCCCCAAATCTGTCAGGGAAAGAGATGACCACTACAGAAATCCACGGAAATTCTCTATATGGCTACAGGCAGTCCTTGCTACCTTCCTTCCAGGGATTTTCAGGGTGGGTTTTTAAAAAGCTTTAATCGGGCGCCTGGGTGGCTCAGTTGGTTGGGCAACTGCCTTCGGCTCAGGTCATGGTCCCGGAGTCCTGGGATCAAGTCCCGCATCGGGCTCCCGGCTCCACTGGGAGTCTGCTTCTGCCTCTGACCTTCTCACCTCTCATGCTCTCTCTCTCTCTCTCTCTCTCAAATGAATAAATAAAATCTTAAAAAAAAAAAAAGCTTTAATCAAGCCACTCTTGATTGAATGGGTCGTGTCTCAAAATGGGTCATGTCTGCAAAAACATGACTATCGCTTGCTCACGAGTGTCTGGATTCCCATCAGCCAACTCAGCAGAAAGGCCAGTAGAGCCCTCCCCTGAGCTGGGTCTTCTGGACCTTTCTAAAGTCCCACCCTCACCTTCGGCAGCTGGAAGTGCTGGCTAGGTCCTTGCTACTTCTCATACTCCTGATCGCAGGGAGGGGGAAGCTAAGGGAAGGAAGCCCTTTCTGAACTTGAGCTTCAGAAATTACCCCAAGGAGCTATTTTTGCCAATGCCAATCTGTGGCCAACCTCACCGTCCCAGCCAGGGGCTAGGTTTTACTGGTTCCACAGTAAAAAAAAAAAAAAAAAGGCAGGCCTGGGTTGGCTGAAGGCCTACCTGGGGCTGTAGGTGAAGGCCCTGCTTGCAGAGGGGGGTGGTGAGCAGAGCGGAGAATAGGGAGGAGCAGATCCTCATCAGGGCATGGAGCACATACAATACTGTAGAAGACATCCCCTTCTTTCCTCTCCGGCCTTTCTGCCTTGATCTCCTTCACCCACTGATAAATGTCCTCGCTAGGGACATTTAGCTGACACGTGTTTGAGTTGAATCTCTTGTGACAAGAGATAGGCTGTTGTTCGTCCACTCTCTGGGGTCCACTGTGAACCCAGGCTCTGGGCAATTCGCTGAAGTGGCCTCTGCTCAAGTCCTCCGGGAAGCATACGGTATGGGAGAAGATGAAAACCTTACAAATACAACCTGAATTCATACCTTTGACCCACAACTTGTTATTTGGGTGAAGTTGGGCAAATTTCTTGGCATTTCTGGCCAGAAAATCTATGGGTGAGGCTTCTGGGAATGGCTGCTTTCCAGTTAGGAGGAGAGGCAGGGAATGATGTTCTGAACTTCCTCTTGTTCCTTCCAAATCACAGAACAGAAGTTTCTATGTCCCCCAGGTAGTCTGATCCTGTTGGGAGAGCTGGCAGGAGGAGTGGGGAGAAAGGGAGCTTGTATCCCATTGAAAGCTTCGATCAGAAGGGAGAGCTAAAGCAAAGGGAAGCTTGGCCTGGGTGCTTCATGGCAGAACAGGATGAATGTTCCTGGAGTGAAGCCAGCCCTCCTCTCCCATGGCCCGCAAGGCCCTACATGATCTGCCCCCGTTCCCTCCTCATATGTCTCCTACTTCCATTTCCAGCCATATGCTAGCTGGTCCTTGAGCACAACACCCTGCTCCCTTCTAAGAGCTTTTTGTATCTGCTCTTCTTCTTCTCTTCTGGTACACACTTGCGGATCTCTCCCCAGCTGGCCACTTTTCAACATTCCAGGCCTAATCCAAAGGTCCCTTCCCTGGCCACCCTGTTCCTTCACCCCCACCTGGTGCCTCCTTGATATTATTTATTTATATTTTTATTACTATCAGAAATTATTGTCCTTTCCTGTGTGTTGATGATCCCTTCCCCCCTATCAGAATATACACTCCCTGAGGGCAGAGACTTTCAACTCTTTTGCTCACTGCTCTATTTCCAGGGCCGAGAACAATGCCTGGCATGTAGCAGGTTAATAAGAAATATTCATCAAATACATGAATGGATGGCTCTTAATGAATGGGCAGCGTCCCTTCCAGATTAAGTTTGCGAATGCAAGGAGTGGTAAGCTTAAGACTGATCCTAACTGTTGGATGTCACCTGATTTCAAGGTATTCTTGCCTCCTCAGCCTTGGAGACCATTAGAAGCCCTCAGAGAAAGGAAAACTGGGAGCAGGGGTTGTCAGGGAGCTGGGAGCATTCCTGTAACCCATGGAAACATCCAGACACGGCCAGTGGAAACACTTATTCATGTTCCTCTCCTGGTGGGAGAGGACTGGGAGTAGGGCAGGAGGGCTGTGCAGGGAGTAGGGAGGGACTCCAAAGATCCAGGGATAAAACGGAACTTGGAGCCGCACTGGCACCTGACGAAGGCTGCATTTCCAAGAGGCTAGGAGGGAGGCTGAATCTGGGAGCTGAGAAGAAAGGTTGGCCATGGGTCATGCTTCCTAAAGGTTGGGTGTCGGCAGCCACCCTAGCCCCAAAGTGGGGGGAGATGGCACTGGAGGGAAAAATTCATCTCAACACCACCAACCTTTCTCCGTTATGCCCACCTCTCCCCACTCTCCATTGCAAATTCCCAGTAAAACCAGTTTAAAGTGGAGGCGTACAGGGCACGATTAATGGTTCCCATTCTCTTACGCAGACACATTGAGCTTTGCCCTGTTCTCTCTGTGGAAAAAACCCTAGGACTCGGGACCCGCCCCTTCCTGCTCTAGGACTTCCCTTCCAGCTGGGCACTTAGAGGTTTTCTCTGCATTAATTTCAGACGATGTGTAAATATAGAACCTGGGATTTTGGAAGGGAGTGTCCTTCAGTCCAAACTTTCCATCAGGCACAAGCACCTTTTCTGGGGCAGGGATCCCGGGCCAAGAGCTGAGTTCCCTCCACTCGCTGCTCACCACCAACCTGGCAGAACAAAGAGCTCCTTCCTGCAGGGGTTTGGGAAGAGGGTAGGGGACCCAGTGTGACGCCTCAGTGGCCTCCCTGGCTGAGAATGGAGCCCAGGTTTAAAAAATGATCTTTGGTAGAGGCGTCTGGAAGCTGAGAGTCCCGGTGGAAACGCCCGCTTGTCAGAAGGGGCCATCAGGTGTTTGGGGCAGTAGCCAAGTCCCCGGGGAAGGCCCACGGCCAGGTGCCTGGCTTGTGGCGGACGGGAAACAGGGGGCCACTGTGTCCCTGGGGCAGATGCTCGGGTTCTGTTAGTCCCAGGGTCTACTCAAGTAAGAAAATGGATTACTGGAGAAAAAACCTCATTCATGTTTTTTTCTTAAAGATCTTTTCTTAAAGATTTTTTCTTAAAGATTTTTTTTCTTAAAGATTTCTAAAAGGTTTTTTTTTCTTAAATCTTCTTAAAGATTTTTTTTCTTAAAGTAATCTCTACACCCAACACGGGGCTCAAACTCACAGCCCTGAGATCAAGAGTCACATGCTCTACTGACTGAGCCAGCCAGGCGCCACAAGCCTCATTCTTTTAACCCTAGTTTGCCCGTCTCGGTTCCGGGTGTGGGCAAGACTTCATGGGTGAACATCCCTTTAGGTCCTTTCGGGTCATGTTCCTCCTTGAGAACCAGTGGGAGCCGTGGACCCAACTTCTAGGAGGTGACCTTTAAGCCCCCGCTCAGTTTACTTGGGGGCCTTAGGGCAGACCAGGTCATCTGTGCTAACAGTGTGATCCAAGGTGGGCATCTTGAGTCACGTGGTATCCGTTGGACCCCTGGAGGTGCTGGAGACTAAGGTCAACCGTGTGGGGCACTCAGCCATGTGACCAACCCCCCAAGACAAATCCTGGACGCTGAGAGGCTTGGGTGAGCTTCGCTGGCTGGCCACACTCTGTGTTATAACACACTGTGTGCCGTCTACACAACCCCACTGGGCAAGGGCAGCTGGAACCTCGGTACCTGGTCACCTTGGGACACTTTCCCACGTGCGTCTTTGCTGTGCTGATTTTGATCTGTATCATTTTGCTTTCAGACACCGTAACTGCGGGCATCACGGCTTTGCTGAGGTCTGCGCATCCTTCTAGAGAATCTACCGAACGAGAAGAGGGTCCTGGGGACCTCCTGAAATGGCACTATACCAGTTCCTTGGGGTTGTTAGCCTCTTCTGCCCAGCGCGGGTTGGGGTTGGCTGATGGGACGGTGGACGAGACACCTTTACCCCATGGCCATCCTTCACCCGCACTGCTTTCCCTTCTCGGAGCATGTGCTCTGAAAAGCAGAGCATTCTTTTTCAGCTCTGGTGTGAAAGGAATAACTAATTGCCTCTCCTCTGGAAAAGTTCCAACCATTTCTTGACTTTCGTCCCTCTCTCCTTTCTTCTGTCAGACTCCCACCACATGGCAAACTCTGTAGTGGGTGCTGAGGAGGATGGAGGGATGGGCCCATGCGAATCCACCCCCAGGACTCGCTGTGTGGGATGGGAGACAAGATGCATGAGTAGATCCTACAACACAAGAGGAAAGGCCTCTCTCATTGAGAGAATTCCAGGAGCTGAGAAGATGCAGAGATCACTCCTATTTGGGAGGCCTGGGAGCCGTCTGAGGAAGAGGTGACATTTGGGCTGAGCCTTGACAGACAGACAAGGACCCTGTGGGAGACGGACAGGGCCTTCGAGGAGGGAAGGATCACATGAGCAAAGGCATGAAGAAAGGAGAACATCCAACTGGTGTAGGATTAAATAAAGTTAGAAACAAGGTGTGGCCAGATTCTGAAGAACCCCTATAATTAGGCTAGTGAGTTTGGCTTCATTCTATAGGTGATGGGGAGGCTCTTGTGGGGGGGGGCGGGGTTCGGGAATCTCCTGATCTGAGGTGTGTTTCAGAAGGAAACCGAAGCTTCTCCTCTAGCTGTCACTGGCCCCACCTCTGGGAAGTCTCGCGGGGACCCCATTGTGACCAAGTTCATCCTTTATCAGAGCAGGATCCCACGTGGCCTGTAATATGTCTGCCTCCACAAGGAGACAGCGCCCACAGGGGTAGGCACTAGGCTCGTCCTTCCTTGGGTCTCCCACATGCCTGAGCACCGACCACAAGTACTTCCTCTAAAAATGACCATGTATTGAAATGATGCCAAGCCAGCATGGTGCCCAACAGCAGTCTGAACGAGGGTGTCATCTCATTCAACACTCACAATCATCCCGAGAGGGGATTCCTAGAGAGAGGCTCAGAGCAGGTCAAGAACTTCCCTCAAATCCCACAGCCAGGGAGTGGCAGGGCCAGGATTCAAAGCCAGGTTCCCCTGACTCCTAATGTTCTCTGTTTCCCACATATATGCTAGCAATGGCGGCAGGTGCAGAGGACGGAACCTGTCGGAGTCTGTTCTCATCGTTCGAAGGCCTCTGACCATGTACGGACCTGGCCTTAAAGCACGGATTCCGTTCACAGACATTTGCTGCATTGCTGCTATGAAAGGAGTCTTCCCATGCAGGGGATTAAGCTTCGAAGTTTGACTCAGAGCACCCAGCCACCTCAGGGCTGTCGAATAAGGTGAAAACCCTGAAGAACTTGCTCTTCGAGCCCCCCACAGACCCCCTCTGACTCTCAGCTTGCTCCAAAAGAGTTGGCCAAGAGCGGTGAGCACGGACATGACCTTATGCTCCTCCCCGCCCTGTTTCCTCCCCTTCCAGCTGTCTCCAGCATGTCCCCAGTCCCCGGCCAGCCTTCTCTGGCTGTGCCACGCTGCCCTGCACAGGTGTCAGGATTACGGGGCCTAGGAGCCTCCCGACAGGATGCCAGCACAGCTGCCTTCCAGAAAGCGCCTTGGAAGGACTCCGGCTGTCCACTGCCTTGAGGCTCCTCCCTGCCAGTGTTTCTCCAAGGACCTGGTCCTCACAAGAAGGCTGCCTTTCCTTTTGCGTTGTTGTTGCTTTAAATTCTTTTAAAAAGAATTGTGGTAAAATACGCCCAATGCAAAATTTACCGTCTTTTTTTTTTAAGTAGGCCCCCAACATGGAGAGCAATGGGGGGCGGGGTTTGAACTCACGACCCTGAGATGGAGACCTGAGCTGAGATCGAGAGTCAGATGCTTTACTGACTGAGGCACCCAGGTGCTCCACAAAGTTTACCACCTTCACTATTTTTTTTTAAAGATTTATTTTTATTTTATTTATTTGAGACAGAGAGAGAGAGAGCATGAGAGGGGAGAGGTCAGAGGGAGAAACAGGCTCCCCGCAGAGCAGGGAGCCCGATGTGGGACTCGATCCCGGGACTCCAGGATCATGACCTGAGCCGAAGGCAGTTGCCCAACCAACTGAGCCACCCAGGCACCCCACCTTCACTATTTTTAAGTTCATATTTTGTACAGTTCAGCGACATGAGGCACGTCTACGTCACATGACTCTGCCGCTGTCACCACCATCTGCCAAGCTGAAACTTTGTACCCACTAGACGACATTTCCCGTTTCTCCCTCCCCCAGCTCCTGGCAACCACCATTCCACTTTCTGTCTCTATGAGTTTGTACTGCCTTTCCCTTTGAGGAGGAAAATCAATATCCCTATCTGAGCCAGTATCTAGAGATCTTTATGCGCCATTCCAATTGGACAGGTTCCCCCCCCCCCTTTTTTTCTAGAGTGTTCTCTAGAGTCAAGGAGGCCTTCCCGCACTCAGGGCCCTGCTGGGTACCGCACTGCCTTCGGCATCCTGGAATGCCTGCGTCTTCCTAGGGTTGGGCTCTAAAGCCACACAAGGCAGAAACCAGGTATGATCCACATTTCCCTTGAAAATTTCCTCAGAAGGGGCCATGGTGGGGCCCCTCACGCTCCCCCTAAACGAACCAAATACAATTGTCCTTTTTCCATTTCTGGGTTATTTATCTGAGCAGCAGACGAATTAGTGGGCTTGTTAGAAGAGCCATGTTTTAGGAGCCATACTGATCGTTAAAACTAGACACAGGCTTGGCTCTTTAAAAGGCTCAGACCATGAGAGGAACAAGGCACCCGAGGCCGACTCTGGGAGCAGCAAATTTGAGTCTCTCGTCTCTAGCTTGCTGGGGATACAGGGACATTGGGTGGGAGAGCGTCTGCAGGCTTTCTCCCTGAAGTGCGCTCTCTCTCGGTAACTTCACCTGCACCTCAGCTGACCCCAGACCCCAGACCCGTCTGGGTTTGGTGGCGCAGCTGGACCCACCTTCCTGGACGGAAAAACTCCCCCACCGCTGCGCAGACAGCCGTGGGGCTAGGATGAGGCCCTGGGGCTCTCTGCTGCCTACTTTCTCCCCCCTGGACTGCGGGCTCTCCTCGAGGGCAGAGCAGACTTCCTCTCTGCCTTGTGTCTTCCCTGCTGTGTCCCAGAGAGAGCCTGGCACGTGGGATATTCTAATTATGGAAAACTGCTTACCGACTTGGAAACATGTTCGGACAAAAAGCAAACAGCAAAATGTTATGTGCAATGCAATGCCATCCCATTTTTGGGGCGTATCTATTCATGGGGGGAAAGACCCAAAGGATGTACTTAAATTTAACTCCAGTTATCTCTGGGTATGAGGTTTAGAGAAGATTTTTATTTTTCCGTGTCTAGTGTTTATAGTCCCTCAACTTTCTGTGATGATAAAGCGTGTTTCTTTTTTCTTTTTTTTTTTTGATAAAGCGTGTTTCAAAGGAAAAGTGTTTCCACAAATAAAATGAAATTTTATATCCTTTAGAAAAAAAATCTATATTCAGGACAATGAACTCCCCAGTGACCAAGGTGCCAGCCAGTGGGGGGAGGGCTGGGGAAGGGGTGGAGGAGAGGAGAAAGCTCTCTGTGGACTATAAAATTCTTGGGAATGGGCTGACAGACAGAATTTTCTTCTGTCGCAGATAAGTGTTTAGCAGACTCTGGGTCCAAGGTCTTCCCAGCTCCTCTCTCCCAAAGGTGGTCCTGGAGACCATGAGCCATAAGGTTCACAGGCATGGAATGCCGGAATGAGCAGAAGTGTATGCACACGCCCACGGATGGAACCCAGACTGGGAGAAAGCCTCTTTGCTTCTCTTTCTTACGTTAGATGTCTGGGTCCAATCTGAGAAATTCGCCTTCTCTTTGGGCATGAACTAGCCAGGAAACCATGAACTTCGGAATCAGACAGTCCTGAGTTCCAACCCTGGCCCTATCACTTACCAGCCATGCCTCCATTTCCCCATCTACAGACTGGGGATATTTAGACCTACTTCAAGCTTCTTGCTGCTTCGGGTCACGAGACAACGTTTATATCGTTTCTACTCAACACGCCCAGTCTCCGGTTAGCATAAAAGCACGGACCGATCAGAGAACACATCGTTTATCTAACTTGCTAGAACTTCCCATATATCTCAGAGATGAAGCATGGGTCCAAAATATAGTAGCAAGTCAATGACGGGTGTCATGGGTTGACTTGAGTTCCTACCTCCCAAAAAGGATATGTTGAAGCCCCAGCCCGTAGGACCTGCGAATGTGCCCCGAAGGTCTTTTCTTGCTTGGAGGGCATTTGCTCTGCGCCAAGTACCTTGGGTTAGTGATGTTATTTTATCCTCAACACCTGCGGGTGTCTGGCCCACTTCCTCCAGGCCGCAGGGAGTGCCGGGCCCCCACAGCTTGAAAAGGTAAAGGAAACAAGGTGACACAAGGCCCACGGTCCATGCTGGGTAGCCCAGTGATAGAACTTGAGCCTCCAAAGGTGATAGAACCTAAAAGTATAAGTTAATTCCTCAAAGCGGACAACTGCTCCCCCTGGATGCTCGAGGCATCCTGAACTACTAAGGGAAGCTGGGGAGAAGGTACCAGCCACGTCTCTCCTCCGCGGGGTCCCCTGGGTGGCAGAGCCCGAGCTGGGGGCCTTTCATGACACTGCAGAGTCCCCGAACCCCATGGGGCTGCGCCTCCCGGGACAGGCGGGGGCTGTGTTTAGACAACAGCCCAGTTCAGTGGGAGTTGGGTCCTTGTTCCAACTCTGACACCACCCAGTGCCAGACCCTTAGGCCAGACATATTCCTTTTTCAAACTGTATTTTAATTCCAGGATGGTTAATATACAGCATTATATTAATTTCAGGTGCACAGTATAGTGATTCAACACTTCCATACAACCCTCAGTGCTCATCACAACCGATGCCCTCCTTAATCCCCGCCCCTGGGTCCCCATCCCCCTCTCTCTCATCTCATCTCATCTCATCACCTCTCCCCAGCTAGCCAGCAGTTTGCTCTCTACAGTTAAGAGTTCGTTTCTTGGTTTGCCTTTCTTGGGCTTTTTTCCCCATTTTTTCCTTTTTGCTCGTTCGTTCTGTTTCTTGAATTCCACATAGGAGTGAGAACGGGTGGTATTCATCTTTCTCGGGTTGACTTACTTCGCTTAGCATTCTACCGGACATGTTGCTTTCTAGGTCTTGGTTTTCTGATCTCTGACAAGAGTAGAAAGCCCCGTCTCAGTGGCTTTCAAAAGACACCCATTTGGGGGGCCCCTAAATTCACTGCCCCTCTCTATTTACCTCTAGGGCCTCTGGGGGGTGTCACAGACAACGCTCCCAGACTCTCTGAAGCACAGTTTGAAAAGTACTGGCCTAAAGTCATTCGTCCGGTCAGCACGCTTTTACTGAGTACCTACTGTGTGCCGAGCATTTTCTAGGTGTTGGAGGTAGAAGAGGATCAAGGCAGATCATCTGTGTTGGGCTCTTGTCCCACGCAGTTTTTGATTTGGTGGGGGCTGGGGTGGGGGGAGTCAGACGACCACCAAGGAAACCAGCCCTTTTTAGACAGTGGCAAGCAACAAAGGAAGTGCAACGCAGGGCTGCTGGGACACGGGGGTGGGCGTGTTTATCTTCTTTAAACTGGGTGGTCAAGAAAGGCCTCTTGGAGGAGGTGACATTTGGACCTGAATGACCAGAATGAGCCAACCTTGCAAAGCCACGTGGGAAGAGCTTCAGGCGGGGGAGACCAGGAGGGCAAAGGTCCTAAGGTGCGAATGAAGTGGAAGATGCTGGAGGTGAATCCAGCATCTTCCAGGGTGAGGGCGAAGCCCTCCCTTCCTGGAGGGTGAGGGGAAGGCGAATCAGGATGCTGAGGGGAAAGGGGTCTGAGGGTCTGTGGGCCAAGGAAGAGAACTGGGCCGTATTCCAAGGGTAAAAGCTCTTCTGAGAGCCTCTGCCGTCCCCAGAGGGCTGAGAAGTGATGTGCAAATAACCTGACTGATTTCCACAAGCTTCTAAGGGTCTGTCACCCATGCTATACTTGCAGTTACGAGGGAGGGGGCTGGACTAGTCACAATTTTCCAGCCACTGAACATTGTGGGAGCCTTATTTGGCATATGTGAGTTTTGCTGACCCCTGTGGGGAATCCCTGGAGCCCCTAAGGCATTGAGATGGCAGCTGGGGCTCGTAGACTGAAGAGTGGATGGGAGGGCCCCGGTAGGCAGGGGACGCAGTACGAGGGGAGGCTCTGAGCTCGTGCTAGGTCTTCCCATGGCTAATAAAGCCCCTTCCACCTCCAATAAAGCCCCTTCCACCTCCAAGAGCCCTACAGCACTCTCCTCTCTCAGGACCGGGTGTGGAGACAATTCACGCAGTCAGGTCCCTCCACACCAGGGGGACCCACTCTGCTAAAACATTCACAAAGCAAGATCAGTGGAAGCCACTGCAGGGTGGGTTTAGGAAGGGGGAATCACAGGATGAGGCTACTTTAAGGGGAATTAATGGCCCAGAGAAGGGTGAAGAAGCCCCCCGTTGGAGGGTGCGGGAATGTCATCCCCAGCGGTGGGGGCGGGGATGACACTCGTGGATGTAGTGACAAGGACAGAGGACAGAGGCAAGCATGCAGACACACCCTTCCCTGCTCAGCTCCAGAGGCAGCGGTTTTCCATAGAAATACTCCGGACACTGGTGCCCCCTGGAGTCACACAGCCAGTAGAGCACACAGGGTTAGGTCTTGGGTCCATGGTGGGGAGAGGGGCTCCCATTTCCAGCCCCCCGTAGACCCCACGGAGTGCTCCGCCTCTCTCCCATGTTTTTCAGTCTGGGAAACAATGGAACTAAAATAAACATCCTGCATGGCCAACCTTTAAAGAGAAGGTGGCAGGTGGGAAAGGGGAGGGTGGGCCCAGCCCCCTCTGGGGGTGGAGAGAGCCTGCTGGGTCAGTGACCCTGTTTGCGATTCAGGTTTTGAAGCGCTCCCCTGTCCCTGAGCTGCCCCTTGGGCCCTGGTGCAGCTGCCTCATTCCTGCCGCAGGATCAGAGCTGGCTGATTGCTTAGATCAGCATCTCTACAGACCCTCAATCTGCTCTAGGAGAGAAGAGCTCCTTGGAAAATTCAGTGTAAGAAACTCCGAGATTTCCAGTATCCATCAGGATCTTGAGAATTCCTGTAGAATAGGGGTGCATTTTGTTCCATTCCCCCATCCCCTGGGGATGAGGCCCTTTTTACATGTAATGTCTTTTGACCATTCCTGAAACAGAGGTTTTGGGGCACCCACTTCTGGGAACCCTGGCCTGGCTTCATCCTCCAGAGACAAATGTATTTAGATTCAGAGTCAAGGACAACTGTGGTAAGGAAGCAGGGCCCCCGTCTCAGGCTGGAGGGAGGAGTCAGAGAAGCAGGCTTTGACCTTCTCATTCCCCTGAAGGACCAACTAGGGGCAGAGGCTGTAGTTCTGCCTGCAGGGAGGGGAGGGCAGGTGACCCCAAGAGGCAGGGCTACAAGAAAGTGGCTTAGAACCAAGGGCACCTGGAGAACTGTTTGGGGTTTTATACCAGGAGTTCAGAAGCCTGGCTGCTTTGGAATCACTGTGGGTGCATTTGAAAAGCACAGATTCCTACCCTGCCCCCCCAAGCGGAATCTCTGGAGGGACATTAGGATTTAGGCATACTTGTTTGTCCAAAGCTCCTCCAATGCTTTCAATTCTAGCGACAGGGGCTATTTCTGATGATGGTGTCCGGGTCCCTTTTCAGCGCCTTGTCAAGTTGGCAAACATCCACTACATTCCTGAATCATCCTAAAATCCAGGTGTTCCCCTGAGCTAGCTGGGTAGGAGAGCAGAGTGAGGGCGGTTTGGGGGTGGGTGGGAAGGGAGGGAGCACTTGAAGGTGAAGGTCAGGCCAAGGTCCAGGTTTGGTTGGGGAAAACCACCTCCCTATGACCAAGGGGGGAGGCTGGGTTCCCCGTTGCCCTGGACATTTCTCTTATAAGGGCTTTCGTCCCCCAGGCACCCCAGGAACCAGCAAGGACCCTAGAGGTACAGAGTCAGAAGGCGGCCCAAGGGTAGACAGTGGGTGGCCCCGGGATGTAGTCTGTCCACAGTTGGGTTCTTGTGGGATGGCACAGTATTTCTGTGATCAGGCGCCTCCTTTTACTGGTTTGAATGTGACATGTGATGTGGAGGGAGGAGCCCCAGCAGCCCTAATGGCAGCTGTGGCTCCACTGAGAGCACCCTGAACCCCTTCTCTGGGAGGCAGGTGCCTCATCTGTGTAATGGAGGAGGCGGGTGATTTAGTTCCCTAGGTCCCTTTGTGATCTAATGCTTCATAACTTTGAGAAGCAGAGGCTCAGGGAAGTGTGGCAATTCTGGAATCCACCCCTTTGGCTTATGACTTTCAGGGAGGCCTTAATATATTCTAAGTTCAATTCCGTGTGGTCGAGCAAAGGCCTTGCTGTACAGACGGGAAAATGGATGTGCCCTGCACTGAGATGAGTCTCCAGGTTCCTGATCAGGACTGGGTCCTCTTTTCGGCAGCTTGGGCTTTCTCTGTTCTGATGTCTCACCCACACCTCCAGTTCCCAAGGGGGCTCCCTCCTCCCGGTTAGCACGACTCAGCCGCTATGACTGCAGTACCCTCTAGAGGGCGCTGCTGTCAGCGCTGTAACCTGAGCCTGGTGCCCTCCGGGAACTACAGGTCCGCGCTTCCTCGGGCGGGCTTGGGATGGAGGCGTGGCCAAGTGGAGGACCGCCCACCTAAGTATTGGCAGTCTTCTTGTCAAGCATTGAAAGGAACTTAGAGTGTGAGGGTCTGCTCATTTATTCATTCAGCCTGCCTGTGTGTGCCAGGCCCTGGATTAGGTGTAGCGCACACCAGATACGAAAGATTCCTCCTTAGGCCTCATAGGTGCTTCCCCCATCCCCACAAGGCACCTTCCCAGAAAGAAGTAACTTCTCCCTGGATTTTGCTTTGTGAAGGCAGGCCTTAGGATGCCCATCTTACAGAGAAGAAAACCGAGTCTCAGGGAGGCAAAGCAATTTGCTCACGTCATGCAGCTGGGCAGTGCCTGGTTCCAGTGGCTGCAAGCCCAACTTCTCCCACTGCCCAGACTGCCACCCCCCAACCAGAACGCACTCCTGTGGCGATCGTGCCCTGAACAGCAACCTTCTTTGGTCTCGCGATCACACGTCCACACCTGCTGATGTGATTTTCCAGAGTGGGACCTCGAAAGGCCTCCGAGACAATCATAGCAGCTGCTATTTTATTGTAGGTCTACTTTGTGCCAAGTCCCTTATTCGCTTTATCTTGAACCCCTCAACCATCAGAGGAACCTCATTTCACAGATGTGGAAGGTGAGCTCAGAGAGGGTAAGTGACTTGCCCAAGGGCACACAGCTGGGATTGCAACCTACATCGGGGCTGCCAAAGTCTACGTTCTTTCTGCTTTCCTACCAGGGCCTGGCTTCTTGTTTTCTTGTTGTCTGCTCTTCACCGCTCACCACGCCCTCCCACCCCGGTCTTCTGGCTGGTGCACACAGCATGCTTTGGCCCCATAACTAAATGACGTTCTGGAGCCTGACTTCTCGATCCTAGCACTACTGACATTTGGGGCTGGATCATTTTCTGCTGGTAGGAGGAAAGTGCTGTCCTGGGCATTTTCAGATGGTTACAGCATCCCTGGTCTCTACCTACCGGACAGGAGTACTGTAACCCCTTCCCCACCGTGACCACAACAAAATCCCTCCACATAAGGCCAAATATTCTCTGGAGAGCAGAAGAACTCCCCAGTAGAGAGTCACTGCTTTGTGGGAATGCAGGGTCAGGGTCAAGTTGATTATAGCCTGTTTTCCTCAGTAGACCATGAGCAGCTGGAGGGCAGGAAGAGTGAATTGTTGACCCACACCTAGTGCAGTGCCTGTAACATGTAATAAGGGGTACCAGGAAGAATGAATGAATGCTTTCCACGGATATGTTATGTTTCAGGATGAGGGCCTGAAGGCCTAGCTTCCCATCCAGATCCTCACCCGTCTGCCCTGGACTGGCCTGGGGCGAGTACTTTCCCCCTTCTGGGCCTCCCTTCCCTTTGCGATCTCTTACAGGAGGGTCATCACAGGCCCCCAAAGCCCTGGACATCCATGGTCTGGGAACCGCCATGTTCCGCCTCAGAGACCCAGAGTCTGGGGGCTGAGGAGGAGTAGTCCGCCAGGCTGGACATTACACCTCTGCCCGGTCCTCAGTTTCTCCTTCGGACCCTTGCTCCTCAAACCAAGTCAATCACACAGAGATGAACAAGCCCTCCCATCCCCAAAAGCGACCTGATGCAGGAGAGGAGGCTTCTTTTTTGGGTGTGTGTCTCAAAAGGGAAAACACGTAACCTCAAAGGGAACCAAATATCCAAGTCGTGATGGCTAGCATCGCATACCCCAAATCCACCTATTCATGAGCTTAACAAAAAGCTTCTTTAGGATACACTGTAAGGCCATTGAGAGGGAGAAAAGTCGCCTCTCACAAGCCCAGGCCAGCCCGCAGGGCCCGCCCTCCTAGCGTGTGCTCGCTCACACACACACACACACACACACACACACACATGCACACACTCGGCCGCTTACAAGGAGGCTCTGAGTTTCTAAAAGTAAACTCCACGGTTTCCGTTCTTGCCCTGGATTCAACTTTTGAAAAAAGGAACCGTTTTCCTGTTCTCCCTCCAAATTCCCCCTCTCTCTGGTCCTCCCTCTGCCTCACTCCTGCTCTCCCTCTCTAACCCCGCCCCTGCCCCACAGCACCCCCCCCCCAGCTGCTCTTCCCCTGTAACGTTGACTCCATTTCCAACCATGCCCAGGGGCCCAGGCCTCCTCTCAGGGATGGGGTGTCCTATGGGGCCTGGGGGAAGGAGAGCAGCCAGGGGAGGAGCCCCCTTTCACTCCATAGAACAGAGCTTTCTCAAGGAAGGAGGACAGGACTGAAGCTGCCATCGAGGTCCCCAGCATGGCCAAGAGGCCCACCCGGTGACAGCAGAAGAGGAGGGCTCCTGTTTCAAGATGTTCCCCCTCCCATTGGGGCACCTGAGTAGCTCAGTGGGTTGGGCATTTGACTCTTGATTTCAGCTCAGGTCGTGATCTTGAGGTCCTGGAATCAAGCCCCGAGTCAGGCTCCACACTCAGCACAGAGTCTGCTTGTCCCTCTCCCTCTACTCCTCCCTGCTGACTTGCACACACGTGTGCACGCTCTCTCTCTTTAAAAATAAATAAAATCTTAAAAAAAAAATAGATGTACCCACCTATAGACCCCCTTTCCCAGGGCAGCCCATTGGCCCCATCACCCCTCCTGTCCCACTCACAAGCAGGCCAGGCATGATTACTTCCTCTCTGCGTCTGGGTCCTCTTCCTTGAACTTGCCTTTCACTTCCACCCCCAGCTTCTACCCCTCGCTGCCCCCACTCCCAAGATGCTTATGGGTCCAGTCCAGGTGTCAATATAGGAGCAGCAAGGAGGCCCCAGCACCTGCTAGCTGGAGCCATGAGGCAGGAATTTCTCAGGGACAGAAACATTATTGGGATCAGTGTCTTTCAAATGTTTTTGACTGCAACCCGCAGTAAGAAATTCATCCCACAAAATCCTATATCAAATTAGTATATATTGTGTATATATTGTGTGTATACCCATATATTATAACCACATATACACTTATTTAGGATTGCCAAATATATAACAGAAATAAAAGTTTCTGGAAACAACGCTTACCTTTACCATGTGGGAAACACTACGAAATTACTCTTTCCTATGTCATTACATAGGAAATGTAATGTTGGTTTTACAACCTGCAGACGGACATACACAGTGCTAGATATGTCTATAGGGGCAGAGACAGACTAAGAGTGAGGCTCCAAGCAGGGGCCGGCCCACGGGCTTCCCTGGCTAAGCTGAGGCCCTCCTCGTGCCCAGCAAGAAGGGACTTGGGAAGGACCGGGTTCTAGGAGGCATCATGAAAAAGATCCACATGAAAAGTTGGAACACACAGTCTTTCACTATTACAGAATATTCTCAATTAGTACTCTCCTGAACTTACAGTTTGTGACCCCAAGGGGGCCTAGAAGCCACTAGATGAGAGGAGTTAAGATTTCTGGTGCCTGTGGAGAGCCAGACAAGGCCCTCTTCAAAATCATGTACCGGGTAAGTGGCTGAGTTGGGATTTGAACCCAGGTCTGCCCTGCCCGGCAGATTCCCACCCTCACGACTCTCCCCCACCATCCCAGGAGTCAGGGCTGTCTTGGAGCTCCCTCTCCTGCTGCGGAGTTGGATAGTCTGTTCTGGGCATGTGGGGACGTTGGGCCCCCCCCACTCAGCATGCAGGGGTGCGGGCTGCCGGGGATGTGGGTGTGTGGGAGATGGGGCACAGAGGCAAGGCATGGGTGTGGGTGTGAGAAGGGGCCTGGCGTCAGGTGTGGCTCGGGCAGCACAAAGTCTCACCACTCAAGCTCAGAGACTCCCCGCAAATACGTAATAATACTGTCATTTTTCCCTTTGGATTCTTCACTCCTATGTTGACCAGAGGACTTTTGAATAATAAAGAAAGACTCCCAATTTAAGTATGATTTTCATAGAAAATTCTAGGAAAAGAAAAATATCTACTTAGAATTAAAATTAGTCGTAATAATAATAAACGATATCAGTTATGGAGTACTTGCTTGTGTAACCACAGTGACTGTTTATGGAGGACCCGCAATGGCCAGGACTGAGCACAGAGTTACTAGGTGGTGCTCAGTAGTTACTGGAGAATGAATGAAGGGACCCGGAGACGCGCTAGAAACTGCACATACGTGCATCTCATTTAAACCCAATTTGAGTTAACCTGAAAAATTCCAGCATTTCCCTGAGAGATATTTTTTTCCTTTTCATAATTCCTTCATCCGAAACTCTTGAAATTGGGGGTATCCTTGCTTCTGGGTTAGAGGCACCCCCTCCTTTGGGTTTTCTCCCCCATGGCCTTGGGGTTTTCTCCCTGATTGCCCTTCCATTCTTGGGCAGTCTCTTCCAGGTTCAGTGATGGAAAGGCCAACACTCCTATGCTGATCTTTAAAGCCCCTCCTAAGCTGCTCTGCCCAGGGGCACAGGCGATCTTCCCCTTGGCAACCCAGAGGCAAGGAAGGAACCAGGATTGGAGGCCAGAGTTCTGGATTCTTAAATCAGGACAAACAACCGACTAGGGCCTCAGAAAAATCCAGATTCTAGTCCTGCCCTTCTCTAAGTCCTTCTCTATGTGTGACCTTTAGAAAGTCCACTGGGGAGGGTATATGCTATGGCAAATGCTGTGAAATGTGTAAGCCTGATGATTCACAGACTTGTACCCTGGGGTAAATAATGCATTATATGTTAATAAAAAAAATTAAAAAAAAAAAAAAAAAAGAAAGTCATCACAACTTTCTGGATTCACTTTCTTTCGAATGTGTTTCTAGGATCCAAGTTTCCCCCAAACGGTCAGATACCCACATACTGCAGTGTCCCAGACCTGAAACACCACGCTAACCCATTCAGCTTTGCACCCTCCTTCCTTTCGTCCTAGCAGCTCACTCCTGACAGAATGAGAATTTACACACCCAGCAAAATGCTAAGGGATCTGGGGCTCCTTAGCGGTGAGACCCTAGAAGAATCCTATCAGAACCCTGCTCCCGACTGCCACGAGTAGAATGATGGAAAAGTTTGGGCTGGAGTCTTCCAACAGGCAGACAAGCCCCCCCCCCCCCCCCCCGGCCCCCCAAGTTTGCTCTGGCTTAGAGTGCAGGTTCAGTTAACTCCGACAACCAACCATCCACACAACCCTAGGGTTTGAAAGAGTCCACTATGATGGGCTTCAACCGCAGAGGAACCCAGAGACGGCAAAACTGTCCCTGGTCATGTGTCCTCATTTCCCTCGTCTTCCTTGAGACATGCCCCTGCTTAGTGGCAGGGTCCGAGTTTGTCTCCCTTGTTGGCAGCTCAGTGGCCCTGTCAGTGGGGCAGCTCAGTGTCCTGGGTTCTGCCAATCCCCCTCCTTCCCCCAGCTTTTCCCCATCCCTGTGGCTCCTGGAGTAGGCCAAGTGGCCAAGAAAGTGGGGCCAATGGGTTTTCTCAGTCTCTGCTTGGGCACCTGCCGTGTAGCCGGCACACTGCCCATGCCCAGCCACCCTGCCCAAGGGCCTCCTCCTTCCCACCGACAGCCCAGGCCAAGGATCAGAACCGTGAAGCAATTCCTCCAGCTCAAAGGTAGCACAGGGGATCTGAACCCACATTTCCCCGACTCTAAAGCCGCATCGCGGGCGGTTCCAGATCCTAGGACTTGCAAACACAAACACACGGGAGTCGGGAGTAAAATCGCCCCTGTCCTCTGTTCCTTAATTTCGGGGGACCAGCAGACAAGAGCCCCTCGTCACGTGTTCCCCTGCCCCATTTACGCTGCGTCCGCAACAGCCTGAAAGTTTGCTCAACTCGACGCGCGGACGCAGCGGTCGGGAAGCCGCAGCGCACGCCTCCCCCCACAGGGGAGACCGAGGCAGCGCAGCCCCGGGGCACCGCGCGGCCGGCGGGCCAGGGGACCCCGGGAGAGCCTGTGCCCGGAGGGAAGGAGACAGTTACCTTGAAGAGTTGGACTCCCTTCCGCCAGAACTTCAGTGCCGCACACCTGGCGAGGTGGCCGGGGGGTTCCTGGGGCCGGGAGGCCCGGGGCTGGCGGCGCAGCGCGGGAGACGCTCTGCGCGCGCGCTGCGCACCCCTCCTCCTGCCGGCGTCCTGTCCGCAGGTCCCCTCAGGCGGTGGCCGCGGCGGCAGCGGCTGGGTTGCGGAGTCCCGGCTGGCCGAGGGAAGGGCCACTGCAAGGTGCCCGGAGCCCCTGGCGCCCGCGTCAGATGCCGGCCGGCGACAGCGCGGAGGGAGAGACCTTGAGCGGCGCGGCGCGCGTCCTCAGCTCTGCGAGCCCCCTCTGGAGCGGCCGGGAGGTAGGTGGGCGGGCAAGCGGGCGGGCATGGCGCGTGGTGACACATACATAGGGGCGGGCGGGGGAGGGGAGGGCGGCGGGGGGGGGCGCGGAGGGAAACCCCACCCCCGGGGGACCCGAGGGGCGGCCGGCGGGGGAGGGGAGGGCGGAGGCGTCTGGAGCGCGCTGGACCCTGGCTCCGGACCGGCGCGCCACGGGGGAAGCCGCCCGGGGCGCGGGGCGCGAGAGGTGCCGGCAGCCCCTGGGCCGGTGGGAGGCAGCGGCGCGGGAAGGGCTGCAATGCGGTCGGCTGCTCCGCAGTCCGAGGGGCCCCGGAGGGCCGGGCCCGCACCCGCGCCGGGACCCGCACCGGCGGTGGCCGGACGGGGCTCCCGGGCGCCCGGCGGGAAGCGACAGGGCAAGGCTTGCCCCCGGCTCCCGGGCCACGGGTTGGAAGGACCCTTGGGAGGAACTGGCTGAAAGTTTTCGGGGATGGGGTGCGCCGGGGTGGCACCGAGGACGGGGAGAGGAGGAGGTCTTAGGGGACCGCGGGGAGGAGTGCAGGGGACTGGGAGCCAGCCTCAGGGCAATAAGCTGAGGGTCTTCAAAGTCCCGGAGGGGCCAAGGACATCTCGAAAGAAGCAGGAATTCCCCAGTACTTCTGTAGCTCCAGAGACCACCCTCCTTAATAATTTTTTTTCCAGTCAAAAGAATAAGAGAACCAACAGCATTTGAACACCTTCCGTGAGCTGGTTGCTTAACATACGTTAATATGTCACTTAATTTCCCCAAAAGCCCAATGAGGTAAATAGTAGGATTCCCCCACCCTCAGAAGACGTGAAAACGGAGGCTCAGAGAGTGATGGAGTTACCTACTTAAGGCAGAGTCTGAATTCAAACCCGAAGTCGTGCTCTCTCTGCTACACAAGCTGCTGGATGAGCCACAGCAGTTTTGGGGGGACCCAGGCTGGTTGGTGGCCTTCAGCGTCCTTGTGGAGGAAGCCGGCCAGGCTTGAGGCTAAGATTTAGTGGCCTCGGTCAGTGTGGTAGAAGCCGCTTGACTCCCTCACTGGGCATGGACTGAGTGAAGAGCAAAAAGTGGGGTCTCTGTGGGCTGCCAGTTACAGATAATAGACTAAGCGTTTTCTTGATTAAAAGGCATGGAAGTGGCTCTGTTTCCCAGGGGTGACAACTCTGGAATTGTGTGGGGTTTTTGCTGGCCATCTCTGCTAGGGGGCAGGACTGGCCGTGGCCCAGCACCTTCTCTTGTCTGTTCTCTGCACAGGGCAGCAAAGCCTGGGGAGGGCGTGGTTCCCCCTCCCACCACTGGTGCCCAGGAGCTGTGGCTGAGGTGTTCCACTGGTGGGCAGTTCTTGGCTTCACCCCTGTTCTACCTGCATCTGTTGGTTTTTCCCGGTCAGGTCTCCGAATTACGGAGCATCTTGGGCCACCCCACTGACATGATGGTGACCAGAGCCCCTCAGGGGGAAACAGCATTTTTGTCCCTCAGACAAAGAGGTGAGATGAAATCTTATTAGTTACTGACCCCAATGCCTGGACCAGGGGAAACGTCTCTTCTAGAAAAAAAAAAAATTCCAACAGGAGTCGTCATGGTACTCATGCCAGTATTTGCCTGATGCCCTAGGTGAGAACACACTGCACCCTCATCTGTAAGACGGGGTCATGTCTGCCTTACACCCAGGACAGGAGGTGTTAGTGAAGGACAATTCAATTCCAGGACAAATATTAATTAGGTAGTTAATCTTTGTAGTGAAGGGAACAAATGCTTATTGATCATCTAGTTTTGTAATGAGGCTAAGAAACGTGTAACGGGCACCTTTTACGTGCCAGATGCTATTCGATACGGCAGCCTTGCAGGTGGATGTTGTTCCTGTTTTACACACTAAGAAGCTGAGGCTCACAGGCCACCCAGGTAGTGAATGAGTGCAGGCTAGCATGACTTCACACTGCTGCCCCTTCAGGCTGAAGAAAACCCAGGACGGTTTGGAAGTGGACAACGTAAAGACCACGTTCAGGAAATCAAAGGATATTTGTGTCAGAAAGCCCTTGGTGGCTATGGACACTCCCCTGTTCAGTGCTCTGCCTTGTGCATTATTTCTAATGCTGGTCACCCCTCCTCTGCTCAAATACGTAATGCCTTTTCCAGGCTGCCTGACTCTGTCTGCTGTCCTGGGCGACCTTTAACCTCTCGCTGCTCCAAGTGTGGTCTATAGAAGAGCAGCGTCAGCTGGGCGCTCATTCAAAATGCAAAATCTCAGGCCTACTGCAGACCTCCTGACTCAGAAGCTGCATTTTAATAAGATCCCCCAGGTGTTTTATATGCCTTCTGAAGTTTAAGAACCCCTGTGTTGGCCTTATTCAGCAGGTGCTACTCATCCAATCATAAAACCACAGAATAAGAGTCTCAGAGCTGGGAAAGGGTCTTAGAGAACACCAAGGACCATGTCCTGCTTGACTGGGATATAGACTCTGGAACACGCCCGTGGACTTGACTCCCTTCTGAGTCCGCCTCCCATTTTCACGTGGTACTAATGTTGAGGCAGCTCTCAGATTTCAGTAGAGGCGCCTACTGGTTCCCATCACAATGGACTCAGCAGTGAACAAAACAGGCCCATTTCCACCTCCTGGCCTTGTTCCCCAGACCTCCTTCCACATGGCAGATCTTTTTGCGTTTAAGATCAGGGATTGCGTAGCTCTTGCCCGCTCCCTCTTCTCCTTTAGGACCGGGCATCCCCACTTCGCTGTGTCCTTCCTCATCTCTCTCCATCAGTGGGTGCTACCCACTCCCACCAATCTTCCCCTAGTGCGTCTGGACTGCTCTTGCCCCATGTAGAGTGATTCAGACCTAAACACAGTCCTATCAGGGTGCTTAGCCTGGGATGGGGGGAGCTCACCTCCTTTGATGGGGCACTTTGCTTCTGTTAATGCAGCCTTCATTTATATGCTTTTCCGTAGCCTCATCACGGCTCATTCTGAGCCTGTAGCCAACTCAGATCTCCCTTCCACAAACACTGCAAGGGCCCAGTGTCTTCCCTGGTTTGTCCTGGTACAATGGTTTGTTCTAATCCAAGTGTGGGACTTTACCCTTTCCTCTCTTAAAAATTTCTCTAATATGTGAAGCTCACCGCCCCAGCCATCCTGGATCCCGTTTCTATCATTCTGTGTTTGCTGTTGTTCTTAGCAGTGGACTTTCTACAGAGCTGACCAGTGTCCCACTTTTGTGTCTGCACTTATCCTGGGGCTGAGTTCTAGAGCAGGACAAGATGCTGTGGCTCCATATTCCAGTGATGATGGCTGTGTCATGTATCACCCCAAGCCTTAGTGGCTTCAAGCAATGAGTCTTTTAATATTGTTCATGGTTTCTGTGGGTCAGGAATTTGGGAGAAGCGTGGCCAATCATTCTGCCTTGGGTTATCTCATGAGGTTGCAGTCGGATGTCAGCTGAAGGCTTGACTGGGGCCAGCAAGTCGGTGTTGGCTGCTGACCAGTGGCCTCAGCTCTGGCCATCTGGCCTGCCAGGGGAGTCGCCTCATGATATGCATGGCAGCTGGCTTCTCCCACAGCAAGTGATACAGAGGGCTGAGTGGGAGCTGCAGTGCTCTGATGTCCGCCATATTGGTCACATGGGACCCACCCTGGACTAGTGTGGAGGGGACACACAAAGGTGTGAGTACCAAGGGATGAGGATTGTTGGGAAGCATCTTGGAGGTTGGCTTCCATATGCCATTCAGGTGACTCTTAGAAGACGGCCAGTCTCCTGATCCATCTAACTGTAGCACCACAAGCGCTTGTTTCTGTCCCTTACATGGGGACACCATGTACGAACCTTGCAAAGTCCCAGTTTACAGATTTCCTCCGAGGCAGGCTTCAGATACCCCTGTACAAGCAAGCAGCCTAGCCTGCTCTCTGAGACAACACATCTGTCCCTGTTTCTGCAGGACAGCCTTCAGCATCCCGCTCCTCCTGGTACAGCCAGAGACTGTTGCATTGTTGGGCTATGTCACGCCTTTGGTTGATCTTGAAACCTGTGGACGACTAAAAGCATCAGACCATGTTCATGAAAGGGCTTCCTGTCTCTCTCAAGCAACAAAACAGAGTGGAGGAGGAGGTCCCCTGTGTCTTCAGGAGCCTTGGAGGTGAGCCCCGGTTCTGGCACGGAGAATGGGGGCAAGTTTCTTAACCCCTCTGGGTCTCAGTTTTCTTATCTCTGAAATGGGATTGTACGGAACTGTAGAATTAGAATAAGGGATGTCAGTCAGTGCCTAGCCAGTGATCTGGCTCAAGATGGTGAATTTTCTTCCCTTTCCTCCCCACTACAGTTTGATGTTCCTGAGCAAGTATGGGCTGCTCTCTGGGTTTGTAAAGGAAGCTAAAATTCTCACCTCCTCGGAGCGTGGCGATGATAAATACTATATGTAATGTGTGTAGAGACGTCGTAATCCTTCCTGAAAGTGAAGGGCCATAGAGGTATGATATAGAAAAGCGTTCTTATTGCTGAACGGGATGGGGGAGTGGTCTTCTGAGAATTAGTGGAACATTTGAAAAGTGCTGTTTTATGACTTTAACACCGTGCAAGTGACAAATTCAGAGGGAAATGTTCTAATAATAAAAAACGTGGGATAATTTAATGAAACACTTGGAGTTCTCCACAGGTCTGTGTGCAATAATGACGTACAGTAACCGGAAAGTGCTGTGTCACTTAAGACACAGAAACTGAAGGGCACGTTTAAGGAAACTCTCCATTTCTTGAAGATTCAGTTTGATTTTTTTCCTCCCCCCTGAATTGATAGCAGACTCTATTTTCAGTAAAAGCCCTGCCATTTATAACAGAGGAGATTATGGCAAGCATTTTACTCGTGACTCACTAGTGTTTTTATCATTGAGAAGACGCAGGGAATGACACGGGGGCAGGGGCAGTGTGTGACCGGGCTGATGTATAGCATCATCACCGCTATCATCTAAAACAGTATTTTCCAGGTGTCAAACCAGTATTTCCAGGTCTGGGGGAAGAAGAGAGGTAGAAGGATCCTTCCCCTGGCAGCTTCAGTTCCCCCCACAGCTCCTGGGAACTTGCTCACCTTCCCTGTCCCCAACCCTGAATCCTAAGGGACTGCCTCCCACACCTGACCTGGCTCTTCTCTGTTCTTTCCTTTATTCCTGCCATGGGAGTGTTTTGGGGACTGACTGCCCAGCCCTTGTCACATTGTGCTTGCTGATTTTATTTTCTTTCATCTATAAACATTAGATCAGTCCGAAAATTTTTGTCCCAGACGCTTCGCACATTCCAGCAGGGATACAAAATGCGTACTTTCTAGATACGCAAATATGGTAGCCCTCACTCACTGAAGATGAAATGTGAGAGGTACAGAGAGCTTCTCTGTAGCTTGAAGATCATCTGTTAAGACAAGGGTATGGCTTTCCCCTACAACACTTGGCCCTTTTTGGATCCTAAAGCCCTGGGGAACAGTTATCTTGACATTTTAGCTGTTGCTATTGATCTGTTTGGTTTCTTAATGTGTATTCCTTTAAGAGGAGAGCGCACAGAATATGTAAGAGAAAGAAAAAAAAAAAGCAGTATTTAATTAGGTAATCTTTTATTCTTAGGACATTGACTTGTTGGCATTCAATCTTGAAATAGTCATTAAAAAACAAGAATTATCAAAATGCTGGAGGGTGCTCTGTCTAGTCTCAAAATCTTAAGTTCAAAAAGATGAAATGTCATTTTCTTTGTGGGCTAGCACAGCCTCGCCTGCCTGCCTCCCTGCCTTCTTCCTTTCCTTTTCCTTCCCTTCTCTTCCGTCTTCCTTCCCCTTCCCTTCCTTCTTCCCTTCCCTTCCTTCCCCTCTTCCCTTCCTTCCCCTTCCCTTCCTTCTTCCCTTCCCTTCCTTCTTTCTTCCCTTTCCTTTTCCTTCCTTCCTTTCCTTCCTTTCCTTCCTTTCCTTCCTTCCTTCCTTCCTTCCTTCCTTCCTTCCTTCCTTAGTTATTTTGGTAAAACACGCATAACACAAAGTTGACCATTTTAACCATTTGAAACATAAATTTGAAACAGCGGCATTAAGCACATTCACAATGTTGTACAACCATCGTCACCTTTGGTCTCCAGAGCTTTCTCATCTCCCCAGACTGAAACTCTGTACCCATGAAACGTTAACTCCCCGTCGACATGTCCCCCGAGCCTCTGGCAACCACCATTCGATTTTCCGAATCTATAAATGTAACTACTCGAGGTACTTCATATAAGTGGGAGCATAGAATATTTATGTGCTGTATTAACTGGCTTATTTACTTAGCATAATGTCTTTGTATCAGTAGTAACACTTCTCTTTACTTTAGAGCAACATGTAGTGAGCTCTTACTATGGGCCAGGCCCTGTGCTGGGTGCTTCATTAAACCTCCCAATGACCGTGCGAGGTCTCATGAACTCTAGCTCACCGATGAAGAAACTGAGGGCAGGGAGGCTTGGCAAGCTGCCTCAGTTTATGTAGTTGCCAGGCCACCTGGCTTCGGAGCCCTCATACTTAAAACAAAAAAAGCTTTTAATAGTGGCCATTTATTGGGCACCTATTACGTGCGGGGTAGGTGGTGTTGTACCTACGTTTTTTCCTCGTTCCCTTACTTTCTTTTGATATATAATTTACATAGAATAAAATGCATCTTAAGTGTACAACTCAGGGAATTTTTAGCATATACAAACACCATTTTACTCACAATGCAAGACATAGAAATTTCCAACTCCCTAGAAGGTTGCCTGGTGCCCCTTTTAGATGGTATACGCTGGGGAAACCACGGTTCTGACCTTACTGACAGATCAGTTTTGTCTGTTCTTAAACCTGTTAGAAATGTTGTTATCCTATGAATACACCATTGTCTCTGGCTTCTTTTGCTCAAGCTGGAGGCACCTGGAGAGCATATCCTATTCAAAGGGATAGCCACTACCTTGCTCCAACTAAATGTCACCATTCAGGAATTCAGCTCATTGTTGCTGGATCATGTAGTATTAATATTAGTATGGGTATTAGTATCAGTAGCGGCAGCAGGTGGAGGTACTTTTGTTGTTTTCCTTGAGAAGCCATATTTCTGGATTTTTACATAAGATCAGACCATGACTAACGTAAACATTAAAATATGGTGTGTATCAAAATGTTGAAGGATCAGCAAAAAGCATCTATGAGTGATGGGATCATGCGTGCGACGGCGAGGATGTACAAGGAGGGACGTTTGAAAGGAAAAATCAAAGACTGCGTCTTGGGGGAGAGAGAGAAGCAAGAAGCAAGCAGGGTCTTCGACTTTTGAACCTGCCTGCCTGGGAGATGGGGAGTCTGTGTGACAGCAACAGGGGGGTCAGGAAGAGGAGCTGGTTTGGGGAGAAAGACAGCAAGTGCTGGGGGAGACAGTCGTGTGTTCAGATAGAGTTGGAGGGACATTCGGGAGAGGTGGCCAGCAGGCTGAGAGAAATCAGAGCCTGGAACTTGGGAAAAAGCTCAGCCTGAGGAGAATCCACACATGGAAAAGCAGGGAACATTGAATTCTACCCAATAAATACTAAAATAGACTTTAGTCGCATACTGCAACCAATTGAGGGAGAGAGAAGTGCAGAAAAGATGGAGGACGAGAAGTTGTTGGAGAGAACGGCAAGGAGACCGAGAGAAACAGACGCGGCCCCAGACATGTAGAGGGGGAATGCCAGAGCCCCAGACACACTCGAGGGAAAGTGGTGCCTGTAAGGGGCTTCTAGAGAAACAGAAATACAGACAGGTGTCAAGCGGCGAATTTTCGTGAACCATTGGCAGAGCTAGAGTCTAGGTGCATGTCAGTTTCGTCTCGTGCCTGGTAGGACTTCATGGCTAGTGGATTTTAAAAAACGGTTGCTTTTTTTTTTTTTTTTTTGCAGCTGGGGGCACAAATGAGGCTACTGCTTCTTGGCGTTTATCCCTAGGCACAAAGAAATGAGATAAACACCTCTGATGCTCTTATGCACACTGGTCAACTCTCGTGCCCTGGGCCCACCTTTGGTTTCAGGTCAAGTCAGAAGTCCAGTCCCCCAAAAGTCCCCCCAGCCTTTCTGGGGATCCCTGGCTTTGTAAGGACTCTGTCTAGTTTGGGCTAGAAGTTCTCTGTGGAGCTGTGTCAGAGCCAGTTTAATCTTTGAAGGGTGAAGAAGAGAAAAGAGGGTGAACTTCATTTGGATTGTGTGTGTGCATGGGGGGGGGGTATCATTTTATTGTTATTTCTCTCTTCCTGTTTTCCACATGTTGATGAATTAGGACCACTGAGTCCCACTGTCACGCCTCCAGAATAAATCATTCGATCAGGTCCTAAGTTGTGTGTGTGTGTGTCAAAAAAAAAAAAAAAAAAAGAAAGAAAGAAAAATAGCAGCCATACGGCTACCAAAGGGACACTTATGATTTAATCAGGGAACAGGAAATTGACAAATTAGAGCGATTTTGAGACTTAACAAACAAATAGGAATATATAAGGCAATCAATTCTGAGTAAAACTCGCTGATGAAGACGAGGTAGCAGATAGATTCTGAGTGGGGTTAACCAGGGGAGGGTAAGAGGGCCAGGAAAGGCTATGAATTAATTAGGGGGCAAATAAACAGAAATCGCCCCGGAGGGGATGGAACGGCTTCCCCCAAGCCCCCCAGCTTGAAAATCGGTTGTTCCCTGTGCCCAGGTGAGCGGGGTCTCTCTGTCTGCCCAAATCTCACACCCCTGCGTCTCTTTCCCCACCCCTGGCCCCTCTGCACGCCTTGGTTGGAAACGTGGCTTTTCCAGAGTCAAAAGCCAGAACACAAGGCACCTATTCACCCTGCCGGGTTTGAAATTCTCCTCCGAAATTCCTTTAACTGCAAACACCTTCTCCGAGTACACTGTGCATCTTTTCAAATTTCAGACATAAACAGCGGCACGGCCCCGCCTGGCAACCCCTTCTCACTCCCCTGATAAAAATAGAAAGGGCCGAGGTGGGGAAAGTCATGGGCACAGTGGGGGTTTTGTGGATCAGCTGTTTGCATGGGTGTTCCTGACCCTCTCTGCCTATTTTGGGGAGGGGTGTCTCTCAGGGGAGCTTCAAGCTGGCTTCTCTGGGGATCTGTCATCACTGGCACCTTGGTCCCCTCCACTCTGGACCCAAGACGCATCTCTGTGGCTGTGTGTTTAACTGTGTGGCCCGGGGAGAAACACGTTTACTTGTGGTTATTGGCGTGGTTGTGGGGGATGGAAAAAGTGGTGGGAAAGAAGTGCGGGGAGGCAGTCCATTTCCAGAACCCCGTTGGCATGAAAACCAGGGCAAGACTCCCAGTTGCACATGGCAGAGCCCCGGGTGTGGTGGGAGTTTAAATCAAGACAGGAGCCATGACCCCAGGAACAAGCGAAGGGAGGTAACAAGGTGTTACTTGTGCAGTTGGTCCCTGCCATATGGGACGGGGCTCAATTGGCCAGTTCCCTGAGCTGGGGCTTAGGGGACCTTCTCTAGTTCTAGCTGCTGCATCATTTACCAACAACGGGTCCACGAGCCTCGGGCCCCTCCTCAGTACAAGAGGAACTGCAGTATCCCCCAGAAAAAGAGGAAGGATGGGATCCTGCTGCTTCTCTGTCCGCACCCATCCAGTGGCTTCTGGTTGCAGTCCGGGCTCCACGGCCAGGAAAGCTGGAATGACCTGGGCCTGCCTCTCCCACCTCTCCTCCTCACCCCTATGGGGGCTTCCTTCCGTCCTGGTCCTATCTCCTCTCTGGATTGTACTTTCAGTATCAGGGAGGCCTTTGTTGACCACCCCAGCTTCTCGGCCTCGCCCGGGCCCTCCCTTATTAGCCTGGACCACAGAGCGCGGGTGTGTATTTGGGGCTATTGACTTGCGCAGTGTCTGCCTTTCTTACCGGACCGTGAGCCTCGGGAGGGTGGAGACACACATCCCAGGTTCCCACCACAGTGTGGGGCGCGTGCGGCTTCTCGGTCAATATTTGTGGAATGAGCGAATAGGTCTATTTTGTTCTCCTCTGTATCTCCTGTGTCTGCCACATTTAGATCCCCTATAAGTGAGTCACAGCAACTCACGTGCATGGAGCACTCTGTGTTAGACATTGTTCTGAGCACTTTCTGTCAACTCATTTAGTACCAGAAGTATTCCTGTTTTACAAAAGAAAAGAGAAAGAAAAGGAAAGGAGAGGGGAAGGGAGGGGAGTGGAAGAAAGGGGAAAGGGAAAGGGAAAGAGAAAAGGGAAAGGAAAGGAGAGGAGATGAAAGGAAAGGAAAGAAAAGAAAAGAAAAGAAAAGAGGCCCAGAGAGGTCAAGCACCATGCCCCAGATCACACAGCTAGTGAATGGTAGAGCAGACTAGATGCCAGATAGTGAAGTTTCAGAGCCTCTGCCTTTAATCTCTCACCATCCTGCTTGAATGAAGGAGTGAGTAAAGAACAACTAGCTCATTGCTGAGGTTCAAAAACATTCATTTATTCCCCACCTCACCCACCAGATTGAAAGGGTAAAATTGGATTTTATAAGACAGTAAAGATGCCTTCAGGGGCATAATCAGGAATAAGACTCAGGGGTGGGTAGGGTGAAGCCTCAGTACTGACCAGGCAGCTTCTCTCAGTCAGGAGGCCTTCCCGGGGGTGGTGGGGTTGGAACTATTTAAACGATGAGAGAGAAAGGCGTGACAGGCCAAGCCAAAGCCTGAGGCTTGAGATGGTAAGGGTTGGAAGCACAGACATGAGACTAGGAGCTGCAACTCCCATGAGAGATGGTCATAGTTATCAGAAATTGTCATCTGAATGACAATTCAGGGTGAATTCAGACTGAACTCAGTCATCTGAAATTGCTGGGTGAACAGAAGTACCACAAGGCCTCGCTAGGATGTGAGGCTGAAGGTGGTGCCCAGGGCAGTCGTCAGGGTGGGACCCCAGGCGGGAGCTCTCTTTGGCCAAAAAGCAGTCAGGGCGTAAGTAAAGTCTGTTTGGTCAGGTGTTGGAGCTCTGGAGGCTGATAGACATTGGTTCACATGCCACAGTTCAGCTCCTGGCATTTGGTCGAGGCCCTGAGCTTGGCCACCTGCAGCTGCCCAGCGCCCACACTAACCCTGCACTGGAATCCACCAGCTCCTGAAGCTCTAACATCCCCATCGCTGAGAAAAAGGTCATCGCTCAGACTCTCCAGGCTGGACAAGGCTGGGCATCCTTACCCTTGCATTGTGTTAGGACTGAGCTGGTGGCTTAGACCCAGAGTTCAGAGTGGGTGATTAGGAACCAAGGCCGCGTGGGTTGGTGGGAGTGAGCGATCTTGATCGTGAGCAGTGCAGTTGGCCTTTGATCCGTGTGCCAGTCAGCACAGGCTAGGTTATGCTGCAGTAACAACCCTCCGCCCCTGCTCCCCCCCAAATCTCGGTAACTTGAAATAACCAAGCTGCAGTTCTCACCCATGCTCGTATCCACCACCTGGTCATCTTCGTCATCCCTCCAGGACAAGCTGGCCGAGCTGGTTACCACAGCAGAGGGAGAGGGAGTTCTGGAGCACCACGTATTGGCAACTGAGTGCTCCAACCCAGAGTTGACACATGTCACTTCTGGTTACCATTCACTGGCTAGAACTAGCCAGGTGACCCCTTCCAGCTAAAGTGGGAGAGGAAGTATAATCCTATGTGCCTGGAGGATGAAAGGCTGGAATATTGTGAACAGCAATATTATTATCTCTAGTCAGTCTCTCAGTGGTAGAGTAAGGTTTGGGGTCCACCATTTTCGTCCCTGGGATCCCCTCCTTAGGGGTCAGAATGCTTCCCAGAGTAGATGGGGATGGTAATCATGCCCATGGGGGGGGGGTCCTGGTGGCCTCGTGACTGGGTACCCATTGCCAGAACAATCTGTCAAATATCGGTGGCAATCATGGACATTTGGTGGAGCCCCATTTGGTATCCAGTTTTGCCCAAAGTCTAGGCCTACTCTTCTAGAGAGGAGGGTAGCCTCCTCCCTACATCTGCCCCTCACCAGGGTATTCAGGACACAAAGCTCCCATTTAAGACACGTTCTGTCCAAGTCTCTGATCCAAGGTGGTGGGTTCATGGTGCTTGCCTGGGTGGAGCCTCCTCTTGTGAGCTCCTCAGAAGGCCCCATGACTTCACTCCTTGTCTCCTGGGATCTTAGAGGCCACAGAGCTCGTGGAGCCATTGGAGCCAACTCATTGGAGTTGGTTGTGGCCCCACAGGCTACACACTTTCCATCATGGGACCTCTGCTCACTCCATAAAGATGGTAAAAGCAGAGAATGGAGCATCTCATGTGGTGAGAGCAAGGACGCAGGGAGGCATACCCGGAGCCCACCAGGTTCAGATTTGCCACTTGGCTTGGCCCTGGCTTGGACCTGGCTTGGGGAAGCCTGCCTTTCCTCACTTAGCAAAGCGGGGAGGAGTAGGGGAGAAGCTTCTTGGCTTATTGGGAGATGGGGACGATACAGGCTGAGAGGTTCTAAGCTGCCCTCTTTAGGCAAGCACACAGGATCAAATCCAGAGATTGTGCTGGGACTGGGGTGTGAGATTCTTCAAATTGCTTATTTTGGAGTCCAGAGAGGCCCTGAGGCCTTGGTCCAAGTCCATTTCTAAGAGTCTAGGAGTTGAGGGATGGAGGCCTTAGGAAGGATCAGGGATGGGGGGATGAAGGTAGGGATCAGAAACCAGGTCATTGGAGAAGAGCTCACTGCCCATGGAGCCCCTCTGCTCTGCAGGTCAAGGACCACTTGGAAATCAAGTAAAGGCTTCGTGAGAAACCAGAGTTAGAGCAGGTGCAGGATGTGACCAAGGAGTCAGGTCCGAGAGGTAGAGCCCTTGGAACACAAAGGCCTCAACCTGGAACCTGGGGGTAGAACGGTCAAGAGAAGGGACAAGCAGGTTGGTTCTCTATAGGAGGGGCCTCCCCAGCATGCCTTCTTGAAGGCCACGTCTTGTTGCTGGGGATCTGTCGATGAAGAATCCAGAGAAGGGATTGGCGTGATGGTATATGACCCAGCTTGGGCAAAAGACAGGAGAACAGAATGTCTGGGGAGGCCATCACGAGCGAGCTTGACATGCATGAGGAGGGTGGCACAGAGGACCCAGAGTGCACTCAGGGGGCATGAGCAGGAAGACACCGGCATTGATGTTTCTACATATCAAAATCCTGTCCCATTGCCAGGGCCCAGCTCACAGGCCACCCTGTGCACAGAGTTTTATCTTGATCTGGGATCAAACTTCATCTTCTTCGGTGATTCTGTAGCTATGGATTTTTGTCATACCTGCCCTTGCTGGAGTTAGCTATGGGTGTCTGTCCCAACACCTTGATCTCACTGGGGACAGGACTGCACTGCAGGGCACCCCCCGCTCAGCACCTGGCTGTCAGGTATCTGAGGAGCCAAGGAGAAGGCAGCAGGATGATGTAGGTCCTTTCTTGGACTTCCAGAGTGCTGTTTCTCCACTGGGGTTCTGAGGGTCACCAGCCTTCCAGGCCCCTGGGCTGTTTGTTTCAAAAGCACCCCAGGCTTGCCAGATGTGACTAGCCAAGATTGGTCCCCCAAGTCTATGCTTTTCTGCTTTCTTTTAAAATTCATTTGGCTGAGGCAAATTTATGTATCATGAAATGTAACCACTGAAGGGTCAAGTGTGATGAGTCTTGATAAGTTCACACAGTCATGTCACCACCATCTCCATCAGGGTATATAGTATTTCCTTCACACTAGAAGGTTCTCTCAGGCCCCTCTGCAGTCAATTCATCACTCCCCTTGGCTCCAGGCAACCGTTTCTTTTTGTTACTATAGATCATTTTTATTCCTTTTAGAATTTCGTATAAATGGAATCATTCCATGTGATGGGTTGAATGGTGCCCCAAAGATACGACGTCCGAATCCCTGTGACCTGTAAATGTTACCTTATTTGGAAAAAGTGTCTTTGCAGATGAGATTCAGTCGAGGACTTTGAGACGAGGAGATAATTCTGGATTATCTAAGTGAGCCTTAAATGCCCTCACAGGTGTTCTTATAAGAGAGAAATAGAGGGAGATCCAGCACCACACACACACAGAGGGAAAAGGGGGTGTAAAATGGGTTCAAAGATTGGAGCGAGGTGACCATAAGGCAAGGAATACTAGCAGCTACCAGAAGCCGAAAGAGGCAAGGAATGGATGCTCCCCTGGAGCTTGCAGAGGGCAGCCCTGCTGGGGACACCTTGATTTTGGAATTCTGGTCGGAATTCTTGTCGGATACCGACAAGCAGGGGGAGTGGGAGAGGGAGAAGCAGGCTCCCCACTGAGCAGGAGGCCTGATGTGGGGCTTGATCTCAAGCTCCATCCCAGGACCCCTGGGATAATGACCTGAGCCGAAGGCAGACATCCAACGACTGAGCCCCCCAGGCACCTGTGGATTTCTGTCGTTTTAACCGAGGTTGTGATCATTTGTTACAGCAGCCCTAGGAAGCGATTGCTGTGGTACATGATTGTCTTTGCCTGATTTCTTTTGCCAAGCCTGATTTTAATCTTCCTTCATGTTGTTTGTATCCATAGTTCATGTTTTTATATCACTGAGGAGTAGTTCAATGTACAGATAGATGACATTTGTTTCTTCATTTCACCCAGTTGATGAGAATTTAATTGTCCCTAGATTCAGGCTACTATGAAGAAAACTGTATGAATAACTTCGTATGTGTATGCAAAACATTTTATTTCTCTTGGATAAATATCAAGAAGTAGAATTGTTGAATTTTACATGTATGTTCAATTTATTTATTTTTTAAAGATTTTATTTATTTATTTGACACAGAGAGAGAGAGAGAGAGAGAGAGAGAGAGAGATCACAAGCAGGCAGAGAGGCAGAGAGGCAGGCAGTGAGAAAGAGAGGGAAGCAGGCTCCCTGCTGAGTAGAGAGCCCGATGCGGGGCTCAATCCCCAGGACTCTGAGATCATGACCTGAGCCGAAGGCAGAGGCTTTAACACACTGAGCTGCCCAGGTGCCCCGTGTATGTTCAATTTAATAAGAAACTCTCGAATACTTTTCCAAAATGGTTTGTCATGTTTTGATTTCCCAAGAGCAATGTATGAGAGTTCCGGTTGCTTCACATCCTCACCAACACTTGATTTTGTCAGTCTTTTATTTTTTACATATAATATATGTAATATATATACATAAAAGTAGAAATATATAATTCCACTTTAATTGAAATATATGATACATAATAGATTTGTATAGACAGTGGATCCTCGAACAATGCTGGGGTTAGGGGCGCTGACCACCACCCTCTCTGTGTTGTGGAAAATCTGTATATAACTTTTGACTCCCCAGAAACTTTACCAATAGCCCACTCTTGACTTAAAGCCTTATCCATAGCATAAACAGTGGATTAACACTTATTTTGTATAAGTATTACATACTATATATTCTTATAATGGGGTAAGCTAGAGAAAGAAACCGTTATTAAGAAAATCATAAGAAAGAGAAAATATACTTACAGTACTGATTGTATTTGTTAAAAAACGTCTGTGTAATTAAGTAATGAAGTGGACCCACATAATTCAAACCTGTGTTGTACATATATAAATGTACACACACACACACACACACACACTCTAATTGAAAAGACATTTATATGTAAAGAAATGTTCTTTCAAAAATGTTTCTTCCCCCAAAGGAAAAGTTAAAAAGATCATGCTAGGTAGATGCACAAAGAGGATACTGTAGTATCAGTGAAAGATCAGAAGATACAACGAGCAGTTTGATTTCTAGAAATATCTAAATACGAGCCACATGATAGCGTGCCATGTGTTTAGTCAAATGTAAAGTTGTAGACTTCCTGAACTCTTCCCTCTTAGTTTTCTTGACTTTTAAGTGTTAAAAACCAAACTGAGCCTTCGAATAAGAATCTTTCGTAATTCCTGCCAAGCCTGTCTTGTTGTTTAAAAATGTGGACTGTTTCTCAGATGTGCACACCATCTTTGCACGGAGGGCTTGCTGGTCTCTGTCATTCCAATTATATTTTATTTTAATTTAAAGATTTATTTATTTATTTGAGAGAGAGAGAGCATGTGCTGTGGTGGGGGTAGGCAGCAGGGATGTGCAGGGAAGGGCAGAGAGAGTCTCTAGAAGACTGGGCTGAGCCCAGAGTCCCTAGAGCCGCCCATGGGGCTCGAACTCACGACCCTGAGGTCATGACCTGAGCCAAGACCAAGAGTTGGATGCCCAGCTGACTGCACCATGCAGGCTTCCCATCTGTCGTTCTGATTTTAGAATGTGTGTACTGTCAGTCTTCTAAACATGAGTTATTTAAGTGCATCTCTGGAGGCACCTCACTGTGGCTTTAATTTGCGTTAAAGACTACCACCCTGAGCACTTTTTGATGTATTTATTGACCATCTGTGTATCTTCTTTTCGAAAAGTCTGTTCAAATCCTTGGCCCACCGTGGGTGTAGGGGGTTTTGTTCAACTTCTTTCTGAGCTCACAGAATTCTTTATATATTCTGGATCCGAGTCCTTTGTTTAATGTAAGTATTGCAAATATTCTTCTCCAGGCTGTGGCTTTCCCTTTTGCTTCTTTAACAGTAGATTTAAAAGAGCTGAAATCTTTAATGTTGAGAAAGTCCAGTTGTCCAGTTGTTCCCTCTTTATATTTCCTGTCTTTTGTGTCCCACATAAGAAATCTTTGCCTACCGAGGTCACAAAAATGTTTCTCCTGTTTTCCTCTAGAATTTCTATAGTTTTTGTTTGTTTGTTTGTTTTTTAGAAGTTCTGTAGTTTTAATGTTTTATATTCAGGTCGGTCGGGAATACATCTTGAGCTCTTTTGTATGTGTGGTATGGATAAGAGTTAAGGTTATTTATTTTTTTCTTACAGAGATTCAGCTTTCTAGCCCCATTTGTTGAAAAGATTAATTTTCCGTGTTGAATTACCTTGGCATCTATGTTGGAAGTCAACGCGTAGGTTGTTTACTCATCTGTGGTTGAATGACATTTGTAGTTGCTTACCGGGTGATATTACTTTTTAGATTTCCTTTTCTAGATGGTTTGTGGTTCAAATCTGCATATTTACTGAGCACCTCTGGTGATTCTTATGCCCACTGTTGCAGAGACCCTTCTCTTGTAGGGCAGTGGTTCCTAATTAGGAATATGAATGCCGGGGTGCCATCTTTAAAGGGCCGGATTTAGCAAATAGGGAGTAAGGCCCCCAGAAAAAAAGCTTGACAAGGAGCTGAGAGCTATTGATTCTTGGCCTAAGAACAGTTCCTGTCTTTTTCATTCCTGTGTTCATTAGCCGTATCACGACTGACCCTTCTCCTAGGCTGGGCAGGAACCAAGTTTGGTAAAGGCAGAGATGAGCTCAGGCCTGGGCAGCCCCATGTGTGGGATGTAGACGGAAGCCAGCAGAACCTTATGGGAAGAGGGGGTGAATCTGGTGGTCCTGGGGGCCCCTGGGAGTGCTGCAGTTTTGGGGACCCCAGCGGGGGGCCTCTCTTTGTCCTCTAAGGATACCCCGAGGCCTGGCTACACTTTCATGCTGGTTAGCATCCAAACATGACTCTCCTTCTTGGGGTTAAGACTTCAGGTCAGGTTCCTTAGGGGGACTTTCTCGCCTTGTCTTGCAACGGCCACGTCATGCTGTCTCCAAACGCTGTCCCTAGTGGAAAGTTTCGGTCTCTGGAGGCGCAGAGAGGATGCAGCTCTGTTGGCTAGGTTGGCGTTCTGTGACCGCTGAGCTGTCCGCATAACTTGGTCTCATTCCACCCTGCCCTGTTTGTTTGCCGTCTGGGTTGTTCTCCAGGTAGAATGGACCATCCCTCAGGCCCTGTTTCACGCCATGCCTGAAGCCACTTGGCCTTCCTTCCCTGCTCTCCTGCACCTGATCAGTGCTTCCGGGAATATCCGGCCGGCCGGCTTGCTCGCAGGGTAAGCCCAGCTGAACCCGCAGGCTACTCAGGCCCCAGAGGCATGATCCAAGCTCCGTTCTGCATGATTTTCTTTCTGACCTGGGCTAGAGCCTTGTAGTTCTGTGAGGAGAGGGGAGGCTGTTTGTGGTTCTTTAGAAAGGTCCAGAAACCCCTGCAGCACACTGTGGCCCTTGATAGATTTGCCTCCCTGGACAAAAGAGGACACCCTCTATTGCATTTGTGATTAAAATTTTAGAGATACTACCTATCTACCCTTTTTGAGTGCAAAATACACTCCCTCAGGTCGGGAGCAGGGTGTGGAGAGCACAGGAATTGTTTGGCTCTGTGTTTTTGCCCATCAGCATGCTGCCGTGATTTCTCAGGTTGGGGATGACAGGCCGGGCAGGCAGTGGTGCTGACAGTGGCTCAGGAGAGCCTGTTCATTGCCTTCTCTTTAAAAAGAAAATGGTGGGGCGCCTGGATGGCTCAGTCAGTTCAATGTCTGCCTTTGGCTCAGGTCATGATCCCAGAGTCCTGGGATCGAGCCCCACGTCGGGCTCCCTGCTCAGCAAGGGTGTCCGCTTCTCCCTCTCCCTCTCCCTCTGCTCTGCTTGTGCTCTGTCTCTCTCACAAATAAATAAATAAAATCTTCCGAATAAATAATTGGCGTAAAAAACTCAAAAAAGAAAATCAACCTTAGATGGTTGAAATTTTCTCAGAACACAGTTCAGTCGTGTTAATTATATTTACATTGTCATGCAAACCAGTTTCCAGACATTTTTCTTGTTGCAAAATTGAAACTGTATGCTTCAATAGACAACCATTCTCCATCCGCCTCTCCCACACCCGCTGGTAACCACCATTCTGCTTTCTGTTTCCGTGAGTCTGAGTCTCTACATTCCTCGAAGAGGTGAAAGACTACAGTATTTGTCTTTTTGTGACTGGCTTGTTTTACTGAACATCATGTCCTCAGGACTCATCCATGTGGTAGCATGTGACAGGACTTCCTTCCTTTTTAAGGCTGAGTAATATTCCATTGGATGTACCTACCACCCTTTGTTTCTCTGCTCATCCACTGAAGGGCATTTAGGCTGCTCCTACCTCTTGACTATTGGGAATAATGCTGCTATGAACATGGGTGTACATATCTCTTTGAGATTTTGCTTTCAATTCATTTGGATGTAGACCCAGAAGTAGAATTCCTGGGTCATAGAGTGGTTCTAGTTTCAGTTTTTTGAGGAAACTCCGTACTATTTTCCAAAGCAGTTGTGCCACTTTATAACCCCACCAGTAGTATACCCGTGTCCTGATTTCTTCACATCCTTACCAACACTTGTTGTTTCCTGGCTTTGGTTTGGTTTTGTTTATGGTGGTTCTCTGAATGGGTATGAGCTCACATCTCCTTGTGGTTTTGACTTGCCTGTTCCTAATGATCAGTGATGTTAAGCATCTTTTCTTATGCTTGTCCGCCATTTATATGTCTTCTTTGAAGAAATGTCTACTTTAGTTCTTTGCCCATTTTTAACTATTGGGTTATTTGGTTTTGGTAGTTGAATATTAAGAGTTCTTTATATATGCTGGATTTTGTTTTTTAAAGATTTTATTTATTTGAGAGAGAGAGAGCATGAGCACAAGTGGGGGCGGGGGAGGCAGAGAGAGAAGCAGACTCCTCACTGAGCAGGGAGCCCGATGTGGGGCTCGATCCCAGGACCCTAGGATCATGACCTGAGCTAAAGACAGATGCTTAACCAACTGAGCCACCCAGGCGCCCCTATATTCTGGATTATTAACCCCTGATCAGTACATGATTTACAAATATTTTCTCCTATTCCCTAGGTCATCTTTTGCTCTGTTTATGGTGTTCCTGGGTGCACGCAAATTCTAAATTTTGATGCCGTCTAATTTGTTTATTTCCACTTTTGGTGTCATATCCAGGAAATCCTTTCCAAACCCAGAGTCATGATACTTTTTTCCCCTATGTTTTCTTCTACAAGTTTTGTAGTTTTAGGTCTGATGCATTTTGATATGGCATAGGGTCCATCTTCATTCTTTTGCACAAGGATATCCAGTTTTCCCAACCCCATTTTTTAAAGAAACTAACCTTTCTCCATTGAATGATCTTAACACCCTAGTTGAAAATCATTTGACCTTCAAGGGTTTATGTCTGGGCTCTTTATTCTATTCCACTGGTTTGTATGTCTGTCTTTATGACAGCACCTGCTGTTCTGATTACTGTAGCTTTGCAATTAGTTCCTCCTTGTCCTTTTATAAAACATTTAGTTTTTGTTTTTGTTTGCAGATGTGTACATGTGTCTGTCTGCAAATGCAATTTAAAGAGGCGATTATTCTATGAGGCTTGTTATTCTCTTGCCCAAATCAGACACTGTCCCTTTCCTTTTTTTTTTTTTGCTCCCCTGAGGCAACCACTTCGTCTTTTATATTTTTCATTTGGAATTCATCTTCATATACCTAAATAATATGCACATACTACTTGGCTTTAAAATCTTAAGCATCACCTATTGACTTCTTAGTGTGTTGGAAATGAGGAGGATTTCATTTCCTTTCACCCCCACCTCCCAGTCTGTGCATGCTTTTTGTTCCCTTCATCTTCCCAATAGAGTTACATCGAAATTTTGGACAAGTCAGTATGCGGCATTACCATGACTATGGAAAATGCCCTTCATAGCTGGGCCATGTGGTATAGTCATATATTTTCTTACAGAACTTTTGCTTTTCCCTAGACTTCATAATATTTCTATTCGATTGATGTGTTTCCTACATCGGTATCATTAATTCAACAGCAGAAGGTACCTGGGAGCACCCTTGGTGCAAACCTGCCAAATGTGAAGAAGCCTGCAGCTTGGGGACAGGTCACACATCCTTGAATAGAGCACCTTCCTTTGCTGGGGAGAAGCTTGTGTACAGGGAAACAAGTCCAAAAGTAATTGTCACTGATGGAGTTCCTTCTACATATAAGGTGCGGTGCTGGGGTGACAGGGACGGATAGGACAGTATTCTGCACACCGGGGACTTAAAATTGAGTGGGAGAGATGAGCTCATTGAGGCAGTCATTGCCAATAGGAGGCAAACACTGAAGAGCAGAATAAGAGCGAATATTCTAGGAACAGTTATTTCTCTGTAGAAGGTTTAGGGAGGGCTTGAGTTTAGAGGCGGTGATTGAGATGAATTCACATTTCAATGGGAAGGTTGGGTGGTGGGGAGAGAGAGACAGATGCAGGGAGAAGGGGAAGCAAAGGTACAGAGACAGGAAGGTATTGCATGGGGTCAGGGGAAGGGGAGAGGCTAGGTGGCCCTGGTGCGGGGTACTTGGGGCTGTATCCTACACCTGAAAGCCACATGTATGAGGCATCTCTGTGAGACCCACGGAGCTCAGTCTGTTACAGCCACTATACTAGTGGTTCCCCAAATGTCATCACCTGGGAAGTTTCTAGAAATGCAAATCCGAGAGCCCTTGTCCAGACACTGAATCAAAAACTCTGGGAGTGGGGCCCAGCAATGTGTGTTTCAACGAGCCATCCAGATGACTCGGAGGCCTGCTAACATTTTAGAATCATTATACTGCATAAGTTGACCATTACAACAATGCCATAGCTAGACATGCTCGAGGATAAATTACGAGCATCTCTTGCCAGCTGTAGATGTCACATGGGTAGCCTGAAGTTGGTCAGAATAGAAGTAGTATTACCACGGAAATTGGCAAATGCCAATCAGGGTGTCAAGTCCCCCCCAACCCCGAGGGCTAGTTGTTAGATGCTCACTGTCAGGTCACTTGGTTGGTAAGTGGTTGGTGGGACTGGGTCTTGAACACTGACAGCCGGGTTCCCGGGGTCATACTCTTAACCACCAAGTTCAACTTATTCCAGAAGTCTGGAAAGACAGGCTGGGGCCACAGCGTGGACATCTTTAAGCGCACATTAAAAGTTTGGGCTTTAGGCAGCACACACTGGATTTTGCAGAGTTTTGAATCGGTGAGCGATACAGTTGCATATTGAGGCAGGAGGACGAAATTGTTGGCTGTGGCTTTTCACTTTGCAAGTAGCGTGGAAAATGGGATGGCAGGGTGTCGCGAGGAGAGCCAAAATAGTTGCTCTTCACAGAGAAGGGCCTCAACATCCACTGGGTTGCCATTTCGCAGAAGAGGTCGTGGAGCACTGCAGAGCAGAAGCCACACGCCTCACAAAGCCTCCTTGTCCTTCAGGAGAAAGGTTCCCTGTCTCTCACTCCAACGGTCGGCCACAGCGTGTACTGGGCTTCGCGCAGCCGTTGCTGGCCAGAGTTGTCCCAGGAGCCCCTGGTCCAGGTCAGGATTCACTTAGCAGCCACTGGATCCGACCACTTGGTCACTCACCCAAGTGCGTTCGTCCTTCTCACAGAACCTTGAAGGTTTTCAGGCCCCTTTCCCATGGAGACAGCCATGGACGTTCAGGGCAGCTGCACCCCCTCCCTTGAATCCGAAGGGGTGAATCCTGATTGGACTTAAGCTACCCATTCTCAAACTTTTCAGGATGTTTAAAAATTGAGGCTCCCTAAAGAGCTTTTGTTTATGTCACATTGATCGATATTACCGTATCAGAAATTAAATCTGAAATTAAATCAGAAATTAAAATTTTAAAAAAAATTTTAATTAATTCATTAAAAAATAACAGTAGACACAGTGCGTGTTAGCACAAAGAATGTGTTTTTATGAGAAATGAGTATTTTTTAACACAAAAATATTCTGTGGGAATATCTAGTTGTAAAAGAGAGTATTTATGTACCATAGAGCTAAAACTTGCTAAGAGAATAGATCTCAAGGATTCTTACCACACATGTGCCCACACACACAGAATAGCCTCCGTGAGTTGATGGATATGCTAATTAGCTTGATTGTAGTAATCATTTCACAGTGTATACCTATATCAAAATATCATGTTATATAACCTAAATTACATAATTTTTATTTGGAAATCCTATCTCAATGAAGCTAGGGGAAAACTTTTTTTAAATGAGTATTTTAATAGCTCTTTCAGATAATTGGGGGTATTTTTCTGTGATACTATACCAAAACTCCACAAGAGGTAATTTTTTTTGAAGGTTAGGTACAATACGATATCTGAAATGAGATCGATGAACTTTTCATACCCTGTTACAATAAAATCTATTGGTGTATCTTGCTCTTCTGTTGGACCTTCGACCCACCCATGATCATTTGGAAAATGTAGCTCACTGAGTATGCATATCTTCCAAATGTTGACACATTTTGTTCTACAACATCAAAAAAAATCACATCAATATCACCACCAAAAAGTCTTTATTGGTAAGTTGCCATGTTCATATTTCCCCAAATTCCTAATTTTTGTTTAAAAGCTTGGATTTTATTATTGACCACAAACACTGTCCAATATAATGTTCTCTGAAAAAAAAAAAAAGTGGCTAGTATAGTCTGCAACTGCAGACTATATACCAGCACTTTTTCTTTAGGTAACTTTGTTCTTTGGTGCATTGGACATGCTTTAGGTTTTTATGCTTTATGTGTGCTTTTCATTTCATTGCATAGGATATTAAGAAGTCATGCTAAAAAAAGATATGCGTAAGTCTTAAGATTTACCAAATTAATATGTCTTACTGCTTCATCAAGCCAATCGTAAAGTGAAATTGGCACTTTAATTTTTCCTTTTAATTGGCAGTGCATGGCAGCGAAGTGCACAGTGGTTGTGAGTAAAGTTTGCTTCTGTCTGGGTGCTGAGATCTCAGTGGTTTCATCCACCGCTGCTTTTGTACCATCCACACAAAGGTCAACACAGTGGTTCCAGGATAAGCCGTAAGGTTCAAAAAAGTTCTTCAACACTTTGAATACTTCTGTACCATGTGTGTTTGTGGCCAAGCGTTCACATCAAAGATCTTGAACGATTAGTTAGCACAGATCCTAACAACCATGAGCGAAACAGCCCTCCAGCCACACCTAGACGTTCAAGCATTTGTAAGGCAAAATAACAACTCTGCCAACGAGCGATCGACTCAGTCTTCATTTTGCAGCTAAATCTTGCATTTGGCCAGTTGTTGTACTATTGGGAAGGGGCAGTATTATTTCTTTTACGGACTTTTCATTCAGGGATGGATTCAGCAGCATCAACTGGACAAGCCTTAATTAATCTTTCCATTAATGCAGTTTGATGATCTACTCTGGAAGATGCTGTGATGCTTTCTAGTCTGTAAGAGCTATCACAAATAATTTTTTGGTTTTTTAAGAGCTCATAATTTCTACATTTAAAATTAAAAAATTTACAATTTTTTCCTTTTGACTCTGGTCTTAAAATGGTACTACAACTTAAACAGCCCATTGGTGCCGGGGCAAGGGTGCGACAAGCAGGTGTCTAGGGCGTAGGATTTAAGGGTGTGTTCCCTGCAGGGCCAGAAGAGTGAGTGCCTCCTAAGAATTTGCACCCTGGGAGCCTCACTTCCTCCCCTAGTCCTGGCCATGGGGACCATAAAGCTATTCAGCAATGTTCTTTTGTATAGGATGCAATAAGGACAGTAGTTAATTTCTGTCAGGTTGAGGGGGGAGATTGCTTTCATCATAGTTTTCCTTCTTATTTATAGTTTCTCCCGGTTTCTTTGGAATTGGTTTCTCTTATCCACAAGTCTGCAAACGCTTGGACATGTCACTTTTCTCTTTGTCAGGATTTCTAGCTTTTAGTAGTGCTCTAGTGGGTTGAGAAAATGAGTCTTGTAAATACTTCCCTTTTAAGCTAATGATCCATTCTTGAAAGTAAGAAAACGTATAAGTAAAATATCTTTGATTTCAGAATAAAATATAACTGTTCTAAAAAATAGCTATAGAGAAAAATTTAAAATTCACCAAAGTTTTTGAACATTTAACAAATAGTATTTCAAAACAAGACAACAAGTTGTACTTCTGTTTCTGTGTAGGTACAATGGAAACTTTGGGAGTTCAGAATGATCGTTTGTTGGATGATAATGAAGTTACAAATTATAGCAAGTATAACTGAATATAGCTAGTAAGAACACACTCGAAGTACTGAGAACAAACCAAGTTAATCTCAGAAAATGCGTATATTTATACCCTATGCTTACTTTCGTTAGAAAGAAAACACAAGCATACACAGTATACCAAGGCAAATGGAGTCCTGGTATTATTATGAAAATAGTTTTGATCTCATTTAAAGGATTCCAGGATTACATTTTGAGAACCACTCATCCAAGATCTATTAGTCCCCTTAGCAGTAATTAGTTTAGCCACAGGTATGTGACATTGTTCTGGCCAGGAGACATGAGGAGAATTCTGCTGGGTGGTTTCTGGGAAGGTTTCCTAGCCCTTAAGAGAGAAATACAAGAGATAACCTTTTCTTCTATCAGCTATTTTTGGAGTTGGATGTAATGCCCTGAATGTGGTAGCCATCTTATGCCTGTGAATTATGCTCCTTTCCTGCCTTCCTTTCACATTCAACATCCAATGTGTTGGCAGATCCCATGAGCTCTACTGTTAAAATACATCCAGCATCTGACTGTCTTCTACCACCTCCACACTCCCAACCCAGTCCAAGCCACCATCATTTCTCACTTGGGTTATTGCAATATTTTCCTAACTAATTTTTCTGTTTCCTTTTCTCCCCTCATTATCCACAGGGCGGCCAGGGTGAGTCTTTCAAAAACAAATTCCAGTCCTGTCACTTTTCTGTTCAAGATCTTGTGACAGCTTTCCCTTTCTCAGGGTGAAGGCCCACGTTCTTATCATAGCCACAGGACCTAACTGATCTGGCTCCTAGCTACATCTCCGTGCTGTTCTGCCTCTTCTTTACTCATTCCATCTTCCCCATTCTTCTTCTGCTTCCCCTCCCCCCCCAACATAAAGCAAGCTCCATGTAGGTTTTGCTTTACTGGAACCCATCACTTGGAAAGTGCTTGTCATTTAGTAGAGTGCATTACATAAGAATTCCACGAAGAGAGAAAAGGTATATGGAAAAGAGGAAATAGTGACTAAGAACTTCAGAGTATTAAAGAAAGAATGAACTTGGATTTTAAAAGTTTACGGAGTACCCAATGAGGCAGATTGGCTCAAAACAAATAATCAGGTTAGGCACATTGCAGAGAAGTCTCAGAATACCAAACACTGGAGAAAATTCTGGAATTTTACAGAAAGAAAAAGCAGATCATGTACAAATATAAGAATTACATTGATGAGTGCCTGGGTGGCTCAGTTGATTAAGTGGCCGACTCTTGATTTCAGCTCCGTCATGATCTCAGGGTCCTGGGATCTTGCCCTGGTCTGTTGGGCTCTGTGCTCCGTCGGGAGTCCGCCTCAGGCTTTCCCTCTGCCCTCCCCCTGCTCTCTCTCACTCTCGCTCTCTCTAAAATAAATAAATCTTTAAAAAAATTACATTGGCATCAGACTTCTCAACAGGAAGAAGCAATGAGGCATGGGAAGTAAGGACTTACAAATAAATAAGATTTGTCATTCTCTACAAAAGAAATTTTAAATAGAGAAGAATTATTTTTAACACTCCAGAACCAATTCTGGGTGATATCAGTGTGGCAGGGTGGGGACGATGTTGAGGGGATGGGGAGACCAGAAAGAGGTGAGGGAGTGCCAAGGAAAAAGAAATTAATAATAAAAAAATAAACATAAATGTGATTCTTAAAAAGTTAAGGAAAACACCTAGAAGAATAAAAAGGAAATATGCGACTTTCAGTCCACCAGAATAAAATCTAATTCATGCAATGGAAACTAGAAAAGAGAGAAAATCTATATAGTAAGTAAAAGTAAACACAAAATAAGGTGGCTGAAATGAGTCATAATATATTAATAATTAAAATAAATGTAAATGAGCTAAACTCACTGATCAGATTGGATTATAAACAAAACAGAACAAGTCTAAGCAATATGATATCTTCCAAAGATGACATTATTATTATAAATTATAGAGATTTTCTAGAATAGAATTGAAATAAATAAAATGATTTTATGAGACTAATATATACTTTTTTAAAATTTAAATTCTAGTTAGTTGGTATACAGTACAATGTTGGTTCAGGAGTAGAATTTAGTGGTTCATCATTTACATATAACACCCAATGCCCATCTTAACAAGTGCTTTCCTTAATACCCATCCCCCATCTATCCCAACCCCCCATCTCCCTCCATCAACCCTCAATTTATTCTCTCTAGTTAAGAGTCTCATGATTTGTTTCCTTCTCACTCTCTCTCTTTTCTCTTCCTCCCGAATATTCATCTGTTTTGTTTCTTAAATTCCATATATGAGTAGCTAGTATATTCTTGATTCTGAAACTGGTAAAGGACATCACAAGAAAAGACCATTGTAGACCTGTTTCATTTATAAGCATAACTGTGAAAATCTTGAGTAAGATATCAGTTGAATTTATCTAAATATATATTTTTAAATAAGAAATTATGATCAAATAGAGTTTATCCCAGAAAGCAAGCAACATCAGAAAAACAAAGTCAGTGTAATTCATCATATTAATGAACTAAAGGAGAAAAAGCACACCAAAGACAACAAGATAATTCTCTTTTCTATTCAGTAGATATATAAATGGTTTTTTGGTTTGTTTGTTTTTTAAAGATTTTATTTATTTGACAGAGAGAGAGATCACAAGTAGTCAGAGAGGCAGGCAGAGAGAGAGGGAAGCAGGCTCCCTGCTGAGCAGAGAGCCCGATGTAGGGCTCGATCCCAGGACCCTGAGATCATAACCTGAGCCAAATGCAGAGGCTTTAACCCTCTGAGCCACCCAGGCGCCCCTATTAATGGTTTTTGATAAAGTACACAACTCTGTGATTTTTTAAATTCTTTTTTTTTTTTAAAGATTTTATTTATTTATTTATTAGGAAAGAGAGAGTGAGAAAGAGCATGAGAAGGGAGAAGGTCAGAGTGAGAAGCGGACTCCCCACGGAGCTGGGAGCCCGATGTGGGACTCGATCCCGGGACTCCGGATCATAACCTGAGCCGAAGGCAGTTGCTCAACCAACTGAGCCACCCAGGCGCCCGATTTTTTAAATTCTTAAATATTGAGAATACACAGATACTCCCTTGATATCAGTTATCTACCCCAATCTCATGCTTAAAGAGAAACTTTAGAAGCATTCCTTTTAATACTAGGAATAAGACAAGGATATAGCAGTTTAGGTGTTGTCAATGCAATAAGACAAGGAAAACAAATAATAGAACAATTAGAAAAGAATAAAAATTGTCATTACTTATAGGTAAAGATGATGAATTATGTAAAAACTCAGCAGAATCTATAAATTTCTGGTACTAATAAGTGAGTTTCATACAGTAGATTCAAGGTCAGTGTGAGAAAAGAAAAAAAGAGCCACTAACATTTCCATACTCCAGAAACACCAACCAGCAAATGAGATAATACTTGCAATTGTAACAGAAATTTTAATGAAAAAAAAACTCTCGAGATATTTAAAAATAAAATTTTAAAAATAAAATCAAGGACTTAATACATGAATAAATTAAACATTAGACCTATGCTGTCCAGTCCATAGTAAATGGCCACACGTAGCTACCGAGCACTTGCAATATAGCTAGCTAGCTCCAACTGAAATGTGGTGTAAGTATAAAACAAACATTCCATTTCGAAGACTGAGTTAAACAAAATGTACTATTAAAATAGTACATTTTACTGTTTTACTTTTTTAAGTATGTAAAAAATTTTATTTTTATCCATCTTTTTACTTTTTTAAACAAAAATTACTACTAAAATTTTAAAAATTACATATGCAGCTTATGTTGGGCGCCTGGGTGGCTCAGTCGGTTAAGCATCTGCCTTTGGCTCAGGTCATGATCCCAGGGTCCTAGGATTGAGTCCCCAGTTGGGCTCCCTGCTCAGTGGGGAGCCTGCTTCTCCCTCTCTCCCATCCCTCCCCCCTGCTCATTCTCTCTCTCACATAAATAAATGAAATCTTTAAAAAAAAATACGCAGCTTATGTTATGTTTTTATCAGACAATAGTAGACTATAATTCTGGCTTCACATTGTAATGATGTAAACTGTCCTTTAATTAATCTTTATCCAATCCGATTTCAATCAGAATTCCAGCAGATGGCTTTTGTTTGCTTTTTGTTTTGGTGGTGATGGTGGAGAACATGGAAAAATGTCAAAGACAGTCTATAAGTGAACAGTTTACACAAGATGAAATGCGCATGTCCGAGAACCCTTTGAAGAGATTCTTCACCTCGACAGCCATAAGAAAAATACTTAAAAAAGCAATACCATTTTATACTCAGCTCTAGGTGATCATCAGAAAGTTGGGTAATATCAAGTGCTGGTAAGATGGTGAGGAAACATATGGATGGAAATGTAAACTGGTTATGGGCGTTCTGGAAACTAATCCGACAGAACTTAATGAAACCAAGGAGTCAGGAGTCCAAATCCACAGGTTTCCTGTGCAGATCCGTGAGTGGGGAAGGGCTGACAGTGCCTATCTGGGAGAGGAGGAAGTACTAGAAACAAGAGATGGTGACCCCCTATGAACGATGATATGGATGGTCTTCTCCACTTTGTACCTGAAACCCTAAAATAAAATAATAAAATAACGAATATTTCCCCAGAGGTAAAAAAATTATGTGACTGGATCAGGAAACCAGTTCCTGTCCTCTGGGGGAAGCTCCCTGCCCCATGTCCGTCTCCCCCGAACACCCCGCTTTTGTCCAAGCGGCGTTTTCCCGGGGCCTCACGGTGGGCCAGCCCGTGAGGTGGGCTCCTGTAAGCCCGCGTGGAAGGTGCAGAACAAACTAAAACCCACTCTTTCTCCTCAGGGGGCGGACCGCTTCCCTGGTCAGGCCTGGGAGGCACCTTGGCCCAGCGGCCAGCTTGCGAAACACAGCGGGGTCTCTGTGCAGGCCTGAGGTAACCCAACAGGAGCGAGGCTGCTCCTCCTGGGCCGCAGAGAATAGGCTTCTCTGTGTGCGCTTGTTTGCTTTGGTTTCGAGCTAAAAAAAAATGATTTCACACATAATTAGGGCTGTGGCAGTGAGATTGTGTTCGAGGTGCTTTTACTGGAAATATCAAGAGGAGGGACAAGGGAGGGCTGTGTTCCTCTCCCAGCCAGGGCCTGCAGGGAGGAGGAGGAGCCCGGCAGCTCCACGGACCAGACAACAAGCAGTGTTCAGGGCAGAGAAGCAGCTTTCACGGAGGCAGGCCCAGCTGTGAGGGGCTGAGGTTGGCTGTGGAGGTGGGCAGTGTGTGGGGTGTGGGGTGCCTGCGGCTGCTGTGTTGGGGACGGGAAGTGGGGGGGGTCAAGGAGTGGGGGCTGCTACACGCTCCTGCCTCCCCTTCCCCTGCTCCATCCCTCCGGCTGCCTGTGGAGGAGGACAGGCGGTCTTCATAGAAAGAAGAGGTAGGGGAACAGGTAGGGGGTGAAGAAGGAGAGGGGGCCTGCGAGATGCAGGCCCCAGGAGAGGCTGAAGGGATGGAGGAGGAGACATGCCAGGAGAGAGCCATGCTGTCCTCTTCCATCCGAATCTGCCCCCTCCACGTGCTGGACCCCGAGCTTCCCCTCAGCCAGGCTCCAAGCACCCTGGGTACTCGGCCTAACTCTGGGTACATCTGGACGGCTCCCTGAACACTTCTGGGCCTCAGATGGCTTCCCTGTGAAGCTAAGGCTGGACCATCAGGCCTTTGCAGAAGGACAACCCTTGTGAAAAAATCATCTGGGGAACACCCAATACCATATCTCCCTCTTGGAGATTCCCAGTGCACATTATGTATTAAAGACCGTGAAGAGCCCCGTATAAATAAATCAATCCCTGTTTTACTTGGAATTTGTGTAACGAAGGACTTTCCAAACATTTAATTACAGGAATGTTCCCCCCTCCTTTTGGTATAATATCTATTAACAACTTGTGTGTTCCAGTTACTATTGCTGCTGAAGAAACCATCCCAAAACTCGGGAGCCTGAAACAACCATTTTATTAGGCTCACAGATTTGGTGGGTCAGGAATTCAAACAGGATTCAGTGGGGATGGCTTGTTTCCATTCTGTGCTATTCAGGCCCTTATTTGAAAAAAACTTGAAGGCTGGGGTGACTCTGGAGTGAGGTTGTCTACACAGTTGAAGGATGGATGTAGGTGTGCAAGGCGGAGGAGCGGGGTGAGGAGGAGTAACTTCCAGGTAGAGAGGAGCCCCTGGAAAGACACTGAGGTGGCAAGGAGTAGGGTGAACTCCAGGCACTTGGGTGTCGTCTGTGGTTGGGGTGTGTAGGGCCATGGTGGAGAGACTTGAGATGAAGCTCTTGGAATGTACCATTTGAGGTCTTCAAGGTCTTCAAGGTCTTCAACCTCTTCAAGGTCTTGTTGAAGCTTTTGGATTTTATCCTAGGAGTTGCCAGAAGGAGGGTTTTAAAGAGAGGTGGGCTTGACGATTTTCATTGTGAAAAGAACCTTCTGGTTATTGCAAGAGAATGGACTTGAGTGCGAGTGTGGACAGCTGGGAGGTTATTTTGGAGCCGACATAGAGATGGAAAGAAGTGGTTGGCTTGGACAGATATTTAGGAAGCAGGGCCTGGCTTGGGCAACTGCATGGTGCCTTTTCTGTCAGAGGGAATCCTGGCGAAGAACCAGTTTGAGCTACCTCTGGGCATGGTTGCCAAGGTGGTAGTTGGATACGAAGGACTGAAGTTAAGAGAAGAGGCTAGATACATAATCATGGGAGTTAGCACCTTGTGCATAGTGAGCAGAAGCTGTGGAGTGGATGGCCATGCCCAGGGAAGTGATAGAGAAGAGAAAGGGACCCAGCAGTAAGGAGGTGCCTTGCCATGTGTAAGCATTTCAGATGAACATGGTTTCAGCTTAAGAACCTGAGTAAAATCCTGAGTGTCTCCAACTTATCAAAACCTGGACAGAGCCAGCTGAGTCTCTGGACGTTCAGCTGGTGCCTGGGCATGGACCAGTCTCTCTGAGGGGTCTCTGCCCTTCTTCCCCTTTCTATGGAGAGAGAGGACGAGGAGTAAGGTGAGAGCCTCTTGTAGCTGAAAGATCACAACAGATCTGGACTGCTTTTATATTTGTGGAGACTTTTGCTATATGAAAAATGAATAAATTCTAAGACATAGCTATAGAAATTGTTGGAAAAATTTTTAAAAGATTTTATTTATTTGAGAGAAAGAGAGAGAGAGAGCATGCACAAGAGAATGAGAGAGAGAGAGCATGGGGAAGGGGGTGACAGGAGGAGGGGCAAAGGGAGAGGGAGAAGCAGACTCCCTGCTGTACAGGGAGCCCAATGCAGGGCTTGATCCCAGGACCCCGGGATCATGACCTGAACTGAAGGCAGCTGCTTAACTGACTGAGCCACCCAGATGCCCCTGAAATTGTGGAAAAATTTTAAAAATGTGTTTTGTTTGGAAATAATTTCAATCTTACGGACAACACATACAAATAAACGAGTACAAACACACATGTAACACTTACCCAGATTCAGCTCCTGTTAACATTTTGCCCATCTGCTTTATTAGTTGCTTTCCCTCTTCCTCTTTCCTTCATCCTCCATTCCTCATGCATCCTTCCATCCATCCATCCACCCGCCCATGCATGCATCACCCACCCACCCATCCGTCCACTAATCCACCCACTCATCTGTCCACCCATCCACACATCCATCCATCCATCCATCCACCCATCTATCATATATCCATTTATCACCTATCTAGTTTCTTTTCTGAGCCATTTGCAAGTAAGTTACATATCTCATGGCCCTCTGTCCCTAAATAGTTCAATGTCTATTTTCTAAAAATAGGGATATTCTTGTACATAACCATGGCACAGTTACAAACTGAAACAAATTTAACATCGATACAATGCTTTCATAAAATTTACTATTCGTGTTCCAATTTTATTGGTGGACCCAATAACGTCTATAACAGTATTTCCCCTCCTACCCGCTATATCCAGCTTAGGGTTAGGGTTTAAATGTCATGTCTCTTTAGCCTTCTTTAATTTGGAACATTCCACAGCTTTCTTTGTCTTACAGAACATTGACATTTTTGAAGGAATACAGCATGACCCTTCTTACCTGAATGTGCCTCACTTTGTGTTTGCCTGATGTTTTCCTGATGATTAGATTGGGGTTGTATTCTTGACTGGAACACTGCATAGGTGATAATGGGTCCTTCCCAGAGCATCACATTTGAGAGGCACATGGTACCCATCTGTCTCTCATTGATGATGCTATTTTTTTTTTTTAAGAGAGGGAGTTGAAAGAGTCAGAGGGAGAGAGAGAGAATCTTAAGAAGGCTCTGTGCCCAGCATGGAGCCTGATGTGGGGCTTGATCTCACAACCCCGAGATCATGACCTGAGCTGAAACCAAGAGTCAGACACTTAACTGACTGAGCCACCCAGGCGTCCCAACGATGCTAATTTTTATCATCCAATCTAGGTGTTACGTGACTTTTTAATCATTATTTATGATTATTTAATCATTATTATATGATTATTTTCTCCATTGCAACTAATACATGATCTATGGGAGAACAGGTTAAGACTATGTAAATATCCTGTTCCTTGTCTCAGTTTCCCCCTAGATTTAGCATCCACTAATGTTTCTTGCCTGATCCAGTCATTACCATAATGGTTGCAAAGTGAGGATTTTCCAGCTTCAGCAATCCTACCACATTTAGTAGTCAATTCTCAAGAGTCCTGTTTCAACCAAGAGAACTTCCTGTCCTTGATTTATGTACCTACTTATTATCAGCATAGACTCATGAATTCCTGTCTTTTTTTATTTTTAGGATTTTATTTATTTACTTGACAGAGAGAGAGAGAGAGAGTGCAGTGAGTGCAGTGAGTGAGTGCACACAAGGAGGGGGAATGGCAGGCAGAGGAAGAGAGAGAAGCCAGGTTCCCCGCTGAGCAAGGAGCCTGATCCTGGACTCTGGGATCATGACCTGAGCCAAAGGCAGCCTCTTAACTGACTGAGCCACCCAGGTCCCCCATGAATTTCTGTCTTTTTCAGTGGTTTATAATTCATTCCTATTTAATTACATGGCACTTAATTATCTTGCTTGAATTGTTGTGAATGTAGTCAGTGACTGTCTGTCCAAGCTGGGTCCATGACCTTGTGACATATAATCCTGGCTTTTTGAGCACCTACTTTCTGTCATAGCAGGATATTCCAGGCTCATCTTATACCAGTTGGAACCAGCCTTTTCTGGAGGAGCGCTGGTTCCATTTAGTGGAGGATGATATTAGAGACCAAGATCTGAGCACTAGGGGTGCTCATTGCAGCTGGAGTATCTTTGCTTCTTGGAGTCAAGGCATATTTAAAATATTTTAAGTATTGACAAAAATTAATGCTTTTATAAAAACAAATACAGTGTAAGTGTTCTATTTTCAAGAAAATAATGGGGTTTATAAAACCATATTATTTCATAGTGCTTCATGCAGTGGCCTGGGACTTTGGAGGTGAGTGATGAGTGCCCTCCCCTATGCATGCTGCTAGCTGGTATCTGTGACTCTGTGAAGAGCTTCACTGGGGGAGAATTGTAAGTCTGAGCTCAAAGCACTTTGTGGAGTTTGAAGTCCAAGCCGAGTGACCCTTCTGTTCTGCACATCTGGGTTCCCCTGATCCCAGCCACCTTCTGATTTCATTTGCATAGTACTGGTCACAATGTACCTCTTAAATAGCAAATGCCCAGTATTGTTTACCCAAAGAACAAGCTCCTCTCTGTGACCTTGTGGCCCTGACCTAGAGCTGACCAGTGATGCTGACCTTTCTGCAGTTGGGCACCCTAATCCACCTGGTCCCCTAACAGTAGGTCTTTCTTTGGCTTCTTTGAGTTTCCCCCTTCTGTAAACAGTTATAAAACACGCTGTGCCTCCTGAGCCCAGTCCAATCAACGCCAGAGAAGAGCTCACACTGTCTCTCATGCTGAAGATGGCCAAACCCTTGTGTTTTGAGAAAAAACATTCATGTTTAATCTTTTTATTATTATAGCCTATCCCATTTTTGAAGCTGTGTCCTCATCCTTTGACCTGTAGCATCCGAGACCTATGAGCTGCAAATATTCTATGGGTTTTGGGAAGAGGTGGGGCACTGCGCCCCAGGATGCTCCCCAGGCTTTACCCCACTAGATGGGATCGGATATTAGGTCTGGAGAAATAGCGCCTTGGGGCTTGAGAGGAAGGTCTTTAAATAGCCTGTTACAAGGTGCATCTTCAGGTTAGTTCCTGAAGACTTCTTTGGGTTACCGTCCTGTGCGAGAGTTTGTTCAGGTGCAGCAAAGAAACAAGAGTGAGTCCAATTTTGGCCTCAAGGAGCTTACATTTCATGGGGAAATGGGCTCAACCAACTGAAATATAATAGACTGTGGCTTCTGATTTTAGAAGAGAGAATTGCTATGTTGATCCAAATAAGAGAGAAATTCTTTCAGCAGGAGGGAGGCTTCCTGGATGGGGCGGCATGCCAGTGGGATCCTGGAGGAGGAAGAGGAGGGAGAATGGAGAGGTAGGTTTGAAGGTGATCCTGGGGAAGCAAGCCTCACCTCTGCAGGCCTGGCTACCTCCCCAGAATCTCCCCTGTTGACTTCACCTGAGGGTGTGAAGGCTGGCATTAAGCAGAGGATATGTGGGATGGAGCAGTTGGATGAGGATGGAAACCAGAATCCTCTCCATTGGGGGTACTCGCTGGCAGCTGGGATGGGACCTATGCTCTGGCTATACAGTGACCTTGGGGTAAATTCAAGGTCAAACTCATGAGCCTCAAGAGAGAAGTTGGCCACCATTAACCTGGGCAGGTATCAGAAGAGGTGCTCCTGATGAGGATGGGATTGAGGCAGAAGCAGGCCAGTGAGGACATTTCTCTACTGAAAACATATCCAATCAATCCAGGAAAAGGAAAAATTAATCATTTTGAGGAGGGGAGCTACTCTAATTTAAAAATAACTTCTTGTCTTCAGTCTGGCTAAGGAATCTGGGACCAGAGTCTGGGAACGTGAGTGTTTCTTCACAGCCATGCTTCCACCTCAGGGCCTTTGCACTTGCTGGTTCTTCCTGAATATGTATATGTCTCCTTTCCTCATTCACTTCAAGTCCTTGCTCATCTATTAGCTTCTCCATGAGGCTTCACTGACTCCCTGTGTAATACGGCAGCACACTGTTGTGCTGCAACACAACAGCACAGAACACAACACACAGCAACACACAGCAACACAACAGGAAACCTGGCCTTTCCTCTCCTTTGTCCATTTTTCCTCCATTCTACTTACTGACACTTGGCATGCCGCATATTTCGCTTACTTATTTTAATGGTCTCTCTCTCCCTTCCTCCTCCCATCACACCCACCAGAATGTAAGCTCCATGAGGGCGGGCACCTTTGTCTGTTTTGTCCGCTGCTGTATGCGCAGTGCCTACATCAGTATTTGGCTCACGGTAGGCCCTCAAAAAATTCTTGTGGGTAGATACAGAGCCTGCTGGAGCAAGAGAACCCAGAATGGCCTGTCCGAGCACTGCGTTCAGCAGCAGCACCCACTGAGGGACAATGTGATCTGGGGAATGCGCGTAGTAGTCTCAGCAACCTTGGCAAAGGGCCTTAGGAGAAAACACAGTAGAAAATTTCTTTACTGGTGGTTCATGCCCAGCACTCAGTAAATTTCCATCTTGAACTCATGACCACTTATGAGGGCTGTTTGCAAATATAACTATGTTCTAGGCCTCCCCCATCCTCCCTGGCTGTTGCTGGGTGGTAGGGAACTTTCGCAAGCCCTGTGCTTCTTGCCACAGCCCATTCCCTCCAGGGGGCTCTGTCTCCTGCAGAATATATGCTTTGCAACCTCAAATTTGGGCATAGATTATAGTCGTGAGCCACAGCTCTACAGTCGATTTTTATTTTAGGCTGTTGTGTCCACATGTGAGATCTAAGTTTCTAAGTAGTGACTGACAGTACTGATAAGGAATGCATCTTAAGAACTTCATCACCTGTGCTGGTCTTGGGTAAAGCCTGGCTTCCTATGGAACAAATGCAGATGTCATAGGCTAACCTTAGCCCATTATCCTTCATTTCTGTTTGGATCCCACTATTTTCTTGGCTTGAGATATAATAAAACATCTCAGAAGTGGGGGACTAAGACACAGGCTGAGTGATATAAAGTGCTTTCCATGGGGCTCATTATGACTCAGGGGCTAGACCTTCAAGACTGTCTAGTTACTATACATTGGCCAATGTGGTAGATTAGATCAGGGATCTGGAAACTTTTACTGGGAAGGGCCAAATTGTAAATATCTTCAGCTCCTGGGCCCTGACACTCCGCCATTGTAGCATGAAAGCGGCTACAGGCAAATAAGTATGACCGTGTTCCAATAAAACTTTATTTACAAAAACAGGTGATAGACTAGATTTGGCTTAGAGTTTATAGTGTACTGAGCCCTGGATTTGAACACTGTTTGGTAATTGTTTACTCCTTTCTCCCTTCACCCTGTCCATGGACTTTGGGCTCAGTCATGTGACTTTCTTTGGCCAATGCATGTCAGCATATGTAACACAAGCAGAGACTTGAAATGTGCTTGTGTGGTGGGCTTGCCCTCTCAAACTTCTGTCTTTGCCAGGAGAAGGTCATAGCTTGGATAGCAAGATATCCATTGCCAATCCACATTGACCCAAGGATGATAAGAGAGACGTGGAACAGCTCAGCCTAGATCAGCCAACATACAGTTGACCCATAAGCATGTGAATGGGAAGAAATGACTATTGATTGAAGATGCTGAGCGTTGGGGTGGTTTGTTACACAGCATTATCATGGCAATAGCTGACTGACCCAGATGAGTATCTCACCTTCCTGTCAACACAACTCTTCCAAAGTCAATTATCTTTTCTCCTAAACTGGCTCCTGCTCCTCTTTCCCTCTTCCATTGACCCAGTAACTCAGACATGGTCCAACCTCCTTTATCCCAGGTCCCCAGCCATGTGGTGAGTCTCTAGGTTCTGTTTATTCTGCTCTTTTCATTTATCTTAAAACAGTTCAGTACATTTTATCCCTTCTGTCCTCCATTATCTGTCTTCAGTATTACTGCAATATTCTTCTGACAAGGCTCCCTTTCTCTAGTCCCTGGTCTTTCCAATAGAGCATCTGTTACCCTGTTACCCTCACAGCCAACTTCCTGAAACAAATCTGCAGAGGACAAATTTGTTTTCTCCTCTGCAAAAGCCAGGAATGGTTCCCCCGTTGCTTCTATCCAGATGTTTAAAATCTAGGGTGTTGAGAGGAATGAAGAGGCAGGAAAAGATTTCTTTTAGCAAAACTTCTCTGTCCCTGGCTCTATCTTGCCCAGTGATTGGTACCTTTAACTACAACCTTTTCCATGCCACACAACAGTTGGGGGTGTGAAAGTCAGGTTTGTCACCCCAATAGGGATTGAGCTGGCTTCCATGGTGTTCAGACAGCCGGGCTCAAATATCCAAGCTCCCCAAGGTCCCCTGCCAGGTCACCCAAAAGCCCAGATCTGAAGGTACCAGGCATCATAATTTTCACTTCCTTTTAGACTTCTTGACTTCTTTGGTCAGCCCAGGAGCTCTGCAAGCAATGGGATGTGAGATTAGGCAGAACAGGGGCCTTTCGTCAGCTCTAGGTTATATGCCCCACTGCCCACCTAAGATCTCTTAGGTGTCTAACTGGCATCTCAAATATAAGCTCCTGATCCTGTTTTGCAAATCTCCTTCTAGAATCTTCCCCATCTTTGTTAGAGGTAACCCCAACCTTCCAGTCCCTGAGGCACAAAATCTTAGAGTCATTGTTGACCCCTCTTTCTTTCACACCTCATCTTCATTATATTAGGAAATCTTCTTGACTCTATCTTCCAAAGGTATCCAGAATCCAACCACTTATCACCAATACCATTGTTAGCCCTGTGGTTCACACCAAAGTCATGGATGCTGTGAGTTGCCACATTAGCCTTCTAGCAGGTATGTTTGCTGCTATTTTGTCCCCCTTTAGTCTCAACACAGAGGCTGGTACTAAAACCCAAGTCAAGTCATGATGATTTTCAACTCAGACATTTTTATTATCTCCCCACTTCACTGGCTCTCCCTTCCTTCACTGCCTCATCTCCTATTACTCTCTGCCTTACTCCACTGCAGCTTCTCTGGCCACTGTGTCATTCCTGAAACGTGCCAGACACACTCCTGCCACAGGGCCTTTGCATGTGCTGTTCCTCTGAGCTCTGTCTTGAGCTTACTTGCTCAAGCACGCCTTGTCTCTCAGTTTGCATTCAAATGCCACATACTCATGTCACACAATCCAAAATGCAGTCCCCCTCTACACTACATTCCCCCGTCCCCTGCTTTACTTTCTCCTCTGCATTTATCACTAAAATAGCACGTATTTTGCTTTTTCCTCTTGCTTGTTGTCCATCTCCATTAAAAGAACAAAAGCTCTCTGAGCGTCATCGTTCATTCAGACCACTCTAACACACTAATCCAAGCCAAGTGGTCTAAACACCACTTATTCCTCACACTTCTGGAGGCAGGGAAGCCTGAGAACAAGGCACCGGCAGATTCTGTCCAGGGACCCGCTTCCTGGGTCATAGACTGCCTTTTTTACGGCGTCCTCACATGGTGGAAGGGGTGAGGGCTCCACCTTGATGACCCAGTCAGCTCCCAGAAGCCCCACCGCCTGATACCATCACTTTGGGAGTTAGAATTTCAACATAGGAATTTGGGGGAGGGGACACAAACATTCAGTCTGTAGCACCAGGTATCTTCGTCTGGTTTCCCAGAAGCAGACCGTGAGGGGAGGATTTGTATGTAAGGGATTTATTAAGAAAATTTTCCTGAGAAACTAGTAGGAGGTGGCATGGAAGAGGAGTGGAGAGGTCTAAAACAGGGAAGGGGCAGAAGTCAAGCAATGGCCATTTGAAGTGAGCTTCAACCCTGATCCTGAGGGGAGCTCTGGAGTATAAATGACATCTTAGAATTTTCCTTCCTCCCCGTGTGTGTGTGTGTGTGTGTGTGTGTGTGTGTGTGTGTGTGTGTGTGTAGGGGCAGACATCAATTCCCTGCTTAGGGGGAATGGCTCTATAGCCCAGAGCAGTCCTCTGAAGATCACAGATGTGAGCAGAGAGAAGCTGGGGGTGGGCCACCAGAACAGATAAAGGGACAGGACGTCAAGCATTTAGAGCGTCTGCTACAGTGGGCAAAGGGCTGTTTTGAAAGAGAAGGCCATTGATGTTTATCGAAGTTCTACTTTTTAACCAGAGCTTTATATACATTGTCTTATTTAATTCTCAGAAGAGAAAAAGGAAAACTCCTGAAAATTCTCTCAGAAGAGAAAAAGGAAAAAGGAAAATAGCACTAGTTCTATTCCACTAGAACACTATCATCCCCAAAGGAAGAAACTAAAAATCAAACTATAAAACGGTAGAGAGAGAGGTGGTGCCCGGCTGGCTCAGTCGGTGGAACATACAACTCTTGATCTCAGGGTTGTGAGTTCGAGCCCCACGTTGGGTGTAGAGCTTACTTTAAAAAAAACCACAACACTTTATTTGAACTGCTGAAATAAGCTAGAGAATTATTAAAAAAAAAATAAAGTAGGGGCCCCTGGGTGGCGCAGTTGGTTGAGCGACTGCCTTCGGCTCAGGTCATGATCCCGGAGTCCCAGGATCGAGTCCCACATCGGGCTCCCAGCTCCATGGGGAGTCCACTTCTCACTCTGACCTTCTCCCTTCTCATGCTCTCTCTCACTCTCTCTCTTTCCTAATAAAATAAAATAAAATAAAATAAAGTGGCAGACAGAGGAGGAAATCCTGCTGAGGGCTTTGATCACACAATATAAGACTTGGGTCTCAGCCTCTGAGAAACTGAGGAAAGGGAGTTTTGTTGATTTTGTTCTCAGCTGTGTCCATAGTACCTGAGCCATCACTGGGGCTCCTTAGATGTTTGCGGAGGGAGGGAGCGAGAGAGCAGGAATCTAGAGATTAGCTCATCCCCCTCAGTGGGGTGGGTGGTGTGGGGAAGAGGCCACCGGGCAGGTGCCCATGGCTTCTGGGCAGTGTGGAGGCTGGTGAAAGGGCTCAGTGGGGGATGGGGTTTCAGGGCAGGAAGGCACCTCAGCAGGTGCATGGAGCTCAGTGCTGGGAGGGCTGCAAAGGGTGCCGCCCAGAGATTCCGAGGGAACTGCCCCAGGCCAGGCCCTGGGCAGTAAGGAGGCAGTTCATGAGGAAGGGCCAGGCTGGGGCCGGGCTAAGTGGCTGGGACTTAGATGTGTTGCAGCTTTTTCTAGAAACACTGTTGTGCCATCAGGGCCATTTGGAAGAGGGGTGGGCAGGGCATTGTACATTCCCACTTCACACAGGATGGCATGTTCTAGTCCTTCTTGGACCTCCTTTGTACCCACTGTGCACCGCAAAACAGTATTCTTTATTTTTTTTTAAGATTTCAATTTATTCAGGGACGCCGGGGGGGCTCAGTTGGTTAAGCGTCTTGTCTTCAGCTCTGGTCCTGACCAATCCCACCTCGGGCTCCTTGCTCATTGGGAAACCTGCTTCTCTCTCTGCCGCTGCCTGCAGCTCCCCTTGCTTGTGTTCTCTCTCTCTCTGACAAATAAATAAATAAAACCTTAAAAAAAAGATTTCTATTTATTCATTTGAGAGAGAGAGAGAGAAGCAGACTCCCCGCAAAGCAGGGAGCCCCACATGGGGCTCGATCCCAGGACCCCGGGATCATGACCTGAGCCGAAGGTAGATGCTTAACCCACTGAACCACCCAGGTGCCCCATATAGCCTGTCTTGAGCTCTCGAATTCTTTTGTGTGTTTGGGTAATGATAATAATTATAAGGAAAATTTCATTCATAAAGCACCCCAAGGTTTTATAAAGTTCCTCCACATGGCTTTCATTGAATATACCCAATAATTAGTGAGTTAGTGCCATGTGTGCTTTCTCCAGACGAAGGGCCCTGAAGCTCAGACCATTCTGGAAACCGGGGAGAGCCAGACTTGCGATCAGGCTCTCAGACCTCATGCACCTTGGGCTCTGCCTCCTGCCTAGGTTGGGAGTAACTTGAAAATAGGATCCATATTTCGTGCTTTTGGAATCCTGTTGTTTAAAATAATAGGGACATGGGACACCTGGGTGGCTCAGTCAGTTAAGCGTCTGCCTTCAGCTCAGGGGATGATCCCAGGGTCCTGAGATCAAGCCCCACATCCGGCTCCCTGCTCAGCGGGTAGCCTGCTTCTCCCTGTCCCCCTGCCTGCAGCTCCCCTTTGCTTGTGCGCACATTCTCTCTCTGTCAAATAAATAAAAAGCTTTAAAAATTAAAAAAAAAATAATAGGGACAATTTTCAGTCCGCAAAATCCAATGTGGTCAACAAAGGTAACTATCTTTTCGTGATTTATCCCTGTTTCCACCGTGCAGTGGAAATAGTCTCAACCAGCTTGTGCTGCTTCTCCCATCCCTCCCCACCCCTCCACCCGAGTTGTGGTGCCACAGGGTTGGGGCAGGGCTGTGGGCCACTCCTGTGTCCTTCTCATCCCCATATTAGGGGCTCTTCAACCTAGCTAGCTGTCCTTGTCCTTCAGAAACCCCGTCACACACCCAGGCGCCTGCCTGCCCTCGTGGGTCATGACAACATGGTGATCTCACATTCTGCTCCCCTTGTCCCCCCAGTCACACATCTCCACTTGAGGTTGTCACCATCCCTCCACTGCTCTCGGATTTTCTGAACCTATCTGGCTCTGTCGCTCCCACCCAACCAGGGGTGACTGACAGCCTGTGGACACAGCCACTTCTCCATGCTCCTTGCCCCCCACTCCAGGTCCCTTGCCTGTAACCATGGGCCTCGTCCAGCCCCTAGGCTCCACGTCTTGCCCTGACATCGTACGTGCTCCCAGACTGATTGCCTCTGCTAAACACTTCCTTTTACCTCCTGGGCCCCCGCTCCTGATCTCACTTTGCTCTATTATTCTGCTTCCTTATTCCTTCTCTGAAGCACAAGATGCCACATGCTAGGTCTGCCGGAATCAGGAAAGGACCATCGGGTGCCAAGAAACACATGATTCAAAGAGAAAAAACCCACAGTTAATGTTTCCAAATATTATCTTCTCGAAGTAGGCAACATGCTTATCCCGTAGCAACATTTTTCGATTTTATTGATTATAAACCAAAAACCAGTCTGGAGGCAGAATGCTTGGGTTTGAATCCTGGTTCTACCACTTGTGTGCTGTGTGACCTGGTCAAGTTACCTACCCTTTCTGGGCTTTGTGTTCCTCAGGTGTGAAATGGGAATCATAACAACCTCGCAGAGGCCTTAGGAGGAGGAGATAGACAAATGTATGGAAAGTGTGGAGAACAGTGCTTGGAACATCACAAGCACTCCAGAAACATTATTATTATTATTATTATTATTATTGGGTGTCAGGTCTTTGGGCTCAGCTAGCGCCTTGGAAGCTTGCTTAAGAAGATGATTCAGGGCGCCTGGGTGGCTCAGTTGGTTGAGCAACTGCCTTCGGCTCAGGTCATGATCCTTGAGTTCTGGGATCGGGTCCCGCATCGGGCTCCCGGCTCCACGGGGAGTCTGCTTCTTCCTCTAACCTTCTCTCCTCTCATGCTCTCTCTCACTTTCTCTGTCTTTCAAATAAATAAATAAAATCTTAAAAAAGAAAAAAGAAGATGATTCAAAGATAGTTGAGGTTTGGGATGGTGTCTCAGTGCTGCTGGCTTTCTGCCATTCCGCCCTCTGCATTTATCTCTCATAGCTGTCATCGGGAGATTAAAGCTACAACTTTCTTTCGGTCATGGAACAGGCGTTGTGGTTTGGCGTGGAAAAGAAAGTCCCTCTGGGGACCTATAACTTTTTATTCACCAGCATTTATATGAAGGAAGGTGAAGTATTTATAATAAGTCATATCGATTTGCTTTCCAAAAGCACAAATCATAGACTAGCAAACAGAGTGAAGATGAACAGAAAGAGTCCGCATCCTAGAGCCTGCCCTTCCGTTCACGGTCACCAGCTCCGTTCTTCCCATATTAAAGGATGGGAGGCCTGGGCTGGGACAAGGGGAAGGGATTTGCCAGGGTCACACCGGTCAGTAGCCCAGGCGATCTGATTCCCAGTCACGGCTCCGACGTCATCCAGCCATGCTGGTTCTCCAGGATGCTCCAGCAAAGGACACCCCCCCCCGCCCCTCGCACTCTCGGGCAGGCCATGTCCTCTGAATCCCTTTGTATTTCCCTCTCCTGACAAACCGAGTGTGAAGAAATGCTGAGGTTCGCTTCGGACCAGTCTTAGCATATCAG
>CM052797.1:5718361-5735104 GCA_028533885.1 Nasua narica
CTCATACTGCTTTTCCGTTATACACAATGTTATTTTTAAAGCTAAATCTTTGCACATATACCTGGTGATTTTCTTAGGTTAAACTCCTAAGAAAATAGAGTCAATAGGTGTGCCAAAGGAAGAGGGCCTCTAAAAACCTGAAACAAGAAGTGGAATCCATTGTTTGTGAAGCAAGGGAAAACTGTGCCTTGGGACACAGTCTTGCAGAACAAAGCAAAGGAGTTAAAGGAGCAAGGGAATTTGAGGAGTGAGGCTGTTTAGCGATGGCGGACCTTTAGCTGTGGAGGTGTGGGTCCTGGAGCGCAATTAGTGCTGATTGGCTGACAGAGGTATAGGACTCTTTCTGATTGGCTGGCTTTCAGAAGCATAGCCATTCATTGATTGGCTGACTCTCAGAAGCTTCGGTTCTAGGGTGAAGGAGATGAGTGGAACAAGTTTTAAATTCTTTGTGGTGCTTAGTTGTTACTATGGGTGAGGAACAAGTGGTCTTTTTCCAAGAGATAAGAGGAACTTTTTATTCCCAAGTCAAAGAGCCAAACTGCTGATACCCTATATATATTTTCTTACTGTGGTAAAAAATGAACCAACAAACCTCTCACAAGAGATCTTCCCTTTCATAAACTTCCAAGTGTACAACAGGGTATTGTTAACATTGTGTAGAAGCACAATGCTGTCCAGCAAATCTCTAGAAGTTTTTTGTATCTTGTGTGACTGAAACTTCATACCCATTGAACAACTACTCTTCATTTCCCTATCCCTAGTTCCTGGCATGCACCCTTCTACTTTCTGCGTCTATGAGTTTGATGAGTTTGACAAGTTTGACAAGTTGTAGCTTATGCCAGTTTTTCTTTTGCATGGCTGAGTACTATTTCCATGTATAAAAAACATTTGGTTTATCCATTCCTCTGCCAGTGGACATTTAGGTTCCTACCATCTCTTGGCTACTGTCAGTAATGCTGCAGTGAACACAAGAGTGCTAATACCTTTTCAAGATCTTGATTTCTGTTCTTTTGGATAAATACCCAGAAGTGGGGCTCTATACTGTTTTCCATAGCAGCTGCACCATTTTATGTTTCACCAAAGCACAAAGGCTCTGATTTCTCTACATCCTCACCAATGCTTGTTATTTTCTGGGGTTTTGTATGTGTGTGTGTTTTCATATGTATATAAAAGCCCATTCTAACAGGTGTGAAGTAATATCTCATTGTGTATTTTAAAAAAAAATTAATTATTTTTAGAGAAATAGAGCAAGGAGAGGGGCAGGGAGAGAGGGGGAGAGAGAGAGAAGAGACTCTCAGACTCCTGGCTGAGTGGGGAGCCTGACATGGGGCTTCATCCCAGAACCCTGAGATCATGACCTGAGCCAAAATCAAGAGTCAGATGCTTAACTGACTGAGCTACCCAGGCACCCCTCTCGCTGTGATTTTGGTTGCATTTCTTGATGATTTGTGATATCAGGCATCTTTTCATATGCTTGATGGACATTTGTATGGTTTCTTTGGAGAAATATCTACGTAAGTCCTTTGCCCAATTTTTAATTGTGTTATTTGGTTTTGGTTATTGAGTTGTAGGAGTTCATTATATATTACTGATAGTAATCCATTACCAGATACATGGTTTACAAATATTTTCTCCCATTCAGTAGGTTGCCTTTCACTCTGTTGATGACTTCAGTGGCATGCCAAGGTCTCTAGTTTGTTGTAGTCCCACTTGTCTATTCTTGCTTTTGTCCTTTTGGTGTCACAGGCAAGAAATTACTGCCAAGATCATAAAGCTTGTCCTCTATATTTTCTCAAAGGTCTCACATTTAAGCCCTTTCATTTTAAGTTGATTTTTATATACTGTGTAAGATAAGGATCTGGTTTCTTTCACGTGTGGATGTCCAGTTTTCCTTCACATGTGGATGTACAGTTTTCCCATTGTGTATTCTTGGCGCCCATGTTGAAGATCAGCTGAAAGTCTATGTGTGAGTTTATTTCTGGACTCTATTCTGTGCTCCTGTTTTATTTGTCTGTCTATGCCAGTACCATACTGTTTTGATTTCTGTAACTTTGCAATATGTTTTGAAATCAGGAAGCGTGAAGCCTTCAGCTTTGTTCTTCTTTCTTGAGATTGTTTTGGCTATTTGGGTTCTTTTGTGGTTCCACATGAATTTTTGGGTTATTGTTTCCATTTATATTTTAAAATGCCTTTGGAATTTTGATAGGGATTGCAATGAATCTGTAAGATCACTTTGGATAGCATGGACATTTTAACAATATTAAATCTTCCAACCCATGAACGCGGGATGTTTTATGACTTATTTGTGTCTTTTTTAATTTCTCTCAGCACTGTTTTGTGGTTTTCAGGGCACAAGTCTTTGGTCTCCTTGGTTAAGTTTATTCCTGAATATCATTCTTTTGGATGCTATTATAAGTGAGATTGTTTTCTTAAATACTTTTTGGATTATTTGTTGTTTCTGGCACCATATTTGAAATAATATATGCACGGACTCAAATATTTCCAGAAGTGACTAATAATGACGGGAAGACCAAAAACCCTGCTCTATGAAGGAAAGTTTAAGAAACATGGCAGTGGCCCGGTCAGTTAAGCATCCAGCTCTTGGTTTCAGGTCAGGTCATGATGTCAGGATCATGGAATCGAGCCCTACTTTGGGCTCCATGCTCAGAGGCCAGTCTACACGGGTTCTCTCTCTGTTCCTCCCCTTCCACTCTCTCTTTCTCTCAATTAAATAAATAAATATTAAAAAGAAAGAAAGAAAAGAAACATAATGGTAACTGGCCTAGAATAGGGAAGACCAGGATGGCTTGAACACTAACTGCAAAATCAGTCATTGTTGAGAGGTACACTTGGCTTTTTTCTGATGATGGAGGCTCTCCGACTTTGGAATAGAGGCATCGTTACAGTGAGAGAGCTTCTATATTCACTAGACACTCATCATACATCCTGGTTAGGAGTCTGGAATTGAGAGATAGTAGGCCTTTGAGTGAATCCTCGCTGAGCCACTTGTCAGCTGTGTGGCCGGGGGCAGGTTAGTTAAGCTCTCTGATTCTGAACTTGCCCCTGTAGCAAGTGTGGAATTAACAGTATCTTCCTCATAATAACACAAGAGATGTATGTACAGCGTAGAAGCCATCATTCTGAAGACCCAGAGTGTTCTTTGCTCTTTGGTGATTCCAGTGAACATTTTGGGGAATCTGAGTGAATATTACTGAGAGCACACAGCATGTGCCTCGTGCTGTGCCCTCACGAGGCTCACAGAGAGGTAAAGATATGATCCATGCCCTGGAGGGGATCACAGAGAGAGGAGAGGGAAGGAACTGAACTTGACACTGAGAGGTGGAGTGGGGGGCATTTTCCAGAAAATAAATAATGGGGCACAAAAATGTATGTAAGCAAATAAATATATTTGTGAACAAACAACAGCAACAACAAAAAGATAAAAAAGAAGGAAGGAAAGGAAGGAAGAGAGAAAGCCCCCAAAATGCTTTTATTTGTTTGGTAATGCTTTCCTTTTATTCTATGAATATCATGCAATATTGATACAACCCTGTGAAGAAATTTTATTCTCAGCCACTGCTGAAGTGGACAAAGAGGAAAGAATGAGAAGGGACGAGGGGACCGTTGACATTTGGATTATATTACATTTAAAAATAGCTTTATTTTTCAGTAGTATGGAGAAACCCATATTTGGTGACATGAGTAGATTTTTAGGACAAATTTAGCGTGCTACCATCTGCAAATAACTTTTAATCCGTTAGTTGCATCAGTATTTCTGTAGCCAGTAAAGTGGTGCTGATTTATGTCTACTCTTAAAGAAACCATTTACAGAAATGTTGTTTCCACGCAATGAAACAGCAAGCTTGAGAAGTTTTCAGTTCACCAAGAGCTATTTTTCGAGGGCGGTTAGAGTCTAAATGTAACTCTCGTGTAAAAATACAGAAATGTCATTCCAAGTCACAAAATAAAGCCAATCGGTCAAAGACCACATTCAGATGAAGCCTTTTGTAGATATTTCAGTAAGTGAAAAATTCACTTTTTTGCTCAGCAGTTGTTGATTGAGTGCAGCTTGTCTGGGAAACGCCCACCCCGGTTTCGGGACTTGGCTGTTTGGTCCCAGTCCCTGGTATAGCTTAGGGAGGGTGCATTGTTACCAGCTCAGGGAAGAAAGCTGTAGAGGGCATTCTTGCTATGGGGAAGCGCCTTCTTGACCATCAAACTTCTGTGTTCCTGCAACATGGCAGGTGACACGCACCCATTCTATAGCACGGCTTTGCTTATAGCCAGTTGAAAAAAGAAACATGTATTTCTTGACTGGTTTCATTTTTTTTTTTTTTTAAGATTTTATTTATTCATTTATTAGGACAGAGAGAGAGTGAGAGAGAGCATGAGAAGGGAGAAGGTCAGAGTGAGAAGCGGACTCCCCATGGAGCTGGGAGCCCGATGTGGGACTCGATCCCGGGACTCCGGGATCATGACCTGAGCCGAAGGCAGTTGCTCAACCAACTGCGCCACCCAGGGGCCCCTTGACTGGTTTCATTCTTCTCCCTGCACTTCTCCCTGGAGGCCTAATGCAGGCGTGTCAGGCATGCTACAAGTGCACCAGGACCAAAGTAAAGCTTTAGGTCTCTCAGCAGGCGTGCACACTTGTGATGTCACCCTACCTTGGTTATTCCAGAGTTCTCCGTCTTTACCTTCTATCTTGATGCAAACGTTAGCCATTTTTACCTATCTCCGAAAAAAAAATAAGAACCATGATTTATGTTTGGCATCCATGGATATTGATGGGGACTGGTGGCCTTCTGGGAATGATTCCAAACTGTATCCACACTTGGGGGGGCTCAAACACACAGGAATGGGGTGGAGAAGCCAACAGACACTTAACTTCAAGGGGGATGAATAGTTGAGAACCTGGACGAAAACCCGCCACAGAGAAAGGAAGACCAGCTATGGTGAAACTGACTCAGCAGTGGGCTTCAGTATTGAAGGGAACCAGCATTTCGTTGGTCACAGAGTTTGGTTGTGAGTTGGACCCATGGGATCCCTGTCCCCCGGAAGTGTCTATGCGGCTTGAAGAGAAAGGGGCTGTGTGTGTCTAACTCTTGGGGACCCAGATGGTTCTAATAGAGTCTATCTCTGGGCGGGAGACAGGTGAGCTCTGACACCTGGGAGGGGCAGTAGAGAGCACGGGGCTGTGGACAGCAGCCCATCAGATGGAAGATGAGTGGCAGCGAGTGGGGTGTGACAGTAAGCATGGTGTTGAGTTCCTGGGACGGGTCGCTAAGGTGTAAGCACTGAGATTTAATTTGCATTCCCCCATTCCCAGGGAGGTGCGGTTTCTCAAGTTTGGTAGTCACTCCACCTTCCTTTTTAGAAACTGGAACTTTCATGTCCTTTTACTATTGAGCTTGATTTTTTGTTGATAATCAAGAATTTTTTTTTTGTAAATTCTGGAGACTAATCCACTGTCAGCTTGATCTACTGTAAATATCTTCTCCCAGCCTATGGTTTGTCTTTCTCTCGTGTCTATAATGTCTTGTCATGCAGGAAGTTTTCGTTTGAAGATTGTTAATTTTATCAGTCTTTCACATCGTATCTGCATGTCTTTTTATGTCTTATTTAAGACATTCTTCCCAGCCCTGAGGGCATAAATGTTAGCCTACGTTTTCTTGAAATATTTTTAGAAACGTGAATTCTTTTGTCATTAGTTATTATTGCCCATCATTGTGATTTTTTCACCTGTGGTAATGCGTGTAGCAATGGTTTATTCATGTTTTCTGATCCATGGTGTTACCTTGCATGAATACATCATGATTTTTTTTTTTTATCTACTCTATGAGCACTTCGTTTGCTTTTGACTATTACAAACAACGCCACAAAGAGCATTGTCATAGCATCTTTTGGGGCATATGAAGAAGTTTTTGAGGGCAGAATTGCTAGATCATAGGTTAAGCACATCTTAAACTTTTACTAAAGGAAAATTGTTTTTTGACTTGGTTGTATCAAGTTACACTTTCTCTGTAAGTGTGGAAACATTGACCTGACCTTATGACTATTGCCACCACTCATCTCTTATTTCCTTCCTTCTACTTTCTTTAGATTTACTGTTTTTCTTTCTCAAATGTCTTGGTACTTTGTTGATTGAGTTTCAGTCTTCTTTTCTCATACAAGCCTTTATGCAATAAAATGTTGCTTTACTGCTTTAGCTGCATGCTGCGTGGTTTTTAAATGAATTTTTTAACATGATCTCCAACTTACAGAAGAGTTTCAAATAAAGTACAAAAAATTGATATTTTGGACTAAAGTACAAAAAATTGTCAGAGACCAAGCCAAGTTAGAAGGTCTGTCCACTTGGGGAGTGGGGGGCAGGCAGCAGGGATGGAGACAGCTTTCAAGGGGGATGGACCAAATGTGCCACTATCTTAGGGATCACGAGAGCCAAGTTTCTCACTGTTGGAGAACAAGGTTGTACCTGTGGAGAGGAGAAAACTGCCTGAATGCTTGATGTTGGATGGGGATTGGAGGCATTAGTGTGAGGTCTGTGGGTGTCCTCACGCAGCATGGACTCCCATCAAGGTACCCCCATAGGCTGGTGGATGCTGTCCTCACCAGCTTTGGGCTTCAGCACCCCACCCCGGGCTGCTTCCTTACACAGATGCCCTTGTGTCTCAGCTGAGCCTCTGACTCCTCAGGCAAGCCTCCCCACAGCACGGACATGCCCCTCACTGCCCTTAGGCTGCTGCACCCATTCCAGGTCACCTCTCAGTGGGCACCTGTAAGTTACCCATCAGTTACCTGGCTCTGTCTACCTAACAGCTTAGGACTCAATGGCTCCAGAAGGGAAAGGAAGGAGAAGGGCATCCCACAAGTGTTGATACATAACATTTTCAATGTCATTCAGTTCTAAATAACTTCTAATTTTCAATTTCAGTTTTTCTATAACCCCCGAGTTAACCAGAAGTGTGTTTTAAATTTTCCAAAAATGTACACTATTATATTTGTTTTCTTTTGGTTCTTTATTTCTATCTTATTAATTGCACTACATTCAGAGCATATGGTTTATATGATACCGATTCTAATTTTTACTATGATTTGCTTTGTGCCTGGTAAGTAATTAATTTTTATAAATGTGTTATGCATTCTTGAAAAGTATTTCTAAGTTCTGGGTACATGTAGAAATGTATGGTTCTGTACATATTCATAGATTAAACTTAATTGGATTACTCATTTTGTCCTTCCTAAATTTTTGTCTGCTTGACGTATCAGTTACTGAGAGAAGTATAATAAAAATCTACCATTATGATTGAGGGCTTATACATTTTTCTTTGTAACTCTGCCACTTTTTCTTTTATAAATTTGATACTAAATTTACTATGTTTTTGCGATTGTTTTTTTTTTTAAGATTTTATTTATTTGACACAGAGGGAGAGAGATCACAAGTAAGGAGAGGGGCAGGCAGAGAGAGAGGGGGGATGCGGGCTCCCCGCTGAGCAGAGAGCCCAATGGATGCAGGGCTGATCCCAGGACCTTGAGATCATGACCTGAGTAGAGGGCAGAGGCTTTAACCCACTGAACCACCCAGGCGCCCCTGTTTTTGCAATTGTTATAGCTTCCTGGTGAATTACTCCTTTTATGATCATGTAGCTATTGATATTCTCAACAATTGTTTTTCCCTTAAAGTTTAACTTAACCATAGCAGCTTTGTGGGGGGAGAGTGGAGAAGGTTGCATTTCTTAGTGTATCTTTTTCCTCCTTACTTTTAGCTTTTCTCTTTCATGTGTCGATTGTTTCTCTTGTAAGCATTACGTATAAAATTGTGGATTCATTACTTTCTCCTTATAATTCTATTACTTTTTGATTTGTGCGTATGTTTTAACCAAATCAGCAGACTTTTAAATGTTGAGTTTAGACTTTTACCATCTGTAATAATTGCTGATAGTTATTATTCTTGCCATCCAACTTTGTTTCTATTTATCTTGCATTTCCTATGCATCTTTTTCCCCTTTTCTGATTTCCTGTCGTGTTCATCTAGTTTTTAAAAATTTCCCTCTACATCATAAATACTTAGTGAATTCTGGCTAGTACTATTTCATTTGGTAATCCAGAAGAGCTGTGCTATATATTGTTAGGCATGGGTGTATATTTGGAAATCCCATTTTCTTTTTATTTTGGCATTCTGTTTCTGCATACTCAGAACACTGGCTTCCTCAGGACCTACCAGAGCAATTACAACTGAAAACATAGGACTTTGTGGCTTACATTTCCCCCCACTGAATGTATATCGTGACAATTTTTCTCATGTCCATGCCTTGTAATGTCTATGTGATAGTTTATTGCTGGCCATAAATATGTTTCCATTTGCTTTGGTATTATGAGTAATGCCACAGTGAACATCTTTGTGCACATTTATAATTCCTCCCTTGGGATGAATTCCTTGAAGCTGCTGATCAAAAGGAAGAACCGTTTTAAAGGCATTGCCAGGTGCTGCCAAGTTGCTCCTGAAATGTCACCCTTCTCTGCGTGGACATTTTCCAGCAGTTTAAGAATGTCCAGAGAACATTCCTACAATTTCCTTCTCAAGGTCACATTGACCCCAGTCTGGGAGAGTGGCAGGGGAATAGGGTCGTGGTGGTCGTGGCTTGGGTGAGAACCCAAGGGACCTTCCTCAGGCTGCCACCTGCTCGTGTGGGCCGTGGTGGGTTCGGCATAGACTTCCCATGGCAGCGGGACTAGGTCACTCAGGTGTCTCAGGTGTGCACGCCCCCTCCTGAGAGGTTCCTGAGAACCCAGGCTGGGCGCTGGGGCCGGGACGAAGGACCCCCCCCATCCCCGTCGGGGCAGTCTGTTGGGCCCCTTCAGGTGGGGGAGAGGCGCCAGGTGGGCCCTGTTGGACCTGGAACCGTCTCGCGGGGAGAGCAAGCTTGTGCAGAGATCGCTGCCTTGCCTCAGTGGATCATTTGGCTCCCTAGGACGTCCGGGCGCCTCTCCCCGCTGCGGAGCTCCTCTCCGGGCGAGAGCGGGAGCGCCAGGGCCCGGGGCTGAGTCCGCCGCCCGCCGAGCGGTGCTGCCAAGACTCGGCAGCCGCAGGAATCCGCGGGCTGCGGCCGGGCTGGGGCCGGGAGGGGCGTCGGGGACTGGCCGTCCTGCCGCCCGCCCGCTGCACAAAGCCAGCCCTTGTTCGGCGGCCTCGGATGCGTGCCCTGGGCCCAGACCTCCCGGGGTCCCCTCCGTCCCGCGCGCGCGTCCCGGCGTCCCGACCGCGCCGGGAAGGGGACGTGCAGCCTGCCCCGGACGCCGGCCAGCAGGGGCGCTCTGCCAGGGCACCTGGGGCCCTGCCCGGGGCTTGGTGCGGCCCTGGACCGCCGGACCCAGACCCCGCTAGCGTGGCCCCCCAGCTGGTGGGTCACGGGCAGCGGCTACCTACGGAGGTAGTGAAGATGCCCTTGTCACAGTCACCCCCGCGGTGGGCGTTGATGGGGTGGGGGTGGGGTGGGGCAGAGGAGGACTTGGGCGCCGAGCTGTTTTGACTTAGTATTTCTCTCCGAGCCAGGCTCCTCCTCGGAGGTGGGTCGGCCACACATCCCTGCCCACCTGCCCTCTCCTCCAGTACATGCTCGTTGCCCACCTCCCACCGACCACCACATGGACGGTGGCTGCTGTTTTGCAACGCCTGGCAGATGGCCACAAGGCACCTCTGAGCACCTCTCCCCTGACCCTGAGGGGGGCAGTGGGGGCGTTGCTTACACTTGCACAGTGATGGGCAGCTGTCCCTGCGCTCACTGCTCTAACTTAGCCTCCATATATTGAGCCCCCGCGGGGTGCCAGGCGCTATTCCAAATGCTGGGAATACATCAGAGGACAAAGCAGACCCAGTGTCTGCCCTCAGGGGTCCCGTGGCCTGACTCCAAAGCATGTTCCTTCACTGCGATTCCATTGACTTCTGCAGATCCGTCCCGGCTAGCCCCAGCTCTCCCTACCTACAGATTCCACATGACCGGTACCCGGCGACAGACTGCCAAACCTGGGCCAGTCTTGCTAAGGATCCTCTTATTGGAGACTGGCAAAGAGAACTGCAGAGAGGAAAGAAGGAAAAAAAAAAAAGGAAAGAAATCCCAAGGAAGTGAAAAGAAACGTGTGAAAACTAGAAAGAAGGGAAAAAAAAAAAGGAAAGAAATCCCAAGGAAGTGAAAAGAAACATGTGAAAACTAGGCTCTCGCTCTGGAGCAGCATTCAATAAGCCAGAGGGTCTGGTTGAAAAGGAGGGCAGAGCTGCTATTTCTCACTGCGTCCTGTTATTTTTACTCAGCAAATTCGAGCAAGATTTCACGTTCGCATCCAGGGGCAGGAGAGAAGAAAGCCATGATCCTCAATGGCAGGGCTGAGGGTAGGGAGCTGGAGGGGGAGTAGGGTTGGTCCGATCTGATTTGGACAAAAGGGCATTGGTGACAAGGCCATAGGATGAATCCTCCTGTCTATAGACTGTCCATTCTCACCTTATTCCCTGGTATCAGCTCTGTTCTCATTTCTCTCCTGCTCCCAAACCTTCGGTGGCTCCCCATGACCACTGATTTAAGTATAAATTTTCCACAGGTCACAACCATAGCATGGCTTCCCCTCTGTCTTTTGTGCTCTTTCTTGTGACATTTCACACTTGCCCCAGCTCTAGCCAGATAGGGACAATTTCTTGCTGCCTGTGCGCACCTCTGTCTTTGCACCTGATAGTCATGGTAGCTGATACAGGCTCGGCACTCACGATATGCTAGGTCGCATGCTTTCCATATCTCAATCCTACAAGCTAGGAAGTATTGGTACCTGTCTTTGGGGACGGATGAGGAAGCTGACCTTTAGAGTAGTTTCTGGCTAGCCCAAGGTCACCTGGTAAATGGGAATTTGAACTCAGGCCACCCAATCCCCAGGACCTAAGCCCTTGACTACTACCTAGACCTGTTTTGGGATCATGGTGCTATGTCCTGTATAGTCTCTAGTAAATGACCTCATGAAAATGCTAGACGTTTAAGGTAAGATACCAAAAAGCAAGAGATAACACTAGTTGACTTGTACTTCTCAGGAGACCCAAGAATGTCTCCTTTTAGATCTTTCTTTCTTCCCCCAACACACACTCACACCCCACACCCTCCCACCTGACTCCATTGTACCCCACCTTCTTCACTAGCCACCCCAAAGCCAACTCAATGGGGGCACAAGTTTCTGGGCCAGTGACCCGCAGCGCCTGTCCTTCCCAAGTATGCCAGTGGACACGAGGAGGTGTGCGGCAGTTGTGTGGGCTGTCTGGAACCCTCACGCTGCTTCGTCAGCACTTCTCTTACAATTTAAGATGACTGAGCCCCACGGTCCACTGCCATGGTGGAGCAGGACAGGGAGAGCGAAAACATGGCAGTCCAGGCTCTGAAGCCACAGGAAGGAGCCTCTAACTTTTGGTCTAGAGGGAAGGAGGGGAATGTTGTGGTCTTCTGTGCTTTCCAAGGTCCCCAAAAGCCCAGAGAGTGCCGAATGGGAAGTCCAAGGGAGCAGACCGACCCATGGGCTGGTGGAAGGCTATTTGTGACGGGCCTTTCCTGGGCTTTGCCCACTGCCCGTTAGGCTCAAAGGTCAAGTGAGGCAGTTGAGAAAAAACTCCTCCCTGTGAATGTCTGAGGCCCTTCTGAGATGAGAGAATGGCCCCCTTTCAGCAGCCCCGCTTGGAGCCAGGATAGTATTCCCAGAGGGAGCCAGCCGGTGAATGGTCATCTGTCTGCCCAAGATGGACCAAGGCCTGGCCTGGAAGGGAGGAGACTCTGATTCTGGTTTCTGTTTGCAAATTCAGGGGCTCGGGAGTACTTCAATAAATAAACACCTATTTATTGAGCGCCTACTGTGTGCGCAGCTCTGTGAAGGACACAAAGAAGCACTGATTTGGAAAAAACCACAGATCAGAATTTATCCATGCAAATGAGTTCACTCCCCAGGGAGGTGGGGTTACTCACATGTCCAGTGAGGTTCGCACTATTTGAGGAACTACTCCCAGCCCCTTCTCCAAACGATCTTGAGTTTTCTCCTTGGAGATGGTTGATGTTTTAAAATTAAAAATAGCTAGTAGTCCCTTGGAGCTCATTCATCCATTGCCTGCTCTGAGCCGGGCATTGTTCTTGTTGCTCGGGGAGGAGAATATCCTGAAAGTGTCCAAGGTTTGCAAGGGGTGATTAACAGGTTGGCTGGTCATCCTGCTAAGAGCCACTCCCCACCCCCCAGCCCGCCTGGTCTGGGAATGACCGCAGCCCTCAGAGAGCATGACCTTTGCCTGGTATAAGGAGGCAGTCAGTGCCAGTGCCCAGGGGTTAAATGACAATGACAGGCAGCCTGGGGGAGCAGAGAGGAGGGAGCCCTAACCGCACATGGAAGGGATGGGGAGCCCTCCAGGGCTTTCCTGGGGAGGATGGTAATTGCCAGCGTTCCCTGAGCACCCTTTATGCACTAGACAAGGTGCTAAGCACTTCACATGCATCGGTTACCTTGTTTTGTCCTCACAGCCTCTTCCAGGGAGATACGATAGGATTCCCTCGTCCCCAGTCTACATGTGAGGAAACTGAGGCACCGAGACTTTAAGTAACTTGTCTGAGATCCCACAGCAAGAAAGTAGACTCAAACCCACTTGGTCTAATACCTGAGTCTACCTGTTTTAACTTCCACACCGTGCTGCTCCCAGGGGGAAGGGGAGAAGGCATATGGGGAACCGATAACAGACAACCAAACTTCAACGAGACTAGTTTATTTTTTTGGCACTGAAGACAGCTCTTAAAGAAGATTTGTGAGCCGTGACAGGGTCCCTGGATGCGGTTCACGGCCTCCCGACGGGGAATGTCTAGAATGCTGGAGGAACACGGGCTCGGGGAGGCAGACCGCCCTGGGTTCGCTCTCCGGCTCTCCCACTTTTTGCCCAGAGACCTGAGACACCAGCCTCTGGGCATTGGTTCCCTCATCCCTAAAGTGGAGCTACTGAGTTAGGAGGACTGAAAAGGATCATTTATAGAAAGCACTTAGCAGAGTAGCTGCTCCCTGAATGCCAATCCTTTCTCTTGCTGAAGTCAAGGACACCTCTCAACTGCAGGCTGGTGGGATTAAAACTCTCACAGCCATCATGGGCCTGTTAGAAAACATAGAAGACGAGTGGCCAGATCAGAAGCTGGCTTAAGAGCCAAGGGGACTGGTGCACTCAGGCCTGGAGAAAGGACAGAAAGGGTAAAGGGAGAGGCCTGTTATTTTCATTTTTGCTGCTGTTCTAGAATTTGCTGACTCCCGGGGTTCTGTAGAATCAGCTTGCTGTCTTCACTCCGGCATCACTGATGGTGGTATGACACAGCCCTCATGTAGACCCCTTTGCTGAGCAGAACCCATTTCCAGGCATGGCCTCAGCGAAATCAGGGTCTCCGGCCAGCATTTCCCGGCCGTGTGCTGTGCAGAGATGGTAGGCTCACTTTCCAGCTGGGAAACTGAGACCTGGAGTGAGTGCCATGTAACTAACGAGTGGAGTCAGAACTGGAAACCAAGTGTCCCGCACACACCATGAGACAAGTCCTTGGTTACTGGGCAGGTGACAGAATGGGAAACTGAAGCTCCATGTCATTGGGGGCCATCTGGGAAATCATGAGACACGTCTCTGACTTGTGTACCAATCCGCCTGCTCCTGTCCCCGCTGGCTGAGGTTTGCCCTTGGTGGAGAGTGAGCGCTGTCCTGGGAGGAATCTTGGACGCAGACAGGAAGACAGAAGAGGCAGGGTGGGTCTTGTCTCTCTGGACCTCGGTTCCTCAGGTGAGAACCTGCCTTGCAGAGCCCCGAGGATCAAATGAGGCATTGCACAGAAAACATTCAGGACATCCCTGGTACATTTCAGATCTGGCCATAAGGAGCTGCCAACACTCAACCGGTCTGGGCCCACAAAAGTGGAAATTTCATCTCATTCAAACTGAATCGTGTGCATGCCAAGAGATACTAACACTTACTATTATCACGTATAAGCTTAGGCTTCGTGTTTCACACACCCAAAGGGAGGCAGCTGGGAACGCTAACATCGCCCCAGTCCTAGAATCGGGACCTCTGGTGTTTTTCTCTCCTTCCAGGTACGGGAAGGGCCCACAGCCTGGGTGACTCAGAAGGACTGACTCAGGGTCCTGCTCCTCCCCTGTCATGACTGGCCTCCTTCATGCCTTATTCTGGGTGGGGTGTGGAATGCTTTGCTCACCGGAATCCAAATGCCACGTCTTGCCGAGCTTAGGAGGAATTTCACATTCTCTGTACAAACCCAGCCTGTGGCGGGATCTGACCCCTGGCCTCTCCCTGAGGGCGGCTTCCCCCCTGCTTGCTGACTCCCCTGAGCTCTTGGCGGGGAGGAGGTGCAGTAGTCATCCTCAGGTTCACGCTCGTCTCCACTGCTCCCTGTCTCACCAGCTCCTGGATGTTTACACATCTGATTCTGGGCCGTTTTCTTGGCTGAGGAAGGCACAAAAGTGGCCTGAGGTCCTCCAAACCCCCCTCTGAACACAGCATAAACGAAGTCAAAAGACAGATGACCCATTTCAGGGGGAGGAGGAGTGGATATTCGCAGTCTAAAGCACAGGCAGAGCGTTGACGTATAAATTGCGCTTTGAACCGAGAAGAGGAGCAGAAACGTACTAGAAAAATGGGTGAATGACATGAGCAGACAGTTCACAGAAGAAAGAAAGGCAAATGGCTGGAATATAGAAAACTGCGTTCAGTCTCTCCATTAGCGAAATGCATATTAATACTTCATCGAATCATCATTCCTCACTTATTAAATTGGCAAAAATCCCAAAGGTGACAGTTCATCCTGAAACTGTGTTGTGGGAATGCAAAATGGCGGGGAACTTGACATCTGAGCCGGTGGCGTAGGTGATTACCCTCTGACCCCACCATCTCATTGCGGGGATCTACCCTGAAGATACAACTCAGCAAATGAGAACATGGTTATTCATTGTGGCATTATTTATAAAAGCAAAAGAAGGGAAGAACCCAACTGCCCACCAGTAGGGGACCAGTTGACTAAGCTCTGGTAGGTCCCATCATGAGGAGTACATAGCGTTACCTTTTGCGTAAGAAAGAAATGAAAATAGTAATGAGATATTGACACAGGCTGTGGCATGAGCTGGGGAAGATAAAGACCATAGGTAGACTTTTAGGAGTAAGTCCTTTTTTATCATCTTAACTTTTGAACTTTGTAAACGTCTTACAGATTTGAAAGTAAAATTAAATAGAAGGGAAAAAAAAGCAAGCCCTAAAATGGAATACAAACAGAAGGAGATAAACCTAACTCCATGTTAAACTGATAATATTATTTTCAGGAGGGAATAACTACCTCAAACAACTTTTAAATACAGTATTCTGACTAGAGCGGAATTTATGCTAAGGAGAAAAAGAAATTTTAAAAGAATATTTAGATTGCACTTAGCAAGTTTATTGTTAGAAACAATATTAGTATTGTAATTTCAAAACTATTTTATTTTTGTAGAATAAAGCAAATAAAATATATCAATTTTCTTAGGAACCGAGATCTTCTGTATAAAAGAAAAGAGACACAAATAAAAAAATAAAAGAAAGTTAGAAAATAAAATGTGCAGTATTAAATTAGCATTAAAAATTATAATACAGGTGCATGGTTTTAAAAAGTTTCTTTTCCCTCTCTGTCCTCTGTGAAGCACATAAAAGGGCACGGCACCTGGCTGGCTCAGGGAGTAGAGCATGCGACTCTTTTTTGAGCCCAACACGGGGCTTGAAGTCACGGTGTTGAGATCAAGACCTTAGCTGAGATCCACAGTCGGATGCTTAACCAACTGAGCCACCCAGGTGCCCCAAGCATGTGACTCTTGGTCTTGGGGTCATGAGTTCAAGCCTCATGTTGGGGAGAGAGTTCACTTAGAAAAAAAGAAAAAAGAAAAGCAAATAAGGCAGTGATTTCCAGTGATGGTAAGCTCACATCGTGCCCAGATCTTGGTTTCTAAACACTATGCAGGAAAAGTGCAAGAGGAGCCTGGAACGTTCTGTGTCAGCAGGAAGATGCTCAAAGATCGATGGAAATCATGTCAACAGAACACTGCAGCCAAATGGAAGGAGCATCCTCAGAACAGATGTGGCCCAGTTGGAACCAAATCACAGAGAACAATGATGGTAATTCATTACTACTAAGATTTTTTCGGGATGTCCCCCCCCCCCAAATTAAATACAGAGGTCGGGGGAAGGAAAACTCTCTCTTTTTAAATGATGAAGGTCTATTTGCACACGTAAAAAGAGTGATGGAATTAGAAAGATGTTTTACAAGCTCCAGTGTAATAATTAATTAAGGCGAAGAGCATCGATGGATGCCGAAGTCATTAGGTCAGAGGTCACTGCGGCAGTGCCCAGTGTCAAAGGAGCACTCCACACAGTTACGGACTTCAAAGAGAAACATGTGTCTTTATGATAGAAATGCCTGGAGGTCATCATCACTAGAAGATCAAATAGCACTGCTCAGAGAGAAGGCAACGTGATCGTATGTGCCTCCTGGGGTGAGATGCTGTGAAGAACACTAAGTCATTTATGAAATACTCTTACCAAAGATTGTTTGACCTGAATCTACCCAAGCATCTAAACTGAACTTCCAGGGTTTTTTTTTTTTTTTAAGATTTTATTTATTTATTTGACTGAGAGGAGAGAGATCACAAGTAAGCAGAGAGGCAGGCAGAGAGGGCGGGGGA
>CM052797.1:5735604-5809757 GCA_028533885.1 Nasua narica
CACATGATAAGCTGGCTGAGGCAGTGCAGTCACAGCCAAGCCGGCAGCCCTTGGTGACCTTGGGACCCAGAGACCCAACTCTCCGTGCTCTTGCAGGTTGGCAAGGGAGCCAGAGGATTGCAGTTTCTCTGGGACATTCCTTACGGGAATGCTGCCTTGGACTCCATGTTGGGATTCATCAGAGGGAGGGCTAAGTCAGGTGGGGGGACATACTATGGGATGTTGCCCTTCTAATTGCAGAATGTGCATATGTGGACCTCAAAAAATAGAATCAGCTGAAACAAGGGACAGAACTAGATTTCCGTCACGGTACTGTGTCGGTAAATTAACACCCCCACACACACACACACAATAGCTCTGCGCATTTTATGAGAATATATGCATATTTAAGGCATATGGTAAACATCAGAGCAGATGCTTAAGGGAGATTGAAAGTCAATATTGGGAAAGAAAGAGAATTATAAAATAAAATACAACCCAGCCATTCTACTTCAAGAAATGAAAGCATATGTCTACACCAAGATTTCTATACGTGGGATCATAGAAGCTTTATTTGTAATAGCGCCAAACTGGAAACAACCCAGATGTCCATCAACAGAGAGATGGATGAACAGATTATACCCTAACCATACAATGGAATACTACTCAACAATTAAAGAGGACAAAGACACCGATACACACAATAATATGAGTGACTCCAAAAATAATTATGCTGAATGACAGAATCTAGACTGTGTGGTTCCACTTACATAAACTCTTAGGAAATGCAAATTTGTCTAGAGTGATGGAAAGCAGATGAGTGGTTGGATTGGGAGTGGGGGATTGGGAGAAGGGAGAGGTGGGCAGGAGGGATTTACCAAAGAGTTCAAGGAAACTTCAGGGGATGAGACAGATTTGTGCCTTATCTTGGTTACGGCCTTGGTTTCTCCGATGTGTACACATGTCAAAACTTGTCAAATTGCACACTTTAAATATGTGCAGTGTGTTTCATGTCAATTGAAGCTGCAAAAAAGAAATACACTAACAGGGGTGCCTGGGTGGCTTAGTGGGTTAAAGCCTCTGCCTTCAGCTTAGGTCATGATCTCAGGGTCCTGGGTTTGAGCCCTGCATCAGGCTCTTTGCTCGGTAGGGAGCCTGCTTCCCTCTCTCTCTGCCTGCCTCTCTGTCTACTTGTGATCTCTTTCTCTCTGTCAAATAAATAAATAAAATCTTTTTTTAAAAAAAGAAATACAATAAGAAGAGGGCTCTACATTAACTCATGATGATAACATACCTGGAACTAAAGGATGTGCTTAACCCAACTTGTTGCCCTTGAAGTTAAAGCTAAAAACAAATAGAGCAAAAAAGAAAGCTTAGATGGTTAAATGGCCTGCCCAGGCCTCGCAGCTGGGATGCTGACTCCTACACTGTCGTGATGACACTCTGTGGCTCTGGGCTTGTACTAGTTCGGGGTGTTCTGGAAGCACCTATATTTGGTGAGGGCATTCACCCACGCCCTAGGGTCATCTCTAGGAAAGGCACTGGGCACTCAGAGATGGGGGGACTAGGCCCTGCCTTCAAGGCCCTCCCACCCAGTTGCGGGGAGACACTTGGACAGATAGTCACAAAGTTAGTGAAGTCAGGGAAGGCTTCCTGTAAGAGGTGATGCTTGAGTTCAGAGGTGTTTGGACCAGAGTAAACACTTGCTGAGTATTATCTGTATTACTATGGCTCCCCATGATCTTAGAGAAAGGAAAGCAGAAAGGAAGCGGGGGTTCCAGGAAGAGGGGGGCTAATGAGCGGGTGTGTGGGACAGGTGGAGGTGGGCATTTGATTTGGTTTGGCTGTGCCCAGGGAATAGGTCAAATTACAAGGGAAGTCTTTTTAGGGTTGGTTGACATCCCCCTGAAAGTAAGCGCCCAAAAGACATGGGGGCACGAGACAGTTCTGGGCCGGATGTAGTGACGGCTCCCCCCACAGTATACATTTCGCTTCAGAGCTCTGCGTGGGGTACCAGAGTCTCAACAGTAACCTGAGTGAGTGCCCCCACCTTCAGTCCTGAGGAATCCAATCTGTAGATGCTTTCATCCATCAAGAGTGTCTTCACTGGGTCTCTGCCTGCCTGACACACAGTAGGAAATCAGTAAATTTTGGGTTCCTCTCTTGCCTCTCTCCTTTCCCTGGACACTTACAGCCTCTGCTCAAGACCCACCATAGGCCCCCTGTCCATAGCAGGCCATGACCAGGGCAGGTGGGCCCCGAGTCCCAGGAAGAGTCGGCCAAAGGCTGCAGGGTTGGGCAGCCCCTCAGCCACGTGGAGGGAGGGGGCTGTTCTTGATTCTCTGCCATGAAAAAGCCCCATTGTGGGGTCTTTGAGGGAGAATATATTTATTTTGTCTCCTGAGCTATGTGAACAGTGCTCTGTGTAGCTGGGGAGGGATTACGTCCCCCTCCTGGGTGGTGAGATGTAAAGGGGCCCCATTCAGTCAAGGATGGCTGCCCCCGGGGACAGCCTGGTTTCCCTCTCTCTCCCTGAGGCAAGGGCTTGGGGCTGGGAGGCAGCCCTCGTAGGCCCAGTCCCCGAGCCCCCACCCCTTCACCTTCAGGCTGGACACCCCAGGCTGTGCTCCTCAGAGTGGGGCCGATCAAGGGGCTGGGACGCAAGATGGCTGTTTGGCCCCGTTTCACATCCTGGGAGGGCTTCCCATTTCCCCGTGAGATGCTACAATGGAGGGAGGGCTTACTCCTGGTCACGGAGATTTGCTGAGGGACGCCTTCACCATGCTCTCAAGTTATGTGTACATAATTTCTATGATTATTTTGTGAGTGACACGACTATGCTGCATTATGCTTGGCGTGTGTGTGTACGTGCAGTATTAATTTGTTCATAGGAAATCTTACACACACCTTGATTTTTGTAACCCTGTTCTGGCATTTCTCTCTTTTTTTAGGACACTGGGAACCTCAGTCCCTGGAAATGGACCCGGATTCTCTGGAGCTGAGGGCCCTTGGCAAAGGGAGCCTGTATCTTGAGCACATCTGGACAGGAGAGATGAGGTGAGCGGGCAGGGTGCCTCAGTCCCCGGCAAACGCTGGGGCAGGGGGTGGTAGGGCTGCCTCCAGGCCCGGGATCCTGCCAGTAGGCATGGAGGCCAGGAAGAGGGTCCTTCCTCGGAATTGGCTGGTTCCCCAGGCGATCAGGCCCTTGGTAGGGAACATGAAGTTCAAGTCCTTGCTGGGCTGTTCCTGGCAGGCTCCCAGGTCAAGCATGAGCACTTGTGAGACTCCAAGTTTGAGAGGTAGAACCCAGAACCCCCAGCCGCCGTGGGGTCTTATGTCAGTGAGAAGGCAGCTGTCTCCTCCCTGCCCAGTGGGCTGGCCCTCTGCCTCTAGTTCCGGCTCTGTCTCCGCCTCATGGGCGACCTCGGGAATTCACCACGCTTTGGTTTTCCCATCTGCACAGTGGGGCAGTGCATGCGTTGGTCTCTGAGGGCCCTCCCAGCTCTGATTTTCCATAAGCCTTGGAAACCAGATGCAGATATAAATGGGATTGAATGGAAGATCTTTCCATGGACCCCTGGAAGGTGCTGGCAGCTCTGTGTGCCCCAGCACAGCCTGAAAGGGGCTGGCCATTTGCATCCACGCGCCTGGGAAGGTTCAGGATGTTTGACTAATATACAGCCCACCTCATCCCTTCTCTTCTTTGAGAAGAGCCATAGAGGAGGACGTGATGTCGGCATTTGGGGTGGAGGTGGGTAGTGTAGAGAGGAGGCTAAGGAGGGAAGGCATTGGGAGTGAGATGCACAGACGGCGCTCTGCTCAGCCCTGGGGAGTCCTGGACACCCAGCTGCCTACCCTAAAATAGGGTCTGATTTCAGGAGAGAAAGACCTCCTTCCCAGAGAAGCAAGAGAGCCATTTGCTGTCCAGCAAGGCCTTCTGGTGGGAACGCATCTCAGCATGTAGGGTAGCCTGGCACACGCTCTTGGCCTTGATCTTGTACTCAAGGATAAAAGGAAAGTGAGGGGCTGTGGGTCCTGTAAAGAGGCCAGGATCATCCAGGCTGGGCACGGCGAGAAGGCCTGGTGAATGCATATACCATCAGCCTTAGCTAAGATGTAACACCACCGGGCCTTGGGAAACAGGGCTCCAGCTCCCCCAGAACTTGGCCTAGTCACCCCAGAGTAAGCTAGAGTGTTCTTGAAGGATGAAGGATGGATTCATGGAGAGATGGATGGATCCAACCACACCGTCTAAGGGAGGAATCCCTAAGGATCTTCTGTAGATGACTACCTTGTACAAAAGAGAGGAAAGTGAAATTTTATCTCTGTGTTTTGAGCCAGATGGACTAAGGGAAAGGATGCTGGTCAGGGTTGGGGAAATGGTCCTCAAGGGAGCAATGGAGAGAGATGCACCCTGGGAACCCAGAGAGGACGTTTTAGAAAAACCGATAATGTCCAATCTCTTGGAGCTCAAAGAGCGAGAATGTTGGATTTTCTCTTTGGTGGATCCCGGGAGAGAATTTTAGTAGACTGTTGGCAAGCGCTGAGGAGGGATTGTCTGGGCTCCTGGAAGACAGGCAGGAATGCCTCCGGCTTCTCCTTCATGCTTTGTGGAGGTGAAACATATTTTCTGTACAGCCGGTACCTTTGCCAGTTAGAGACACACTGCATGCCATGTCCAAATCGGATTCCACCGGGTCAGAGTTCCCCCACACAGAGCATTGTTGTCTACCATCTCGTCATTTATGAGCGACATCACGGTGTGTCGGGAGGAGCCCAGTGCCCGGTGTCAGATCTGGTTTCTGATCCTGCCTCTGATGCCAACCAAGCAGATTTCCGTGGCCAGGTCATTCCGCTGGAGCCCTTTATCCACGCGCCAGCGAAGCCACTCACCACTCCTTCTCTGCTGTTGCTGTCAGGTTGCACAAATACGTTACTTTGCATAGGGTGGCTGCCGCATTTGTTGAGGGGATGGGCGGAGGGACGGCTGGGGGGGGGGGTGAACGAGTTCTGGAGCTCAGTTTGCATGTCTATAAACCAGGGGGTATGAATTCAAGCTTCCTGACCTTCCTTCTATCTCCAGTCATTTATGACTATATATATATATATTTTTTTTTTTTTGTCATAAGCTGTGTTCTTCCAAAGTTGCTTAGAGTTGGTCCATCCGCACCAATTAGGCTTTTGTAGATTATTTAGTTTAATCTCCTTGAGGGTAGAGACTATAGCATTTATTGTCACAGCTTCCAAGTCTAACTTCTATGACCAGTAATAAGATCTTAGCAGATAAACACTAAGCATTCATTGAACGAAAAAGTAAATCACTTGCGACTACACTTTGATCCCCAAGAAACACATTTAAGGATACTTAGCATGTGGTTCTCATGGTAGACAACACGCCGTCGTGTTGCCTGCTGATCAAGGATTGTCCTGAGGACAAGGCAGGATGGGTCCTGTGGCCAGTTCCTGATGTGACATCGGCATGTGGTTTTGTGACTTCAAGTTTGGGCTTGTCCCGACATCCATCAGCTCCTCAAGGCAGCAATGGGAAGCACCACCTCCAGGCCTCAGCCACAGTGGAAAAGGATCACTGATGACTTGGAAAGCGCCCGGAGGCAAGTGGCTGGGAAGGTGAAGGGTCTGGAAATGACTCTGAAGTGAGGAGTGATTAAAAGAACCGGGAGAATAAGGCTGGAAGAGATAGAGACTTGACGGCCACTGAGAATATTTGAAGGGTTGTTACAAAGGGTGTGGTCCAAGCCAGCTTAGCCTAGAGGAGTTTCTTCCCTGCACGGATGGACCTCCGGAGAACAGGCCTGCCCCCGGCAGACGTGAAGTTACAGGAAGGTCAATTTTAGCTCTGCTTTAGAACCCTAGAAGATTTTTCCCATCCAAGGTAGAAGAACATAGAACTAACCACCCAGTGAAGTAGAGAATGGGTGACAATTGCCGAGAACGAAGGACCGGAGATTGTCATAGGCTGAGTAGTTGCACAGGGTGACTTCTGAGGTCCCTTTCAGTGTGGAGATTCTAGGATCCTAGAGAATTTTGCACTAGGGTAAAGAGAAAGTTCCTTGCTTTGTCAATTTAGAAACCATCCTCTGGTCTTAGCCGCGGTTCAACTCATTCCTGGCTGGTGTCCTCTAAACACATTTCTCCATTCGGCGGTTTTGGCCTTCCAGCTGAAATGACTATAAACCTCTCTCCTCTCTGTCTTTAAAAAAAAAAAAAAAAAAAAAAAAGATAAAGAGATATTTTTCTTTTCCAAATAAAGAGCTTAGGAGATCTCAGGAAGACTATACCCAAATGGAGGCATTCCATTAAAAAAAAAAATCATTAAATAATTAAATAAACAAATAAACAGTAGACCTCCGAGTCAAAATTACGTGGCCAAATTCAGTTTGCCCAGCTGTTCAGAAAACAGAGCTTTTGCCTGTCTTTGAGATCTCTTCAAGGATGATGGATTTGCCTGACCCAAGATTGGACCCATTAAATTCACAACTGGGGACGGATAGGGATAGGCGGGAGACCGTCTGAAGCTTAGACCTCCCGAGGGTGGATGGAGAGGGAGAAGCGTGGTCTCCATGGCAACCCCACCGCATGGGGGGGCCAAGCATGGCAGCCTCCTTTCACCTGAAGCCAAGCCTTCCAACGGCCACTCAGCCTGAGGTTTGTACCTCGGGGGCCTCCTATCTGGTGGTTGGTGATGTCAGTGGAGCCTCTGATGGAGTGATTTCCTTGGAATTATGCAGAGTGTGGCTGACAAAAAAGAAATTAATCTATCAGCTGCAGGGCTGAAAATAAAAACTGATTCACCACCGCTTTATTTGTGACACTATCACGCCAACCAGAAGTAGCCCTCGGCTCCCCCACCCAGGGCTCTGTGGGGTTTTTCTTTTCATAGTAGCATAAACTGTCAGAGTCAGAATGGCTCTCTGGGATCGTCCAACCCCCTCATTTTACAGATGAGGTTTCGTTTGAAGCTTAGTTCCAAGTGGGCTTGGCGTCCAACAGGAAAGCGTTAACATTTTCCAGAAGCAGCCCTCGCCTCCTGGCTGAAGGCTCCTTTAACATGTAAGTCCCCGTCTTGTTTCAATTAGCTCTGGTGCTCTGGGCACAATTACTGGAAAATGGGTGAGTTGAGGGTTGAGGAAGTGATGTCACTGGGGACCCCAGGTAGAGCGACGGGAGGAGCCCTCGCTTGTGCAGTTAGGGATGGAGGGAGACGCGGGGGAGCTGCTGCTGAAGCAGCTGGTTCTAGTGGCAGCTGTGGGTCATCAGGGCCCACTGTGGGAGAGGCACGTCAGGGACAAGCCTCAGGTAGAGGCGGGAGCTTCCCACGCCACCGTGCTGGGTAACAGACCCAAGGGCGCCGCCTACTGGCTGCAGAGATCCAGGGGCTCCCTGGTTGGATTCTCTCGCTGTGGGGAAGGAACTGTATGATCTTAGCTTAACAGGCTGGGCGGCTTCTCCAGGGGTTTGAGCTGTTGGAAGAGGAGCCTTTTTGCCAGTCCCATCCCCAACTATCGTCCCCTCCACCCGCTGGGGCTCATCCACCTTTTGAGTCTTCCCGAGAAACTAGGCTCTATTACCCTGACCAGGTGTCCCAGAGGAAGGGCTCGAATTGCCTGGGATCACGGGCGTCTGTAAACCCACAGAAAACCGTGCCCGCATGGGTCTCTCATCCGTCTTTGTGTTGGGGGGGTTGTTGGGGGGAAGGGAGGGCAGAAGGAGGGAGGTTGGGCTGTTGTGCTGACAATTACAAGTCTGTTCTGAAGCCCAGAGGAAAAAATTAGTACCGACTAAAAGAAAGAAAATTTCAGGGTTTCCAAGAATACTTAAATAATTGCTGTTACCCCGGCCCGCAGATTGGCCATTCGTTTGAGTAACGACCTGGCATGAGTCCTTGACACCACACTTGGTCCTGGACGCCCGGCTGGTTCCGTCGGGCCCGCAAGGGCTATCCCAAGGGCCTGCGGTATTCTGGGGGTTCTCGGCGGCGAGGCAAAGGGGCGAAACTGCGGGCTCCAAGGTGAGGTGGCCAAGAGGACAGTTCACCGCGGAAGGATATGTCCACGGGCTCGTAGCCCGTCAGACCTGGGGGGCCTTCTCTCTGGTGTGAAATCTCTACCCTGCAAGTGCTCAAGCTATCTTATTACCTAAGCAGATCTCAGGGCCTAGAAGGAGGCTGCAAATGTCCTTACTCCTTAGGGGCACCCTTAGCTTGCATCCAGCGGCCCAGGTTGAGCTGGGGGCTCGGGGCTGGCGGGATCCCTGAGCATCTACTGTGGTCATTGTGTCCTCACGATTTGTTCAGGTGCCTCTTTCCTACGTATGCCAGGACATCAGCTCCCTGGGAGAGAAGAGGGTCGTTTCTGGAGCTCCTAGAGGTGCAAAAGCGGGAGGAGAGGTAGGGCTGGATGCTGGAGGCCAGGGTCCTGGTCCCAGGTGTGCCATTAAGTGGCTGTGCCCTTTTGAGCATGTCCTTCGATCCCTCCAGAGAGGATGGGGCAGGACTCGGCCTGTATCCCCAAATCCTGAAGGTTGGAACATTAACCAGGGTTCATGAAATCCATCTGGACAGAGTGGATTCAAGCAGGCCTCCCAGGTGGGGGTGGGGGGTAAGGGGGGCTGCCCAGGAGCTGTGGGAATTGACTCTTCCCTTCCCTGGGGACCACCACACCGGGGCTCAGCCACCTTTCCTTTCTGATCTTTGAAACACCACCTTTCCAGGAGAGTAGGGCTCTTGAGCCACTGTCCTGAGTAACCTTAGTGTTTTCAGGGGACCCTACGTGCCCCCCCATACATTGCTTCATAGATGATCTCCCAAGGGCGGCCAAGGTAACTTCCTCTGCCGCTAGAACACACACACACACACACACACACACACACACACACACACACACACAGAGGCTAAATCTCCCTCCCAACACCCTCGTCTCCCCTAACAGAAGTCACTGGAAAGGTGAAATGGGTCACTCCTGTTTCTCAGGTTGTCCCTGCCGACAGTAGTTCCATACACGACTCGGTTACAGCAGATGAGTGTTTAGTGTTTGAACTTTTTGGAACAGCCGTCCCTGGTTATCTGCCATCTCTTCTACTGGGGGACAGTCCCAGAGGCTTCTGTGTAAGTGAACGTTGCTGTCGTGAAGACAGTTGAACCGTGACTTCTCACTAAGTCGCACTTACTGTAGTACACAGGGTGCGAATGACCCGTCCCCGCCAGATTCTGCACCTGGATCTCTCTCTCTCCCCTCCCCCAGCATTGCCCAGTTCTCCTTGCCCTTTGTTTCCACTGCCTGATGTGGTAAGTGCCTCCCAGTGGAGCCCCAGTTCAGAAGGGAACCCCTCATTCCCTCAAGATCCACAAACCACTCCACAGTTAACTCTCTGGGAAGTGTTTTAATCCAAATGTGGAAGAATAAAACAACCATCCACCTTCCCCAAAGGTTTCAATAGTTACCTTCTGGAAGATCGTACAATGAGGTTCCCTAAACTCCCCGAGTCACATAAGGAAGGTAGGACTATGATGATGAATGGGAGACATCATTGGTAGGATCTGGACTCCTTGCCATGCCTCCCGAGGGCTCTCCTTCCTACTTGGAGATCTCTGACACTTGGGGGGCACCACAAGGGGGAGCCCTGAATATGAGCCCAAGGCTTGGTTTACCCACACTTGAGGGGAAAGTATAGTACAGGGACCCACTGACTTATTCCTCCAAGGCAAGCTTTCTACATTCCTTGAATGTCCTCGGGTATATTATAGGTCTACAAAGGCCCTGGAACTGAAATGCAATATTTTGGGACATGTGTATGCGTATTTCTGGAATGAGGGTCCATAGTCATATTCTCAAAGACATTTTGTGAACAGCAAAAGGTTAGGAGCTTCCAAGGGGCCTTCTTGTAACCCCCAAAGGATCAAGGTTTCCCAGTGTTGCTGAACCAAACGGAGTAAGTCGGGGGTATGGGTGTAAGATTCTCTCTGGGTTGGCCCTCTGAGCCAATGACTTCTCTTAGTGTCAGAAGTGTGTTCAGAAACATTTGGTAGCCTGGCTGCATTTAGTTTGCCCAGACTGTCTCCTTCCTGGACTACAGAATCAGAGCCTCCCCTGCGCTGAGGGACCTTCCAATTTTCTCTCCCTTACACTCCATGCTGGGTCACCCAGCATTTCCCAGAGAGAGCTCCGTAGGGACTGGTCCAAGCGGGGTTTGTGGATTCGTGCTGTTACTGGCCCACAGTGAGGTTAGTATAGAGAGCGAGAGCAGGCATTTAGAAACTTACATAGCCACTTGACATTGTCGAAAGGTCCAAGAGAATGACCAGAGTCAGCAAATGTGGCTTGGAGTTTAGCTTTGCGTGGGAGCGTGCTTGGTGGCTCAGCTGCGATGAGAGGAAAAGTAATTACCCAGATTAAGGAGCCTGGGCCAAAATGTGAATCCATGCGCTGCTTCCCTTCATTGAGAATGTCTTGCCAAAAAAAAAAAAAAAAAAAAGTAGCAAAACTAAACAGTAGGCTTAGTGAAGAGAGAAGAAGTGTGAACTCCAGAAAGTTAACACGCCAAGCTGAAAATGGTCGTCTTTATCAAGGACTAGTACGGGAGCCAGCTGCTGACGTTATTGCCCTGCACAAAGTAGAATGCTCACGAAAGGGCAGGTCCTGTGGAAGTACTCCAACTATGGAACAAACTCTTGGAATTTCTGCAACATAAGTTTGCCCCCACTTTTTAAAAATATGTCAAATTGGACAACCAGATTTGCGTATTTATCCACTATCCTCAGTTATTTTTGATGACCTGGGTGCTTCCCTGCCAGGAAAAGATTGTGCCATGCTTTTTATTAAAATTTTTTTCATGTTATATCATTTTTACTAAATTAGCCATCCTGTGCCCATATGTCGGATGACTCTTCCAGAAACTTTACTTTTTAAATCATGTTGTTCCCCTTCTCAAAAATCTTAGACATTTTCGGAAAAGGTGAAAAACCCAAGGTTCTCCATGTGGCAGTTAAGATCCCCTGTGACTGGGCACCGACTCGTGTTTCCAGCCTTAGTACTTGCTGCTTTCTTAAAAAATTGTAAAAATTTAAGGGGTAAACATGATCATTTGCTATATAGATACATGGTGACGTGATTGCTATGATCAAGCTACTTGGCGTATCGTGCCCTCCCAGTCACCTTTGTGTGTATGTGCTGAGAGCCCCTGAAATCTACTCTCTTAACGAATTTCCAGGATTCAGTTCAGTCTTAACTATAGTCACTAGGCTGTACATTAGACCTCTGAATTTAAAAACTGCAGTGTTTTGATGTTTGACCCGCATCTCCCGACTGTCCCCATCACCAGTCCCTGGTCTCCACTCCATTCTCCTTTCTGTGCCTATGAATTGGATTTTGATAGATTTCACATATAAGTGAGATCATATGGGGTTTTTCCTTTCTGTGTCTGGCTTATTTCATGTAGCTTAATATCCTCCAAGTTCATCCATGTGGTTGCAAATGGCAGGGTCTCCTTCCTTCGGGGGTCTGAGTGATATCCCTGTGTGTATGTATATAAATATGTGTGTGTGTAAATTTCTTTATCCATTCATCCATCAATGGACAGTAAATTTGTTTCCATATCACCATGCTTTTTAATATCAGACAAAATCAAAGGGCAAAAACAAAGAATGGGTAATTTGGAAAAAAATGGATTTTCTGCCGATTGTTATAATGTGTTCCATAATTCAGGACACCTAGCTGGCTCAGTCAGCAGAGCATGCAACTCTTGACCTTGGGGTTGCAAGTTTGAGCCCCACCTTGGGTGTAGAAATGACTTAAAAATAAAACCTTAAAAAAATGTGGTTCCATAATTTAAAACACTTACCAACAAGGTAGTGTATGCGTATCTCGATGCTGCATATTTGTAAAAAGTTATCAGTTTCCAGAACGATGAAACACTTTGAATTTTGAATAAATTGGAATGGAATGGAATTTTGAATTTGACTGGAATGTATTTTCCATCAAAAAAAAAATCCACGCATAAAAAACTTATGGGTCCAGAATCCATTTTTTCTTGAAAGATTATTTAAATTTAACTATAATTTTTCAGGATAATTATTGAAACTGGCACTGTAGAAGAACTGATGATGAATGTTTTAAAGCTTCATTATTTATCTTGCTTTGGACAAAAGCTAAAAAAATAAATGTCCTGAGCTTGATGAAACTTTTCAAAAATCTCTATGCATCGCCGTTCTTCCGTGAGACAGGTTTCTGTACAATGGACTTTGTTAAAACAAAACACGGAAACAGTTTAGAGGCCCATTGTCTCCTCTGACTCTCGTTGTCATCAATCCAACCCAAATATATAAGTTTTATGTATTGAGGGTTAAAACAGGGAGTGAACATTTTTTAATTTGAAAGAAAGATACAGGAATACCTATCCACTCACTGCCTAGATTCTTAAAGTAACCTGCATAATCCTTCCATCACGTATCTTTTTTTTTTTTTTATGTACTTGAAATATCGGTGCGCTTTACTCCAGCCCTAAAGATTTCAGCATTCCGGAGTTCAGTATTTGTTTATGGTTCTTCTCTATTCTTCGAGGTAAAATTTCTCTACAGCGATATGCACAAGTCTTGAGAGTACCAGTCAGTGAGTTTTGGGAAATGTGAAAACCTGCATGTTGCAAACCTACAAAATTTGCAGCCATATCATCCCCCCCGGAAGTTTCCTCATGCCCTTTCTGAGTCGATCCATGCCCCCTGCGCCAAGAGGCGACCAATCTTCTGATTTTTTTTTTCCCCCACCTTAGATTAGTCTACCTATTCTAGAATCCTGCAGTCTACATTCTCCTGTGTCTGGCTGCCTTTACCCAGCATAGGTTTTCGAGATGCATCTACGTTGTGTGGGTGTGTGCTTCATTTCCTTGTATTGCTAACATTCTGTATCTCAATATATCACCCCTTGTTGAGCTATTTTCCTGTTGATCGATGTATTGGCTGTTGCCAGCTTTTGATGTTTATGAAAAAGCTGCTGCTGACATTCCTGCATATGCCTTGCAGAGTAGGCTTTCCCTTTGGTTGAGAGAATACTGAGCAGCGTAATTGTTGGCTCATAGGGTTGTGTGTTCACCACCTTCGCTGGTCGGCCATCCAGCCACATGTCCGTTGGCTCGCGCACTTCCTGTGGCCTTCCATCTCGAGTGCTTGCTGATGCATAGGCACTCTCAACCCTCCAGATCCTACAAGCCCTATGTACACAATCTCTTGACAGCTACCTTGTTCCCACCTCAAGGCCCTGGCACCGCTCTTCCCTCCGTCTGGGACATGATCACCCCTTTCCTGTCCTCCAGTTCTCAAATGACATGTCACTTGCGTAGAAGTTTCTTCTAAAAGTACCCTCTGCCCTTCATGTTCCGTCCTGTGATCTGCTTCCTTGTGCTCGTTCCTGCTCGAAGTTATCTCGTGAAAGTATTTAACAAGTTTCTGGGTTTGTTGTCTGAGTCCCCCACTTGAGGGAGCTCTGTGAGAACAAGGGGCTGGCGTCTACATTCTGGCGGGTTTCTGGGCCTCCAGCAGTCCCTGGCACAGCGTGGACCCCACAGATTTGGGTTGCATAACGACGTGAAATCAGCAGTCATGGGGTTGGGGAGAGTATTCTTCACACACACACACACACACACACACACACACGCGCGCGCGCGCAGTAATAATAATTATAACAAAAGGGGCCAGAGGAAAGTTTTGGAGGCACATGGCCTTGATGGAAATCATGGTCTCGTGGTGTATATTTATCCCGTTTGAATCGTATACGTTAAACATTTACAGCTTTTCACATGTCAGTTACAGTCAGTAACGTGGCTTTAAAAACAAAATAAAAAGCTAATTATGAACCCTATTGTGGTTATGTGGAAAAGGGATTATAAGTATTTAAAAAGACAAAATCACATATTACAATTATAATAACGTAAAAGTAAGTTTTTATGTGGACCCAAATTAGAAAGAAAAACATGATCGTATTACCTAAAAAAATCACTTGATCAGTCAATCAATCAATCAATCATCATGGGGGTCTCGTCATCCGAGACAACACAGGCTCCCCTTCCGTGTACCATCATAAAGGGTCACCGTTCAGCCCGACTCCCCGGGGCTTTGAGTCACCGACCTTCTAACATAAGCTGATTCATAGGAGTTGCCTCCAGCCGCCTGGCCAGCTCGGCACAGTCGGGGCCTGTGAAAGGGACCCTTGTCACGTTTTACTGTGTGGTCATTCACTGGACTTGGCTCGCCTGGCCGGGAATTTTAATTTTTTGAAAAAATTCTAACCATCCTGAAACACACAAGCCAAGTGTCCAGAAGCAGGTAGGGGAAGGATGAATACATTTATTTGGGACGCTCCTCAGGGAGCCTGTGGAAGACAGGCACCCACTCTGCCCCTCTGAAACCCTTTCAGACTTCCTACTGGACACGCCCCGTGTATCAGTGCCCCAGGAGCGGCAGGGCAGGGAGCACCCAGGAGGGGATCCGAGGTGGGAAAGTGAGCAGGAGAGAGAGGGGAGGCCACGGCTGCCCCAGGCAGCATCAGACGTCTGGCACTCTTGGTCCCCTACACATCATCAAGACTTGTTGGATGTTTGCTCCCTAAACATTTCATAAATGAACACGTCACTGAGCCATCATCACCGACAGTGAAAATCTGACTTCTTCCCTGGTGCTGCCACATCACGCCCTTCTGCAGCTCCTGCCACATCTCCCTTGCCGGCACCCTCTGTCTCACCTTAATACCTACCTGTAGGACCCAGGAACTTGCAGGGTGCTGCCTACACCGTGTGGCTTCACAGTAGGGCAAAGGCCCAGAAGTGTCAGTCTGGGGGCAACGGCAGATGGAAGTGGTGAAATCTAGGAAGGCTTCTCCGAGGAGGTGATTGGGCGAGGAGTCTGAAAGGGAAAGTTAGAGTTAACAAGGCAAAGAAGAGAGGAGAAGGTTTAGGATTAAATCCTTTTCTGCAAGATTTCATGGCTCTTAAGTGGCAGAGTTGGTGTTTCTGCTGCTTGGGTCGGGGCTGGGGGAGGGTGGATGTGGGGAAATGAAAGGGAGACTAGAGCATGGCACTCTGGGGGTCAATCTTTTTGACTACTGGGGTCAGGAAATGAGGCTTTGGGATGGCACAAGGGAAGGAGTTTGGAGCCAAGATCCGTAAGGCCAGGACCACGTGGTCTGCAGTCACAGAGCAGGGGGAGAAGAGGAAAAACCCACACCGCCCCGTCCCTGGCTGCGAGGTGCATATCGACCTCCACATGAGTTTTGGATCTTTTTTTTTTAAAAAAAATCTCCACTGGAGAAATGAAAATGTCAAGTCTTCTCTTCTGGTGGATCGAGGCCCAGAGATACGTGATCTCTGAGGGGCAGCCGCTCGCAGCCTAAGAAATTATCAAATTTCGATTTGGCCCGGGGGGGCGGGCTTCTGCAGTGGGGAGCAGGTGCAGTTATTCTGGGTGAATGCTCCCCAAACTCTAGGCAGCCAGGGGTTCTCAGAGGCAAAAGGAGTCCTGCGAAAACGGAATTTAAAGAATGTTAAAAGATGGTAAGATACGATTCCCCGCGAGTGCCGGTCAAGGGCCTGGGGCCGCAAGAACGTCAAGGAAAGCCACAGACCTGAAAGAGACAGCAAACCAATACACTTAGTAGATTAACACATTGAACAAAGAGACTATTTAAAAAAAAAAAAAAGAAAAGGAAGATTTGGAAGAGAACCATCGTGAGCTGAAGAGCGACCCCCCAAATTCATACCTACTCTGAACCGTAGCAAGTGACCTTATTTGGAACGAGAGTCTCTGCAGAGGTAATGACTTAAGGATCTCGAGATGGAAATCACCCTGGATCGAGGGTAGGCCCTAAATCCGACAGGGACAGGAAGGAGAAATCTGGATGCCCAGAAGGAGGTGGAGATTGGGGGTCAGTGGCGACAAGCCCAGAGCTGCCAGGAGCTAAGAGGGGCAAAGCAGGACCCCCCCCCCCACACCTGCAGAGAGAGCCAGCCCTCCCACCTCCTTGATTCAGACCTGTCATCCCCAGAACTGCAGGAGAACACGTTCTGGGTGCCCAAGCCACCACCTTATGGTAATTTGTGGCAGTTGCTCTAAGAAGCCGAGATGAATACCCCGAAATGAAAAGTCTAGTCTTCATCGTGTTTTTTTAAAGTTCAGAGGAAAGCGTGCAGACCCCTGCTCTAGCGTAAGGCGGTCAGCTGGATCCAGGGCCCCTCCTAACCCGTGGTCTCCGGTATGGGAGGCCCACCGATCTGGAGAATGGGGAGTCCGTGGAGATGCCTGCAGGAGCCACCACGGGGATGAAATTAGTAAAGGGGAACCGAGGCCAATTTGGGGGGACGGGCTGCACCTGGTGGGGGGGATGGTCGAAAAGCTCGGTGCAGAAACTGCTGCATAACACAACCTCATATTTACGAGAGGGGGAAAAAGATCTACAGATACCCCCTACACACATGTGCGTCTATACGGGCACATTTGTCAAAGTACGACTTGAGAGCCTGTAGAATGGGCTGAAGGCTGTGTAGCCGGTGGATGGTGTGGGGGCTCCCTGGATGGGGAGGGGCCGCTCCTGGGAGCCGGCAGGAAGGCGAGCCCGCTGGAGGAGACACCGAGCATATGCGAAATGCTCCCTCTTCCTGTTTTATGTCAAATTATGTATGTAAAGAAGGAAAAAATAGAAAAACAAGCCAAGATGAAGAATTACAAGCAGCATAAGGGACAGGCACGGAGAAGCTGGTCCTTTCCAGCCAGCCGCCGTCCTAAGGGAATGCAGGCCCTGTGTTCTCAGCAATCCCGATGCTGCAGAAGTTGGAGGACGGGCTTTGCATGCGAAATTCAAACACTGAGCCGCTACCAAACACTTAAGGAAGCCGATTCTACGTCATCGCCTCTGGAGAAGAGCCCGGAGGAGAACCAGACCCGTCTGGGGCCGCCGGCAGTGCACACGGGTTTGCACCTCCTGACCTGGAGCAGATCTAGCCTGCATGGGCTTAGGACCAGAGCCGGGGCCTTCTGATTCGTCCCTGAGAAGCGAGGGGGAGGGCGAGGGACATGTACTGATCATGCCCTGTCCCGGGCCCCCCCGTAAGCCCTTTACGTGGTTTTACTGATGTAATTGACACCAAGTATATATTTCAGCCCAATGTACAGACGGGCAGACTGAGGCTCCATTGACTTGCCCCAGATCATCCAGCTAGTGTCTCCTCCGGGCCCCACGGCTTACTTGTAACTCTATCTGTCCCACCTCACCTTCCCCCTCTCTGCCCTCCTTGCCCATCTTCTGTTCTGCGCCCCAGGCATTATGTCCGAGGCTCATTTCCTCCAGATCTGACAGGCACAGCCACTGGGCGGGCACAGCTTAGCCAAATGCAGAATGTGCTTGGATGGGGGCACCATTTACCGACTCATAGATAAGCGTGGACAAGGGGGCGCTCTGGAAACCCGGGCGAACCTCTTGCTTTGCGATTGGGAGGGTTAAAGCCCAGAGGGGGCACACACCTTGCCTAGGGTCACACAGCTGGGAATCCCATGCCTCTCCTTCCCCAAGCCCTCCCTCTGGGGCATTAGTAAATGTATGCAGAGTTGTCTTTAAGCCTCAGCTGGAAGTCACAGGGTGAGTTCAAGCAGGTTGGTAGGGAAGAGACTGGGGGACAGATAGGGATCTCCTTGCACCCCATCCCTGCCAGTGCCCATGAGAAGGCCAGGCGGCTCCGGGCCTCCACAAGCCCCTGGGGGCTGAAGGAGCTCTGGGAAGCCCAGGCATATTCTCAGAGTTTTCCGTGTTTCTCTTTCCAGCTGCAGCTCTTCCCCAGGGTTTATTATTAGCAAAAATGACAGAGCCCCGAATGGCTGGAGGCTGGCTGCTGGCTCGGAGAGCTGGCCTTTAAGCCCGGCAGGCGCCTCTCAGCAAATAGTTCCTTTGGAACCGGCAGGCAGCTCGTCCTGGGGAGGGAGCAGGGCTGGGGGAGGCACTCCCGTCCCCCCACCTCTTGGAGGAGGCCCCTGTGGGAGGCCTAGCTGCACCCCGGTCTGGGGACTCTCTGGGACAAGTGGTCTGAGCAATACTGTGGAGGCCCCTGGCGTGACTTGGAAACCCATCAGGCCCGTGGCTGTCCCTCTCCCCGTTACGCTGCAGGCCCACTCACAACACTGGGAAAGTTGGCGCGTTCCTGCATCATGAGGACAATATGCGGGAGCACGCATTCCCGCGCCATCCCTCCCAGATGATAAGACATCTGTCTGCTGGGCTGTTTCGGGGCCACGGAGACCCCAGAATCTACCCAGCCATCTCCACTCTGCTGTCCCCTCCCAGCCCCATCCTGGGGCTTACCACCTCCCAAAGGCCCAGCTCCTCTTTTAGATCCTGCCCAGGGCTGTGGTCCCTCCATGCGCCCCCCTCCCCAGGATGCCCCAGAAAATCTCCCACATCAGCCTCCGGGCACCACCCCGTTGTTCACATCCAACCCCCTCCCTCTCCCTGGACTGGAAGCTTCTAATCAGTCTCCTGGGCCAGAAAATCCTCAGCCTGGTAAGCACTGTTCCCAGCCCTTTCCAGACTAGCCCCTGGATGACAGCTTTGAAACTTAACATCAAGCATTATAGTCTTCTATTCTGTGCTTCCTCCGCGACACTCTCTCTTAGGGTAATGCTGGCTTTGTGCCTCCCTTCCCGGAGGAGAAAAATTGGGGTGCTAAGGCAAAATTGGGGGGGAAATTCCAAACAGTTACTACTTTACATGGCATCTTGTCACCACGGTGTTGCTCTCATTCCGGGCCTGTCCCCGCTCACCTTTGAGCCTGCCCTCCTCCAGCTGGGGCTGTGTTACCCCAGCTGGCAGCTTTTCCTGCTGTTGGCTGTAGGGAGGAAAGGCCCAGACACGTGTCCCTTCGGGTCGCATGGGAGGCCGTGGGCTGAAGTGTGTCCTCGGTCCCCATAGCCTCCAGCGTCGGTTCCAGGCTCATCCGAAATGCTGGGCTATAGAGCGAAGGGTTCAGGGCCACAGCTCTGACCTTGTTATTGGTGTTCCCACCTGCTAGCCGTGTGTTCTCAGGGGAGGCACTTAAATTGCCCAGGACTTCGTTTTCTCATCTGTAAAATGGGACCAGCTGGGCAAGCCACAGTCTCTCTTGTGAAACCCCTTGAGGTCAGATGCGTTTCAGAAATGAGAACATTTCAGGTCACACGGGGAGTAGGGTGCACGCACTCTCTATTATGCTAACACCCAGATGGGGTCTGAAAGCACTTTGTGACCGCACACACACTAAGCGGAATAAAGAAGGACTGTACATTGCCCCACGTCTGTTCAGGTGAGGATTGGACCACTCCGTGTCTCCCTGCACAGGGGCACACAGTGGACAGAGCTAGAGCACGTTCAGGGCTTTGAGGCCCCAAAGGACCCAGCTGTCAGGTTCAGGATAAAACAAGTCTCTCAACACGGCCAAGGGCAATGAGTGGGGAGAATAATTCTGGAAAGGCCGTGCCGTTCGCCAAGAATGAAGCCATTGATTCAAAAATCACTGGATCCTGGTTGCCCCAAATTTGCCTCCAGCGCCGAAGCTGCCCGCAGGTGTTCAGCATGCCTGTCCTCACCCACACTGGCATCTCCGCGCCCCTCTGCCCCCGCCTGGTCAGTCGCCCCTGCCCCACCAGCCCACACCCAGCGTCCTGTCACCGGGCTCCGGAAGGGCCCTGCCGGTACCTCCGCCTCGGGCGCCTGGGTGGCTCAGTCACTTGGGTGTTCCACTCTTGATTTTTCGATCAGGTTAGGATCTCAGGGTCGGGAGATCCAGCCCCCGCGGGGCTCTGCGCTCAGCGGGGAGTCAGCTTGAGATGCACTCTCTCCCTCTCTCCCTCTGGCCCTTCCCCACCTCTCCGTCTCTAAATAGATAAACAAAATAAAGGTGTGTGCTGGCAGGCGTCACTGCGTGTGACTCTGTGCGCATGTGCAGGGAGACCAAAGGCCCTATATAGTAGCCGGGAGCCAGGAGAGAACCACCAGCCTTAGAGTCTTGGGGCACAGCGTCCTTCGAGTCACTGGGGGCAGAGGGGCCTGGCAAGCAGAGCCATGGGTGAGGGGCTGGGGACGGACACCCCCCACCCATGTACTGGGCTGAGGCATGCGTTCTCCATGCCGGGGCAGGCTGGGCAGACGGGGAGGGCTTACAGGAGGTGCCTCCATGGTGAGCAAATCTTTTTCGTTTCTAAAGATTTTATTTATTTGAGAGAGAGAAGAGAGCATGAGCAGGGGTGGACAGGCAGAGGCAGAGGGAGAAGCAGACTCCCTGCTGAGCAAGGAGCCTGAAGTGGGACTTGATCTCAGGACCCTGGGATCATGACCTGAGCCAAAGGCAGATGCTTAACCAACTGAACCACCCAGGGGCCCTGTGGTGGGGAAATCTTAAGCAAGATTGTATGGGCTTTTTAGGACACCTTTCATTCCTGGAGTCTGGGTGCCAAGCAATCTCACGTTTGTCTATTTTCCTAAACCACACTGAAGGCAGGCCTGGGCCTGACTTCCCAGGATGATGAAGAATTCCATCTCGGGCCGTCCTGGGGTCAGCAAGAGCACTGAGGAGGAATGGGCTCAGGGGAGGTGCTCCCTGTCCAAGGGCTTGCGCTTCGTGGGGGTGACTCTCCCTCTCTCCCCGGCTGATGGCGATTAAGGGCCATTTGTCACAACTCCAAGGTGAGGTCCAGTCCCCTGACTTTGGAGCTCAAAAGAAAGTTTAAAAGGCAACCCTCTGGGGGCACCTGGGTGGCTCGGTGGGTTAAAGCCTCTGCCTTCAGCTCAGGTCATGATCTCGGGGTCCTGGGATCGAGCCCCGCATGAGGCTCTCTGCTTGGCGGGGAGCCTGCTTCCCCCTCTCTCTCTGCCTACTTGTGATCTCTCTCTCTCTGTCAAATACATAAATATTAAAAAAAAAAAAAGGCAACCCTCTGGTTGTAGAGAAGATAGCACTAGCCTCCAGGGAGGTGGCGTGGCCTGCCTGGAGCCACCCGGTGTGTGGCAGAGTCTAAGAGAGCCCCAGGATTTCCTAGCTCCCAGTCTGCTTACACCAAGGGTGGCAGCAGCATCCTCCCCAGTTCTACCGCAAACCTGGGCTGGCTGAGTCCGTTTTCTCGTTCCAGGATGGGGCGAGGTGCTGCTAGAGACCCCGGTCCCCTCCAAACGCTGCCTCTTCCTGTGTCCCTGGGCTGTGCCCGTCTTGGAGACGCAGCTTTGCAGATGTGACCCGGCCTCCCTCTGCTTCCATCCACCCTTTCTGCTTGTTTTGCTCTTGGCCTTCTAGGCTCCTGTTTACTCGTTAAATCTTTCCCGGTTCGGCAGACCCTCCCTCCCCTCAGCCTTTGCTGGGCGGTAAATTTCTCTTGCATGAAATACGTTTTCCCAATCACTTAGCAGTAGTCCAACTCTCCAGTGATTCTTTTCAAAGACACAAACTGCTTGCACATGCCTCGGAAGTTGGAGGCCTTCCAGGCTCCCCCACTCCTGCTCGCTCCTGACTTTCCATTTAAGGGTCCGGCTCAGCAGCCCCAATTCCCTCGCCCTGCTTGGGTAGCTCATCTTTCCTTTAGTGCGCCCAGAGCCCCTTCTGCTGGGAGTGTGAGGGGCTGACCCCGAGCAGTGGGAGAGACCATGGAAACCGAGGGTGAACAAGAGGCAGGCCTGGGGTCCATGGCTGGGTCCACGGCAACATCTGCCTCTGACCCCAGTCACGTGGCCCCAGAGCCCTGGTCCATGAACTCTGGGGGTGAAAAAGGATTAGTGTGGACGTCAGAACCCAAGAAACCTGGTTTCTATGTCCAGATCTGCCACAGGATAACTTGTGACCGCAGATGAGCCTTGTTCTGGGCCGGAGACTGTTTCTCACAAAATAAGCAGATTGGAGGCACCTGGGCGGCTCAGTCGGTTAAGCATCTGCCTTTAGCTCAGGTCATGATCCCAGGGTCCTGGAGTCGAGCCCCACTTTGGACTCTCTGCTCAGTGAGGAGACTGCTTCTCCTTCTGCCCCTCCCCCCTACTTATGATCTCACTCTCAAAGGAATAAATAAAAATCTTTTAAAAAATAAGCAGATTGAGGGCGCCTGGGTGGCTCAGTTGGTTAAGCAACTGCCTTCGGCTCAGGTCATGATCCCGGAGTCCCGAGATCGAGTCCCATATCGGACTCCCGGCTCTGCGGGAAGTCTGCTTCTCCCTCTGACCTTCTCCCCTCTCATTCTCAGTCTTTCGCTCTCTAATAAATAAATTTAAAAAATCTTAAAAAAAAAATAAGCAGATTGAGATTCTAAAGCCACAGTTCTTACTCAGTTCCCTCAAGTGCTGAGGTCCTGGTGAGGTTCTCCTAAGGCCTGGTAGGGTGGTGGAGTTGGCCAGTAAGGTCTCATCTACCCCTCCTCTAACCAGAGAAGCCTGCCATGAATCAAACTCCCACCCAAGATCTCATTTGAAAATAAGGTTAGAAAGACCAGAAACAACCCCTGTGCTCTTTAGGAGGCTGGTTAATAAACTATAGACTAGCTATGAGATGGAATACTATACAGCTAGGAAAAAGGAGGATGCTGCAAAAATAATAAGGCAAGATCTCCAGGATATATCAAGTAAAAACAGGAAGATACGGAATAGTGTAGAGTATGTTGTTTTTAATAGAATTAAAGGGGGAGGAAAGAAGTAGATTTACATATGTTTGATTTGCATAAAAAAGCCCAGAAGGACACATGTGGATCTAATGGAACAGTTACCAGGTATTGGGGAGCAAGGGGAGGAGGATAGGGGATGCAGTCACAGGTAGAAGTAATTTCTTTTTGAGATTTATCTATTTCAGAGAGAAAGAGAGTGGGGGAGGGGTGAAGGGAGAGTCTCACGCAGACCCCCTGCTGAGCGTGGAGCCCAAGGTGGGGCTCGATCTCACGACCCTGAGATCATGACCCCAGCCAAAAATCGAGAGTCGGACACTTAACCGACTGAGCCCCGCAGGCGCCCTGGAGAAGGGATATTCTTAAAGTATGGGTACGATCCTCTCTGCCGACGCCGACGCTCCTACCAGGCTCGCGACCACGGGGGTGCGCAGCCGATACGCTGAGAGCCATTCTGTGCCCTCACGGGCATGCCGGTCCTCGCTCTCAGGACACTGCTCCCTAAATTGCACGAGGGAGTCAACACTTCAGTATAAAATAGGCTTTATGTTAAGTGACTTCGCCTAACTGTAGGCTAATAATGTAAGCGTTCTGAGCCCGGGTAAGGGGGGCGAGGCTAAGCTATGGTGTTCAGTAGGCTCCGTGTATTCCGTGCATTTTCGTTATATGGTATTTTCGGTTTACGGCGGCTTTATCAGGGTTAACTCCACCAGAAGTCAGGGAAGATCCATATAGCTTTGTATAGCACCTTGACTCTGAACCGGGTAAGTATATTACATTGTCAAGAAAATATAATTTAAAGTTTTAAAAATATGCCGAATGGGAAAACAAGAGTTAGAGGAAGACTCAGTTGGCCAGAAGGCAGGCGGGTGGAGAGCTAAGAGGCGCCTACAAATGCCTGTCTCGAAAGGGAGGGGCCGCGGGGCTCGAGGCCGGGAGGAGGGGCCGTGGCCCCCGGTCCACCTGCTGGAATGCTACGGCCTCCCCAGCCCTTTTGCACAAACAGTCAGTGGAGAAGGCCCCTGACGCCCAAGCCTCCGGCCCCATCCTTGCTCGCCGGCCTGGCCCGGGCTCCCTGGCTCCTGGGGTGGAGGCCAGCGGCTGCCCTCATCGGCCGGCCGGCCGGCCAGCCAGACCGGCCCCACTCGCCGGCCAGCGAGCCAGAACCTCCTCCACGCAGGGCTGTCTCCAGCTGACGCCAGCCCCAGACTGTGGCCTGAGCCACGTCCAGAACACGGCTCAGGGCACAGATGTTCCCATTCTCTGATTCTGGACAAGCTTCTTGGAAAAATCACGGAGCCAGGCTTCCTCAATCCACCTTTGAGTGGAGAGAAGAGGGGCCCTTCTCTCCTGCGGCCATGGGCACCTGGCTGCCCGCCCTGGGGGCCGGCCGCCGGCCGCTGATGCATGCGGCCCTTGTCTGGGCCTGGCTCCTGTCCGAAGGTCCCTGTAAGGAGGCGGGTGGGCTGAGGGGGGCAGCGGAGGCTCCAATCAGGCCCTTCTAAGGCCTGCGTTCTCTGGCTCACCAACAGGAAGTGGTCTGGCTGAGGTGGGGGCCCTGGGCAGGACCCCTGGGTGGGGCACGGCAGCGAGACTGGGACAGACAAGAGGGGAGGGGCTCAGCGTTTATGGAGGTGCTACTACGTGCTCAGCTTTGTAGTGAGACAGACTTGTATTCAGATCCGGATTTTGTCGGCGAGGTATAACTATATGACCTTGAGCAACTTCTGTGAGGGACTCTCTGAGCCTCAGCTTCATCATCTGTGAAATGGGCATGACAATAGTAATATCCCTGAAGATTAAATGAATGGGATAATACATCACCTAGTCAGATAGTTGGTGCCGAAAAAAGTATTGACCGCCCTCTCCTTCTTGAGTATAAAGTGCAAGGACAGTGTCAGTCAAGGTTTAAGATCCTGAACCCAGCTGCCTGGGTTCGAATCCCAGTTCTGCCCCACTTACTAGCTCTGGGCTCTTGGGCCAGTTACTTCACCTCTCTGCGCCTGTGAAAATGGGGACAGTGCGTACACGGCCCAGAGGACTGCGGGGAGGAACAGTGAATCCCGAGCCAGGCCCGGCGTGCAGTGAGCATCCTGCGTGTTACCTCTTGTCGCTGTTTTGTCCACATGCCCCACCGCAGAGCAAGTCCGCGGCTACAGGGACCCTGTTTGAGCTGAGCAAACATGGGAGCGCTAATCTGAGGGTCTCTCCTGGAGCCGGGCTGGACTGGTGAGGGTTCGCCCCCGTCGGTCTTTCCCGGGGTGGGAAGGGAGGGAAAGCTCGGTTCAGCCCCAATCCCCTTACCCCACGCCAACCACCATCTGTTTTTCATAAATCCCTCCAGCGGTTTGCCTGGGAAGGACAGAGAATTTCCTTAGGCCACAAAGCCCTCCAAAACCACCCATCCGGGCCACCAGGCTGCTCGTGGGGGGGGGGGTGTCCCTCTGCGCCTCCTTCCCACCCCACATCTGGCCCTGACAAACCTGGGGGCCACCGCTACACTCTTGGCATTGCTGCCAAGGGAGGTCACTCCCCTTGTCCTGGCTATAGGCTGCCCGCCGCTCGGGCTCCCAGCTGCCCACAGCTCGCCGTCCCCCGGGGCTGCCTGATGACCGCAGGGGTCCACATCCATGCTGACCCAGGGGCCAGCTGCCCATCAGCCCCGAACTGCTGGCCCTCAAAGGTGCTCTCGTTGCCAGAGGGACCTTTCTTTACATGAACCCCTTACAAGAAAGAGTGTGTGGTTCTTTCTGGTGCCTCAGGCAGGTGGAGGGGCTTCCAGATGGTTCCTGGACCCTGGCAGAGGTTGGTGAGGCCCCCGATCCCTCCAGCATCTCTCACCCTCTGCCCCTTTCCCACGGGGTCCGGGCTCCCCAGCTTCCCTTCCCTCCCCCCACAAACTTGGTTTAAGCTTTGTTCTCGGTAGCAACCGGAACTTGCCCAAACACGGGCGCGTGAAGACACTGAGTTTCTGTATTTTCAAGCAAATAGCAGGGCGGCCACAGGCCCCTTCGTAGGGAGCCATTACCTTCTGTATTGAAACCAGCCCTGTATGGTATGGCGTGTGGTATGGGCGCCTTATTATGGTCCCGTTACAAAACCGAAGGCAGAAATCTGCCCTCACTTTCAAGTAAGACATGAGGCTTCGAAGATAAACACTAGAATATACATTCACCAAGTAGGGGTTTTGCCTCTTCTGTTCAGTGATGTGTTACGGTCCACGGCAAGTGCCGGATGAATGAACGTAACACCGGGGTGCAGCCCGAGGCTCCGGGCAGGACCTCCTGACCGGGATCCCTTCCATCCCTTCTCCATTTAGGGGAAATATTTGAGAATCACTGGGTGATGCATTGTCTCAATGAATCTTCCTCACAGCCCTCTGGCCTTGTGCGAAGGACATCCTCACTGAGGGCAAACCTTGAGCACCCGAGCTGCCCCCCTCCCCAGATCTGAGGATGTCCCCCCTGTGTGAGCCTCGGTGGGAGATGGGGCCTCACTCTCAGAAGCTGAAAAAGTGGGGTACATGTTTGACCTGCCCCCGCAAGGGGGACTGCACACACAGCCTGAGCAGCAGGTGGCACAGGGGTACAAGATCAGACCGGAGTTCCCTCTGCTGGGACCTGCGGTGGCCTCCAGCCGGACCAGTGTCACGGCGCCCGGACCAGCCTGCCAGTGGCTGTGCCCCGGCTGTCCTTCCTGGCCGCAGCCCGAGCGGAGACGGGTCCCTCCCTGGCGACTCTCCAAGCATCCGTCTAGCATCTATGCTTCAGAGATGTTTTCTGCAGGTTGTAAGCACGAACCTTGGCGTCGGGGCGTCTGGGTGGCTCAGTAGGTTAAGCGTCTGCCTTCGGCTCAGGTCATGATCCCAGGGTCCTGGGATCGAGTCCCACGTTGGGCTCCTTGCTCAGTGGAGAGCCTGCTTCTCCCTCTCCCTCTGCCTCTACTCCCCCGCTTGTGCGCGCTCTCAAGTAAATGAATAAAATCTTAAAAAAAAAAGAGAGAGAGAAGAGAAAAAGAAAAGAAACTTGGTGTCATTATCTCCATTTGGGGGTTGAGGAGCCAGGCTTAGAGGGGCATTGACTGAGCACAGTACGACTGTGTGCCAGGCTTTGCTGAGTCCCACTTTGGAGGGTTAGACGTGGAAGGGGACAGTTTCAGTAGAACGTGATGTGGGGGTGCCAGGGCCCCCCCAGTAGGTGGAGTGCCGGGAGGCAGCAGGGGAGGCTTCGCCGAGGAAGTGGTACAAATGGAGACTCAAAGGGGGAGGAAGAGGAGGACTTTTCTAGCTGTGGTGTGTTCAGGGTACGGCGTGTCACTCTGCAGGCTGGAGTGAATGGCTCCGGGGACCGTGACTGGAGGGAAGGCAGGGGAAGCTGGAGGCCACTCACTGCCTTATTAATGAGCCTCGGTTTGGGAGCCATCTTCCCAGTTATAAGTAACAGAAATAGATTTGGGCTAATTTTAACAGAAAAGGGACTCATCTGAAGAATATCTAGTAACTCAGACCTGAAAGGAAAAAAAAAAAGGCTCACGAATTAGGTCTGGAAAAGAACAGGAACTAGGAGGTGCCAAGAGTCTAGGCAGTGAGGGCTTCCGGTTGGTCAGGGTGGGACGGCTTTGCTGCTGCTGGAGTCAGCGAGCAGTGTTCCTGCAGCCTTGGGTCAAGCCACACGAGAGTCAGAGCTTCCGGAGAGGGCGCCTGGGTGGCTCGTGGGCTAAGGGTCTGCGTTCGGCTCAGGTCAGGATCTCAGAGTCCTGGGGTCGAGCCCCGCGTTGGGCTCCCCACTCAGCGAGGAGTCTGCTTGTCCTTCTCCCCATGCTCTCGCTCTCTCAAATAAATAAATAAAATCTTAAAAAAAAAAAAAAAAAAGAAGTAAGGAGTGAAGCTAAGCAAGACTATAGATAAGGGCCCGGTGGAAAAAAATTATACATAGCCGGGGAGGGCGATGGCGTGGTCACGAGCTGAGGTGACAAAGATGCCGGTGAATGCAGGAGATATATGGGAAATGGGATCTGTAGGATTTGGATAATGTTTGGACATGGAAGTGGAAGAGAGAAGGAGGGGGCGAGGTAAGCCCCGGTTTCTGGCTTATGCAACTGGATGGATGGATGGATGGATGGATGGACGGACGAATGAATAGAATCATGAAAGCAAGATAAAAATACACGAGAAAGGTAAAAGGGAATGACAGCGCTCTGCAGAATTTGGGAACCTGCCGGGTTTGACCTTCCCGTGGAGTGTCCCGTTGGGGAGGTCTGGAATTTAAGAGACAGACTAGTGAGTCGTCACCTAACGGGACCACTGGAGTTACAGACATGAGTAAAATGGCCCAGGGAGACTAGCAGAGCGAGAAGTGGGCATGGCTGAGGAGGAGGGGCTGAAGGAAACACTGCTCTTGAAGGGGCGGGCAGAGAAAGAAGGGGGGCAGGGAAGTAGGTAGCAGACTGGAAAGAATCAGGAGAGGTTCGTGTCCTAAAAAAAAAAATAGAGTTCCAGGAAGGGGTGGCCAACATCATCAAATGCTGCCGAGGAGTCACCGGGGATAAGCCCTGAAAATCAGTCAGTCCATCGGATTTGACCGCTTGAAGGTCATTGGGAGAGTTGGTTAGAGCTCTTCCAGCAAAGTCCTTTGGACAGAAGCCAGCGCGTCGGAGAGGGAGAAGGAGGAGACTCGCGGTGAATCCGCGCTTCTCCGGGGGTGGGTACTGGCCGGGAGGGGAAGGACAAGTGTGACAGTAGTCGGAGAGGAGCCCAGGGTCAAGGGACCGTAGATGAGTGTGCTGAGGGCCCTTTACTACGTCTTGCCTTCCATCCAATGGATCATCCAAATACTGACCCTGAGTTCCAAAGGGGAGAAATGGTTTTTAACGCCCAAAACATGAATCATGAGGGCAGCGGACATCACTTATATACATAGTAGAATGTCCATTTGTTATCAAACAGTGAAAACAGTCCAGCTTTGGGGGGGGGGGGCGGGCTCAAGACAGGAAATGAAGACAAACATGGTAAAGGGTCTTACGACCATGTGCCACTCTCTGTGGCTCCATCACCCCTTTTTGGGGAGGAGTACATTCATATTTCCAACGATTACCATTGCTTGATTTGTGTCTCCTCCTCATTCTTTCAGTGGTTTTTTATTTTATCTGCTTTGTGTACTAGAGGAGCCAGTAGCCAGTACTACACGTGGCTATTTCATTTTTAACAAATTAAACCTAAATAGATTTTAACAACACGGTCCCTCAGGCCCACCAGCCACATTTCATGGGCTCAGAAGCTACATGTTGTAAGTGGCAACTGTGTTGGGTAGTACAGAACGTTTCAATCCCTGCAGGAACGAACATTGGATACAGGCAACAATGGAAATGAATCTCAAAAATCCGATGCCAAGGGGCGCCTGGGGGGCTCAGTCGTTAAGCGTCTGCCTTCGGCTCGGGTCATGATCCCGGGGTCCTGGGATTGAGCCCCTCATCGGGCTCCCTTCTCGGCGGGAAGCCTGCTTCTTCCTCTCCCTCTCCCCCTGCTTGTGTTGCTCTCTCGCTGTGTGTCTGTCAAATAAATAAGTAAAATCTTAAAAAAAAAATACTACTCGAGCAAAAGGGTGTATACTATTCGATTCTAGAACAGGCCAAACTACTCATGGAGGTTTAGACATTAGAGTAGTGGTTGCTGGAGAGGAGTAGTCATGGGGCGAGGGGACGAGGGTGTAGGACCAAGGGTTGCCTTTTGCTGGCTTTTAAACTGGGCAATACTACGGCAAGCCTTGCAAATAATATGTGCAAATCATATCGGTTAGATTCCATTTTCTGGTGCTGAAAGCCAGAACCTAACCCTGAGGACTGACCCTGCTCTCGCCTTGGCCTGGGACACTTTCCTGTCCGCAGCAGCATGGGGCTCGTGCGGCTCTAGAAGAAGAGATCGGGCTTATCGGTCTCCTCCACGGGTGATGAACTCCAAGCATCTTTTCCTCTGGGATGAATTCAAGTCCCGACCCTAGCCCTGCGTCACTGCGTCTCTCCGGCCACATAAAGTCCCTGTGCCTGGGCTTCCTCGTCAGCGCCCTTCCCCTCACCCCCACGGTGTTCGGAGGTGGGGCGTCTAGGAGGGAGTCGGGTCATGGGGATGGAGCCTCGGGAAGGGGATCTGTGTCCTTAGAAGAGACACCAGAGAGGTGGCCTCTGTGTCTAGCATGGGAGGACACGACAAGACGACAAGACGATGCTGCAAACCAGGAAGAGGGCCCTCCCCACAGGTCAGATCTGCGGCCACCTGGGGCTTAGACCTCCAGCCTGAAGAGCTGTGAGGACTAAAGTTTGCTGTCGAAGCCACCGGGGCTGCAGCATCCTGTTACGGGGACCCAGACTGCTAAGACCCTGGCAGGACCCCCGGAGGCCCATTGATTGCGTTGGAGAGTTTCATAGCTTAAAGGGCGGGCCCCACGGGACCGCTGGTCCCCCCACCCACCCTCGCCAGCACCCCCACCCCCGCTCGGAGCCCTGATGCATCTTTGTTCAAAGGCGATCTTCTGTGGAGCACCTGTCTGCAGTGCCCGGCACTTGACATCCTTGTCGTGAGCCGTGCACCCGCGGGGATTCTATCTGCAGATCCGGAACCAGAACGTCGGAGGGGGGCTGCTCAGGAGCACCTGGGCCGGAAGCCAGCGAGCCGGGGCTGCCCTCCGGCCTGCTGCCGGCCAGGTCCTGCCCTTCCGGGGCGGCGCTGCGGTCCGGGCTCCTGGGGTTTCCTCTCTGCGGAGGAGCCCCAGCCTTGGTGTCTCGCTTCCAGCCTTTTCCCGTCCCTTAGAGGGAAGAGGCTAGAATTTTTATTTTAAATCTGCACCTCCTCTCTTTACACTCCAACTGGTTCTGGTGCGGGGAGATCTGAGCAGCCAGGCCCTACCTGCTCCCCCTTGGCTCGAGCGCTTCCTTCGGACTGAGGGTCCTGGGTGGGGGTCAGCCACGAGGGGCTGCTGCAGCCCCTGTTCAAGGACACAGCAGTGGGGGGACCAGGGGGGGTTTGCTCAGCTGGGACTGGCTGCCAGGGTCCCTCTCCCTCTGTCTGAGCCCTCAACCCGGGAGGATAGAACAGGAAAAACGAAGAGGTGAGGACATCCAGCCCTGAGCAAGGGACCAGCTCAGTGTCCTAAAACCGAGGTCCCGACCAACATCCCCTGGGCCTCCTCCCTTTGCACCGGGGAACAGAGGCCTGCGGGTTCTGCCACCGAACACACAGCACGTGGCTGGAAATCAGGGTCCTGGGGCCAGGCCAACGTGTTTGCCTTCTCTTACACGTCTCAGCAAAGCTCCTCCAACCCTCGCTTCCCCCAGCAGGAAAAGCATATGTTCTTTCCATATAGAGGAGAAATTGTTCCACGAGTGAGTAAGCCTCTTGGCGGCGGAGCCCGGCCCAGCCCTCAGCACGCCGGGCAGGAAGCAGGCAGCCTTCTTAGCGCTCCTGGAAGCAGCCCGGGCTGGCTCCTGACCCTCCAGGACAGCGGGCCTGCGCACGGGGCCTTTGGTGGGGGGCAGAGCCTGGGCAAGTGCCTGAAGACAGGCCAGCCCAGAAAACGCTTTCCCTGAGTAGAAGCTCTTTCCTCCCTTCAGGCCGGGCCGGGCTGGGCGAAGGAGGGTCGGAAGGCTGAGGGGTTTCAGGGAGGCTGGAGAGCTCTCCGATCCCCTCACTCCAGCAGCAAACAAACAGGCTTGAGTCAGAGGTGACTCGAGTATGCTCAGAAGCAGGGCCATTCGGAGACTGTCCTTCCCAGCCACCTCCAAACTCTCCTCGGTGCCTTGGGGTTAGGTGGCAAAAAGGGACCCCATCCTCGGTGCCTCCGTTCCTTCTGCCAGATCTGTGTGAGTGTACAGGGCTTTCCCAAGCCAGCCCTGGCTGGAGGGCGCCACTTGTCCCAGTGGAGTCCTCGTTCCCTTCGCACCTGTCCCCCATCTAAGAATCTACCAAGAACGGGGCTGAGGGGAGAGGGCAGAGAAGGGCAGGCCGGGTGGTGGGTGGGCATAGGGGAAACGGGAGGGGTTCCATGGAAGGGGAAACCATTGAGGAAATGGGCGGCATCGAACCTGGAAAGTCCAAGACTCGGGGTAGAGGTGAGAGGCATGAAAATGATCCAAAGGTGGGTGACAGATCATGGCGTGCGCGTGGGATTGGATTTATCTCGGGTGGGAGCTTCGGGGGGGCGAGCCCCGCACTTAGAAACCAGGGGCCCCGCCCCTCAGGAGTGCTCCCGAGACAGGGAGGTCTCTGCCTTGGGACATAGCCAGGCCCCTGGTTGAAAGGAGTCAGGTGGGAGGAGGACTAGAGCTCGGGTCTCCCACTGGTGGCCCACCGGCCAGACACCGGCCTGGAGCTGTTTCCACGGGGCAGCATTTCTGCAGGGTCACAGGCAGCCGAGGCCGCCTGGCACCCATCCAGCTGGGCAGGCGTTGCCACTCTGCGCGGCGCGTCGGGCTGAGTCGCTCCTTTATTTCCCGCACTGGAACCTCACGCATTTACGCCTGTGAGTGTCGGAAAAGAGGCCCTGCCCAGGCCCACCCTTCTTCTCTAGGCTCACCCTGGAGCCCCACCTGGGGCAGGAGGAGGCGGCGGTGGCAGGACCTTCCTGTGGGCTCGGGAGAGACCCCAGCCGGGGTGCCAGAGAGAGCTTCCCCTGCTAGAAACCCCCACCGCTGCGGGCCCCTCCTCCACTCCTCCTCCTTCCTCGAGCGGCCCTTACCTGGGATCCATCCAGGTCTCCAGGGACTGGGACTTCCCTCCCAGGACAGCAGAGTCCCTCTCCTGGCCTTCCTGCCCTGGAGCAGAGATAGTCCCCCGGGGTATTTAGGGTCTGGGAAGGGCACCCAGGGCAGGGGCACTGCGAGCGGAGATAGAAGGGACAAAATGAGGAAGGGCAGCCCCCCCGGCCCCCACTTCAGCAGGGTGACACAGGGGACAATGCCAGCAGCAGTGGGTCTGAAGGAAGGTGGGGCAGGGTTGGGGAGGTGGGCGATTGGAAACCAACCGGGGGGAGCCAAGTGGGGCCGCCGAAGGCCTTGGGAAGGAGAGAGAAGAAGCCAAGGCTAAGCCCAGCTCGGCCTTCTCCCCGTGTGCCTAGGGAGAGCCCGACCTGTTCTTGCTGGGACTGAGGACAGGGGAGCAGGGAGGAGGTGGCTTCCCCGGGCAAGCAGGGTTCACCTGCAGCGTGTTTAGGCTGGGGCAGATTGCAGGGCGGTTTCCCTTCCCTGGCCCCGTCTGCTCCCGCGATAGCTGTGGGAGTTGGGACTACTACTCCCATTTTACAGATGAGGAGACTGAGGCAGAAGTTGTGCAAGGCTGAGTCTAGTCTGGGTAACAGCGGGGCTCCTGGGCCTTCGCCAGGTCTGGGCCGCTGGGAGCAGGTCTGCTGCGGACGACAGACCTTGTCCCAAAGCAGCCACTCAGCAAACATCACCTTCCTGTCATCTGCACTTTATAACCTCGTGGAAGGACACCGACACTTGCAGGCCACAGCTGCAGTTGTGCTGGGACCCAGGTGGGCCGGGAGTCCCGCGGCGCAACCCAGAGGCAGGCCTTTATTTTTATTATGATCAGCAGTGCCGGGCGCCGTTTGTGGGTCCCTACCCCGCACCAGCTGGGGCTGGGCACCCTGTGTATGGGCCCTTCCTCCTCTTCTCCTGCTGGGTGTGGCACCTGCTAGCTCAGAGCTGAGACACGCCAGCCGCGTCAGCCTGACTCTGAAGCTGGTGCTCTCCACGGCTGTATGGAAGGTGGGGGTCTCGCGAGTGGGGCCAGGGCCCACAGCACATGCCCCCCACCCCTGGGGTCCTGACCCTCAGCTCAGCACCCACCTGGGAGGTAGGGTGGGCGCCTCCCCACTGGGGGTATCCAAGCACCATAGCGGGAAGGTGGGTTAGGGACTTCCTTGGGGAACGCCTTTGCTCTGGGAATCCCGGTTCCTCCTTTCAAGGTGGAAAAGACCTTGATCTGGGAGTCTGAGAGCCAGGGCTCGCCTTCCAAGCCGATCCCTGCTGCAGCCCCCTAGCCATTTATAAAGACACAGCCCCCCACACCTCCTGCCTCTTTAGTGTTCTGGGGCTGGTCCCGCCTTCCAGGCCCCGGGACCGACAGATGGCCCAAGGGCGCCACCTGGTGGCCAGTCTCAGCCAGGCAGGGCAGCCGCAGAGGGCCAGGTCACAGCCCTGAAAGTGACTGCCGGTTACTGAGGTTTGCTGGGCGTTTAAGCTCGGACAGGCGTGGTGCTAGGGGCTTTGTGTGCGACAAGAACCCCATGAATTGTTAGAATTCCCCACTTGAGGGGCACCTGGCTGGCTCAGTCAGTGAAGCATCTGTTTTTGGCTCAGGTCATGATCTCAGGGTCCTGGGATCGAGTCCCTCATTGGGCTCCCTGCTCAGGGGAGAGCCTGCTTCAACCTCTCTCTTTGCTGCTCCCCCTGCTTGTGCTCTCTTACTCTCTCTCCCTGTCAAATAAATAAATAAAATCTCTAAAAAAGAAAAGTTCCCATTTTACAGGAGAACAGAGAAGCTCAGTATCTCCCTCTAGCTCCTAAATGGCAGAACCAAGACTCTAACCTAGCTCTCATTTCAAAATCCACTACCTTTGCTTCCTCATTTTACAAAAGGGGGGATGACTTGCTGAAGGTCAGCACATTCTCCGTACCTCAGCTTCAGAGCTGTGCCACGAAGGGACCTCTGACCCGGGTACCACTGCCTCAGGAAAAGGGAGGCAGAGACAAGGGTTTAGTGACATGCTACCTAGATTCCTCCAGCTTCTCCTTGGACGCACAGGAGTCAAGATTATTTGGGAAATTGACACCCCCCCAGCCCCCACCCCACCCCACCCCCGTTCCAGCTTGGTCTTGATGGTCCTCTAGGCATCCCACAGCCTGGGGCCCATCACCCATACCCGGCTCGGAGAAAGGCAAGAGGAGTATCCAAGGATGGAGTAGAAAATATAGAGAGCTGTTTTATTACTAAAGATGCGTTTTCCAAAAGCAAGGGGGTTGCTGTCTTGAAGAGACGAAGACACTGGGGACGTTCCGGTGGAAGGGGCTGAACGGAGCTCCAGGTCTCGCAGGTGGGCAGCCCTCAGCGGGCTCGAATTTGCTGGGAGAGCCTGTAGAGCCCCATCGTTGCCCTGGCGTCCTCCACCGAGCTGTGTCCGAAGCGGCTGTTCTGCAAACACGGGTGGGGGGGGGGCGTGGGGGGGCGTTGAATGCAAAGACTCCACAGCCGGGGCCTTCCCCGCTCACTCCCCGGTTCCTGCGCCCCAAGGTGGTTCTGTGGGTGAGTCTCCCCAGGATTCTTTTTTTAAAAGATTTTATTTACTTGACAGAGACAACACAAGCAGGGGGAGGGGCAGAGAGAGAAACAGGCTCCCCACTGAGCAGAGAGCCCCCTGTGGGGCTCGATCCCGGGACTCTGGGATCATGACCTGAGCGGAAGGCAGACATTTAACAACTGAGCCACCCAGGCACCCCAAGTCTCCCCCGGCTTCTGACGCCCTTGGACCCCGCAGGTGGCTGGAGCAGGCCTGGCTTCAGCTGTCAGCCCAGAGCTGGGGCCCTAGGCCCAGGCGTGGCCAGGCACAGCTTCCAGCCTCCGGAGAGCCGGGCTGTGCACCCCCGGGCGGGGGGTGCAGACTCGCTGTCCGACACCTAGGGAGCTCTGGGACACGGGCCCATATAAAAAAATAGGTCAAAATGATGTTTCTAAAGTGCCACCTCAGTGAATGCACATGCTGACCATTCCGTCCTTGGTCCTGTGGGCCACGAGGCTAAAAGAGGAGCTCAAATTCAGGCCCCTTCCTCACAACATACACAAGTCCCAGTTTCCGGGCCAAGCGGTGCCTCGCCCCTCAGGCTGGTGCTCCTGCTCTCCCCTCCCCGCCCCCCTCCACTAAGACTCACCCTTCGGACATGTGCACACCTGCCCTCCTCCCTGCCCGCCCACCCTTCACCCCTTTGGGCTAATGGGCCACCCTCCCTTCCCCCAAGAGTTGGTCAAGCGCGGGGCCCAGCCCTGCTCAGCTGTGGGTCTCCAGCGCCCCGTCCAGCCCCACCAGAGTGGGTGCTGCTAAGTATCTGTTGACTGGGACAGGCCCCCACGGGGAGCTGCGACTGCTAGTGTGTGGCCCACCTCGGTGATCTCGCGAGCACCAGCACCCGGGTGCCTTTGCCTGGGGTTTGCTGGAGGCCACAGGTGCTGAGGGGTGGGGGCGCTGGGGGCAGCAGCAGCCGTGCCTGAGGGGAGCTGTCAGTACCCCCGCTCCCTGTGTAAATCTGAGGTCTGCGGGATTTCCCAGAGGCCCGCAGTGGGGTTAAACTTCAGTTATCCACGGAGTAACTGGCTTGAGTTTAAAAGCACACAAACAGGGGCACCTGGGTGGCTCAGTGGGTTAAAGCCTCTGCCCTCGGCTCAGGTCATGATCTCAGGGTCCTGGGATCGAGCCCCGCATCAGGTTCTCTGCTCAGCGGGGAGCCTGCTTCCCCCTCTCTGCCTGCCTTTCTGCCTACTTGTGATCTTTCTCTCTCTGTCAAATAAATAAATAAAATCTTTAAAAAAAATAAAAGCACACAAACAAAACCTTTATTGGGTGCCTTCCCTTCCCTGCCTCTCATCCTCGCTCTCCCGGTGAGGGGAGAACAAAATTCGGGAGGTCGACATCCCCCAGCCCCCTACCCCACCCCCGTTCCAGCTCAGTCTTGATGGTCCTCTAGGCATCCCGCAGCCTCGGACCCAGGGGTCACCTGGGGTCACCTCTTGAATAACCCTCCTGCACTCTCGGAATCCCAGAGCCAGCACCCCCTTCTTGCTAGCGAGCCCACGGTCTCAGGATTAGGGGGGAGGGTGGGGAGGCAGAACATCTTCGGGGTCAAATGTGGGGGTTCTGGAGCCCCTGGGGCATGTGAGAGGCTTGCAGGGGACAGGGGGCCGCCGGGGCCCCAGAAAGCGGGGTGGGGGTCTCACCTGGATGCGCTGCCTGAGGAGACGCTCGCTGAGCACCCGGAGGGAGGCCTGCTTGTGGGACAGCAGGTTGGCCTCCCGCAGCAGCACCTTGTCAGTGGACGTGTCGTGGATGGCGTAGTTGCCCATGTTCTCCTTCAGCGCCTGGAAGTCGTGCTTCAGGTCGTGACCCACCACCAGCTTGCCTCTCAGGAGCTGCAGGATCTGGCCGGGAAGACACGCAGCCCTCGCCTCACGCAGGGTCCCCCACCCGGGCCTGGGGCCACCCGCACGAAGCAGCCCCTCCGCGACTTGCTGTGGGACTTGGAGCCAATTGTTCCCCCTCTCTGGGCTTCCAACCTGTCGCCTATAAAATGGGGAGACTGGACGGGCCCCTCCTCACGCTCCGTGGTTGCGGTCCGTGCCAAAGGCTCAGACTCCTTCAGTGGCTTCCACGGGGAAGAGCAGTGGCCGCGGCTGAGCGTGTCCTACAGGCCAGGCTGAGTACGTCACGTTAGGTCATCGAATCCTCTCAACCCCCTACCGTGGCAGGTGGCATAGCGACCCCCCCAAAGATGCGGACGCCTTGCAGAGGGGAGCTGAAGTTGAAGACGGGCTTCAGGTAGAAGACGACCCCGAGGAAGGGAGACCGCCTGCACGGCCCGCAGGGGCCCCACAGCATTGCGAGGGCCCTTGTACGTGGTCAGTGACTTGCCCTGAGGACTTGACAGGCCGCTGCTGGCCTCGACCGAGGGAGGAAGGGGCCGGGTGTCAAGGACACGGCGGCCTCTAGAAGCTGGAAAAGGAAAGGAAACACACCCTCCCGCAGAGCTTCCAGAAAGGAGTGTGGCCTTGCCCGCACTTCAATTTTGGCCACTGGGGCCCGTGCCAGACTCCTGACCTGTGGAGGGGCGGCCAACACGTCCGTGGTGTCTCATAAGCCGAACCACTAGGCTTATGGGTTTGTGACAGCAGAACCGTAAGAAGCTAACAGCTAGAAGAGAGGCCTGTCCTTGACTGACATTTTGCAGAGGAGAAAAACTGAAGCACCGAGAAAGGGAAGTAATTTGCCCCCAGGTTACTCTGTGGATTTTATAGCAAGTCTGTGGACCCCTTGGCACCTCCGCTCTCCAAAGATGGAGTTCAATCGCCCTCACCTCAAATGAATATGGGCCAGCCTATGTGACTTCCGACCTCTCGGGGGCCAGTCCCCCAGCAGCCCCGAGCTCCCCCGAAGCCACCTGCTGGGGAGATCACAGGGAGGCGCAGAGCCGAGCCCGAGGGGCCCCAGCGCCAGCCACCGGGTGGGTAGGTGAGCGAAGCTCCTGATGATTCCGGCCCCGGGCCTGCGGGACACCTGAGCTGCCCAGCTGGCCCCTCGGGCTGAGCCCCGTCCGGATTGCAGACGCACGAGCGCAGTAAATATTGACCTTGTGGGAACCACTACGTTTGGAGGTGATTTGCCAAGCACCATTAGGTAACTGGGACAGTCACACAGCTAGTGACTTCGTGGCAGAGCGAGCCTTCAAGGCCAGCAGGCTCGTCACCGCCCCGCTCAGAAAGAGCAGGCCTGCTCCAGGCCTCTGCCAGCCACGCAGCCGAGCTTTGGGGGAGCAACCCGAGGCACCCTCACAAGTGCCCACGCCCGCTATCTTGCCTCTATCCTGACTCCTTTCCCGTGGTGGCCCTGTGGACAGCCTCCTACCTCAGGCCGCATGGGCCCGTCCCCTTCCTTTACTGTGGCTGCCGTCTGACAGGACGCAAGGGGGACCTTGGGCAGAGCGGTATGAGGCCCCCGCTGGAGGGGCAGCTCGGGGCTCGGGCCCCCCTTTGGACAGCTCTCCAGTAGCATCTGCCCTGTCTTCTGTGCCTGGGGGAGACTTCTTACGTGGCTAACACCCTCCCGTGCCCTGCTTCTGCTTCTAGTGGCTTCCTGGGACGTCACGCGGGTATCGCATGCTCTCCCTTGGCCACTGCAGGATCCTGCGGCCCCTCTACAGAAGGGGAAGCCAAGGCTCAGACACACGAGGCGACCTGTCCATCTACCGTCAGCGGGCAGTGTCGCCAGCCTGCCCATCACCCCTCCCCCGTTCCCGTGGTTTGTCAGCGGTCGGGCCACTGCCGGACAGCCTGCAGCCAGCCTGGGGACTGGGGAGGCTTGCTTGAGGAGAGGAGCTGGGCTGGGCGGGTGGACACCGGGGTGGGCTGAGGTGCCGCCCAGGGAAGCCCCGGGCACTGGGATTCGGCTGCTGATGACCCAGGGCTCACGTCAGTGCTGAGGGCCCACGGTCTCAGCAGCTCGAGTCCTGTGTGTGGAGAAAAGCACAGGGCCGGGCTGGGCGGCCGGGGCTCACGCGCCCTTTCTCGCTGATGTCCTTTAACATTCCCGAACAGTGTGGCCTGTTTGCCCCCAATGAGGAGCCGGCTTGGGCCCGGGTCACACGGAGCCCCGAGGGACCGTCTGCCATCCCAGAACCGGCAGCCACGGGTCCCAGGCGCCAGAAGACCAAGTCGCTGGGAGGTGGCTTCCCAGGAACGTAATCACTTCTGGAGCCCGAGGGTCCTGGGGTGGGGGACTCATGATGACACACATAAAACACGCAGAGTGGACAAACAGAAGACCACTTGGCAGGGAGACGCCAGCAACTTCTCAGGCCAAGGCTGCCGGGCCCTGGGCAGGGAGAGACAGCGGGCGCTCGCCGTGCGCTCTCAGGTCAAAGACCACGTGCGGGCTTCCCAGGTGTGGGGTACAGGCCGGGAGACAGGCTCCAGGGACCTCTGGAGGCTGGGGAGGGAGGCGGGGGGCCTGCGGAGCGCGGGCTCGGGAAGGCGTCAGCTGGCGGCCCTCAGGGCCGTGACCTGCTTCGGCCGCGGGACCCGCCCTGACTCAGCGTCCGGAGGCAGGTGTGTCGGACACGGAGGCCGAGTCGGGAGGAGGAGGGACACACTCACCCATCCGCTCTCGTCGCCAGCCCTGAGCCAGGGACTCCCCTCACCTCACCCGGCACCTCACAGCCCGAGGAGTCCAATTTCCCTGCCGCAGAGGAGGGGGCCGGGGGCCAGAGAGGTGGAGGCTTGCTCAGCGGCCACAGCTGGTGACCTGAGAGCTGCAGTGAGGTGTCCAGATCTGCCTGACCCCGTCCTTGTCATTACAGTGGTCCTCGTCACCGCCTGCTGGAACCTAGCTCAGCGGTAGTAGTGTCGGAGCGAGAGCGGTGCTGGACCCGTGTCAGCTCTCAGCCAGGACTTCCTGAAGCAGGTATGGGGCCCCCGGGAGGCTGGAATCATCACACCATCTTCCTGACAGGGAAAGGGGGGCACAGGGCAGCGTGTGCCCGTGTCCCATGGCGGGGGAAGGGGGTGACGGCCAGGGATGCCGCTGCGTTCCTACTCTCGTTTCAAGTATTTCCCAGATGTGCCTGATCAGAAAAATCACCTGGGGCCCTTGTTAAAAATCTATAGGGCCAGGCCCTCCCGTCATCTTCCGGAATAGGCCCAGTCCCCTCGTTCCTCCGGTCCCCTGCCCCGCTCTCCCAGCTCGTGCCTGCCTCCTGCCAGGCTGCTTCTGCTGGGGGAAACCTGGACGGGGCAGTCATCCTCCCCCGTCTGGCCAGGCCCAGAGACACCGGCCCGGTGGCGGGGCCCCAGCAGGGCACTTGGCCCAGCAAGGGCAGCTGTACTAGAAACAGCTGTAGGAGGCCTCCCTTCTGCTGCCTTTCCCTCCTAAACTGGGAGGTTTCATGGGATTCAGTTGGTTTGTTTGCCTACGAAAAATGAAATTATCCCTCCCCGATCCCAATCATGGGTAGATGCTACTCAACAGACTGAGTTAACATTAAGAGAGCATTAACTTACAAAAATAAAACTATAAACGATTAAAAATTACTGTTAGGAAAAAAACCAAAACCAAATAGCATTAACCCACCAGGCGAGAGCCTGGAATCTGCACGCCGAGTTGTATCACAGCTTGCTGTGTGTCCTTAAGCAAGTCGCTGCCCCTCTCTGGACCTGTCTCCTCATGGGTTCTCTCCTGTGCCGACAGCCTGATTTGTGGGCCTCTATAGACCAAGCTTCTCAACTTGGGCACTGTCGATGCTGCTTGGGTGTGTGTGCGGCTGGGGGAGGGGCTGTCCTGTGCTTTATAGGATGGTTTAGCTCCATCTCTGTCCTCTCCCCACCAGATGTCAGGAGCAGGCCCCCTGCCCCATTTATGACAACCAGAAATATCTCCAGATACTGCTAAACGTCGTCCCTTGGGGGGCAAAAATCACTCTGCACTGGGAACCGCCACTCTAGATGATGGTCAGGCCCTGAGGTTTCAGAAGATAACAGGCAGTAACTTCCCACTGTAAAAGTAATATAACCACATGACAAAAAATAAAGAAGGGAGTGGTGGGATCCCGTGCCCCGTGGCACGGGGTCTCAGTGCCCCATGGCAGCAGCCCCCCTGGGTGCGCTGGGAGGGGCTTCGTGGCTCCCCGGAGCCCTGCTGGCTGCCATGGGCTCGTCTGCGGCTCACCACGAGCCGGGCCAACTCGCCGCTCCTGTTGGAGGAAGACACAGGTTGGTGAGCAGCGTTTGAAAGTTGTCTGCGTGAAACCAAGGCCTGGTGAGCCCTAGGCTCACCTGAGTGGTGTCGCCCAGCCCTGAAGGGTCTGATCAATGGCTGATAGGCTTCTCCCCTTGGGGAGCCCCCCAACCCAGCGGGGGACCCATGGGAGCCCTGTCTCTGACTTTGGGCTTAGAACATAAGGGCGACAGAGTGGGATCGAGCTGCCTGTGTTCATGAAGACAAAGGACAGCTGTTGCCTCGTACATCTTCCCGCACCGGCCGTGCCTGACCGCGTCCCTCACACACGCCGGTCACCTGGCATTCATACAGCACGTTCATGCACGTTCATCACGGGAGCCGAATATCCCAGAGCAAATTCTGGAGCCGGCATTTGGGTCTCGGCTCTCCGCCTTCCTCAGACGGCCTCCTCAGCCCTGCGCCTCAGTCTGCTTATCTGTAAAATGGGGCGGCGATGCTGGCTAACTGCTTCCCAGGACGGCTCCCCACTGGGGGGCAAAGGCAGGTGCTTAGAACAGCCAGGCCACGATGCTGGATACACGTGTCCGGCTTCACTCCCCCTGGGGCCCAGACGCTCCTACCGCAGGGCGCGGACAAGTTCAGCAACAAGCCAGAGGACACAGACCCACGTCCACGCACGCCTAAGGACAGTGTGCTTGCCCTCCGGCCCCAGGCTGGGGGTGCATCACTGCCTCTTGGCAGCCAAGGCCGGCATGAGGGCGGAGGCAACTTTGTTCCACGCAGCTGCCGGAACTCCTGTATTTTGTGAAAATCATTCGATTCCGATCCCACCAGCATTCTCAGGGTACCTTCTGTGTGCAAAGCACATCATCCAGTCTGGGGGCAGAATAAACACAGCAGCGGCGCGGAACTAGGCCGACCAGGCGTGCAGACAGGGCTGTAAAGTACAGGTGCCCCAGTAGGAGAACCAGAACCCCCACGCGGGGGAGGCGCGCAGGGTGGGGAAGGCCTGCCAGCGCATCTAGGGGCAGGGACGGGGGCCGGGGGAGAGTAGGGATGTGGCTGCACGGTGGCTGAGCTACGAAAGCAGGCGGGAAAGGCAGGCCGGTGGGGTGCGGAGGTCCACGAGTGTTGTGCTGGGGGACCTTGGGCAATGGGGAGCCGTGGGGGTATCTGAACAGTGGTATGGGGAGGCCGTGATCTGAGCCAGGCCTGGGGGGGTTTCTCTGGCACAGCATACCTGCTGTTCAGGCAGAAAATGAGGGCCAGAGTCTAAGACCGCGGTTCTCAAGGCGAGTCAGAAAGGGGACTCAGACCTATCTCATTGGGTTTCTCCTCCACGGGCACAGTTGGTGAGCGACCATCCAGCCGTGGGCCCGGCTGGTGTGCTCCGGGCTACAGTCCACGGCACTCCACCCAACTGATGGGAGGCCAGGGAGGAGGCATCAGCAGCCCCTGTCACTGATGAGCAAACAGGTTCAGAAAGTTCGAGAACTTGCCAAAGGTCACACAAACCAGTGAGTGATGGAGCAGGAAATGTGAAGCCCAGGTGTGGTTCAAAGGTCTGCCAGGTGTACAGGTTCGTGGCTCCCTCTCTGAACGGCTGCTCAGCGCCTGCTCTGGGCAGGGCTCCGAGCTACACACGGGAAGCCTGGGGCCTGGCACAATCGGCAGCTGAGATCCGAAGCACTCCGCACCGAATCTGGATGGGGACCTAGGCAGCCCCACCGGCACCAGGCGGGTGCGCAAAGGCATGCAAGGACTCGGCTGCATGTCCCGGCCAGGGGATGCGAGCAGCATTTCCCTGCTGCCTCCTCTCCCCCTGCTCTGGGCTCTCCTGTCCTTCCTGCTGCTCGGCCAGCAAGGGGGGGGGGGGGGGGGCGGGGGGGGAGGAGGAAGGATGGGGACACGTAGTCCACCTGACTTCTCAAAGGGGATCTGAGTGTGGGGAGCTCTGGCCATGTCCCTGGGCCTCCCGTTGACCCCTGAACAGCCAATCTACCCCTTCCTTATGGTGCCCTCCCTGCTTGGTGACTCCCCTTTGGCCGCCTCCATCCTGACATTTTTTTTCTTCCCAGTCCTCCATCTGCTGCTGCTTCCCCAGGGGCTCTGACTCGCCCCCATTGGCATCTTTCCATCACTACCAGATCTTTCCTCACTACCAGCTGTCCTCCCCGGCACCCCCCCCCCCATCCTAGTCTCCTCGAAACTTGGGTTTGACCCTGCCATGCTCTTGCTCAAGAATCTTCCTTGGCTCTCTGGGGCCCACAGGCTCCGCCCACCCCTCGCAAATGCCACCAGCCTCATGGAGTCTTTCTAGGGCGACGCTGATGACTCGGCGCTCCCTGGCCTCCTCTTAGTACCTAGAGGACAGTGCCGTCCAGTGCACATATAATGTGAGCCACGTGTGTAATTTTAAATCCCCTAATCATCGTATTCAGAAAGGTAAAAATAGGGGAAGTTAGTTTTAATATGTTTCATTGAACCTAATATTCCAAAATGCTATCATTTTAACATGTCAGTGATGTCAAAAAAACTACTGAGGTATCTTACGAATTTTGTAATACGAGTCTTTGCAATGCCGTGTGCATTTTACGTTGACAGCACATCACGGCTCGGACCAGCCACGTTGGGTGCTCACAGCCCCATGTGGCATGGCGGCCCCGTCGGACACACAGCCCTAGAGGTCCGGCCCGAGCTCCGAGTCCTGACCACCTTCCATGATGTGAACCTTTGCGAATCACTTAGTGCTATGGGTTGAATTGTGTGCCCCCCACCCCGATTCATATGTTGAAACCCTGACCCCCAGGACCTCCAAATGTGGCTTATTTGAAATCGGGTCATTGCAGACGTTACTGGTGGAGGCCATCAGGGCCCTGCTACAACAGACGGCTGTCCTTATAAACGGGCCCCCAGGGCCCAAAGCAGGCACACAAGGCAACACCACGGAACATGAAGGCAGAGACTGGGGTGATGCTTCTGCGAGCCAAGCCACACCCGGGACCGCCAGCCGGCCCCAGACGCTGGAGAGAGCCGCGGCCCCGACTCTCCCGCGCAGTCGCAGAAGGAAGCGAGCCTGCCCACGCCCCGAGCTCGGACGTCCAGCCTCCATGTCGGGTGGGACAATAAACTTCTGTTTGAGCCCCAGTCTGCAGTACTTCGCTACGGTGGCCCCAGCAAACCAAAACACTTGGTTCAAGCGGGCCTCAGTTTCCGCATCTGTGATGTGGGGATCACAGTCGTAGCAGCTAACATTTCTGGAGTCCTTATACAGGCACTCTCCATCCTTACGATAATCCAATGAAACTGCTATTCGTACACCCAGTTTCTCTTCCGGGCGTGGGAAACCAGGTACACGGAGAGGCTGCCCCAGTAACTTGCCCGAGGTAACTCAGCGGCTAAGTCACCAGCCAGGACTCAAGACTGGCCCTGTTCAATCTTGAGTTTACAGCTCCTGAGAGCCCTCCCGGTGGCTGTCCCGTGAGGGGGGAGCAAGCTGCGGACCGCCAGAGCTCAGGAAACAGGAAATATTATACTATTATTGCTTCTGTTTTGTGTTTCTCTCCAGTGCCCCGAGCCCGGGTGCGGTGTGTGCACCTGGGATAGACTTCGGTCCTCTGTGCTCCTCGGGGACTTCCCCCGAAGCCCGGCGGCCTAGAGACTAATGAATTTACTTGCCCTTCTAACCTTCCCAGAACTGACTAAAGCTGGTGCGAGAGAGGTTGAGTTTGCTCTCCATCTAGTGACTCAGAGAAACAGAAACAGAAACTGGGACCTGACCAAGTTATCACAACTAGGTGAACCGGGAGGGTGGGAAACCTCGGGACCACATACGGACCTCGAGCTGATGGAAGGCCTACCGTGGGTCTGGGCGCAAGCTCTCCCCTCGGTCCAGGGGCTCTGGGCCTGCTCTCCAAGCCTGGGAGCCCCCTACCACGGGGCTGACCAGGGGCAGCCAAGGTAGAGAAAAGAATCCCACCGTGGGGAACCTCAGGTGGGACCCGGTTCCCCCATCACAGGGCCAGCAGGGCGGACCGGAGGCCCTGAAGGCCGCTCCCAGACGTGAGTCTAAGGCTGTCTGAGGACAGGAGGCCTTTGCAGGGATGCTCCAGAAGGAAGCGTCATGAGAAGGAAGTCATGAGAGCTCCCTCACTCAGAGGCCACATCTGGGGTCACAGGTCACAGATCTGGCGCCCAGGGAAGGTGCCAGGGAAGCGTGCACATGGATGTGTGTGTGCGGGGGTCCGGCCTGGCCGGCGAACAGCCCTCTACTTACCTCCTGCCTGGCCACGGCGAATGGCGTGGCCGCCTCCATGACCCTAGGCGTGATCCCGCTGAACCGCGTCCTGTAATCCATGATCTCCCCCTCGGGCCGGATGAACTTGTCGTAGAGCACCGTGCCGTGGAGGTCCACGATGCTGCAGCGAGCCAGGCCGCTCCCCTGGCCGGGCCCCAGCCCCACCATCTCGCAGTCTATGGCCACCACCTCGGGGCTGCTCACCATGCTTCAGCGGGACCCTCAGACGTGCTGGAGAGGGGAGGCAGGGGGGTGGTGCATCACTCCAGGGCCAACCGCGGCCCCAGGTGTCCTTGGCCACCACCCTGCCAGCCTGTGCCCTCTGCCCTGTCATGAACACCACCCGGCGAGAGGCAAAGCTGGCCTCTTGCCACCCGGCCCGGCTTCCCGAGCCCAGCGGTCCGGGTTTCCTCGGGACCCGCAGGCCACCCGCCCCCAGACCTCCACCGCCGCCGCCGCTCCCACTCACCTGCCTGCCTCCGCTGCCCTCGGCTCACGTCTGCCTCTCTGGTGCCACTTCTCTGCTATTGCAGTCCCTCCGAGCAGTGACTCATCTCTGACTTCACGCCGGGAATCCCGACCCTGTTTCAGTTTCTGGTTTGTTATCAGGCGAAGTCGGGCCGGAGGCCGGGCACATGGGCTGGGCTGCTCCAGCTCCTCGGGCTGCTGGCAGCCTCCCTGTCCTCGAAGCTTGCCTTTGCCCCTGCCCGCCGCCCCCCACCAAGTGCACAGAGCCCTCCTCTCCTCTGATGGGCTGGCGAGAAGCCAGCGGCTTCCCACACCTTCCTTCCCTTTCTCACCCTCTGTCTGCCCGGCAAATAACATCCCCAGGATCAGGGACCACAGAATGTCCCACAGCTTCCAGGGCCACTACCAACCTAACACTCAGGGACGGCTCTTGAGACACTGCTGCTCTTAATAGGGAGGGCATGAGAAGGTTGGGTGCGAGTGGGGCTGGCCCACCCCCTGCCCCAGGGAAGGCAGGAGGCGGGGAGGGAGCCCCTCGAGTCGTCAGTGCTTTGGGGGCGTCTCAGAACCCACCATCTGTCTGCCCTCAGTGGGCTCTGCCTTTAGCTGGGCTGACACGGAGGACAAGGAAAAGCAAGCCCAGAAGAAGTGCCCACCAGCCCGGCCGCACCCCCTAGGAACTACCCTCCCTCCCAGGCTGGAACCTGACCTCTTATAACCACGCCTGACAACACAGAGAGTGCTCGGTATTTACATGAACAGATGAGTGAGTTGTAGCTGAGACAGAACGAGCTTTCAGTGAGGAAGTCGTCACCACGGACTGGCAGCGAGATTCTTGCCTCCTGCCCTGGGTCCACGAGGAGTAAGCTTTGAGCAGTGGGATCTGATTGCCCCCAGATGTCACCAAGGTTTGTGGCTTGGAAAGGAATTTCCCCAGGTCCCTGGTGTTTTCACCAAGCCACGTCTGACTGTAGCAGACCTTGAAAGTTAAATGAAGTCCTGAAATACGTCTAAATGGAAAGGCATGGCTCATGGTTGTCGTTCAATGGGTTCGAGTTTGAGATAGGAGATTATTTTGGGTTCCCATCCTGAATGAGCAACTTTGGCTTGACTTCAGACTGTTTGGGGGCTTTTTGTTTCTCAAATGCATAAAGGGTTGTGGCCCTGATTTAGGGAGAAGATGAAGCAGAATGTGTTACTTTCTGTGAAAGTGCATTGAAAAAGTAATTCCCTAAGGATTCAATTCTACAACCCGCACAGGACCCCCGCACCTCAGGCCTTCACCCTGCTGGCCTCCTCAGGCCCCAGACAGAATACATGCCCACCCCTCCTGTTCTTTGCCCCGCGGTCCGGAGCCTGCTCCGTGACCCCCCGCCCTGCAGTTCCCCTTGGCCCCGTCCCCACCTGCCCGTCAGCTCCCGGGTCTTCCCACCTTCGTGCCCTGCTCCATACTGTCCTTCAAATCCAAACAGATTTCGTTTCCCCACATCTAATCTCTGACACTGTTTGGGACAGCGCTTTGCTCGAGAACCTACAGTGGTTTCCCATTGTCCAGAAAAGAGCAAACCTCAGCTCCCGTGCAGTTTCTGAGACCCGGCCACCTGCCCCACCGGCCTCTCCAGTCGCATCACTGTTTACACCCAAACCCGAGCCCTTTGTATGTTCACCTGGTTCCTCCTCCCAGACGCCCCCCCTCCGCCCCCGCCCCCTGGGCCTCCCATTCTGGGGCATAGGGCCAGTAGGGCAGGATCAGGTCTCCGTCTTCGGTCCCGCTGCACAGGTCGGCCCCTCTCCACGCCTTCACCTCCTCTTCTCACCTCCTCCCGCCGCACGGGCTTTGTCTGGTCCCCAGGGCCTGGGCCTGTGCTATCTGATCTCGAAAAGCTCTGCCTCCCAGTCATCTACCCAATTTGCTCCTTCCTTCTCCCTCGGGCCTCCCACGCAGGCCTTTTTGGCCTCTATTTAAACTATATCTCCTCTCCCTTCTGGATTTCTTCTGTAGGAAGACTTAGTGCCATCGGAAATACCGCGTATTTCACTCGTTCATTTACTGTTCCCGCTCCCACTTGTTTGGTTTGCTGCAAGGCCCCCAGCACCTGGAGCCCTGCCTGGGTTCTGTGGAATTTTTCTGCAGGTGTTGTGTGCACTGAGGTTAGACGCAGGCAGTGTGAAAGCCCAGGGGAGGAAGCTCTGACCCCAGCCAGGGGGAGGGGCTGCTCCTAGGAGGGATGCTTCCGCGGTTTAACTGGTTCACCCTTTGGCCAGACCACGCCACCCCGGCAATCTCAGGTCAGGTGACGCAGGAAAGTGAGTCACTCAGGGCAAACCTCTCAGCTTTGCTAGCCACACGTCCTGCCTCACTTGGCCTGCTTGTGGCTGTGCAAGGTACAGAGGCTGCCACTGTGTGGCCCCAGGCACAGGGCGCAGGCCGGGTGGCTGATTTGTAACAGTGGGTCGCCCCGCTCCCTACAGGCACCCTGACCTTTGATTCCCTGTCTGTCTGTCTCAGCTGGGCCTGTGCTCCAAAATGCGCACGTGTGAATTTCTCAGCCCTGCATGGCAGGCGGAAACGTCTCAGGCGAATGTCAGCAATGTCATGTGGGTCGCGCAGAATCGCTAATGGGATACGTTTTTAAAAAGACCTAAACGGTGCAAAATGAACTATATATCAAAAACGGGCAAAAAGAGGTTGAAAATCTCTACTCGTTAGGGCAATGCAAATTAAAACCAGGATGAGGTATCCCCCCACACCCGCTAGGATACCCTACCCAAAACCCAAACCAAATAACAGTGTGGGTGAGGATGGGGTGCAGCTGGAAAGCTTACGGGCTGCTGGTGGAAATGCAAGCCAGTGCAGCCACTGGGGAAGCCAGTAGGGCCCTTCCTCCAAAACTTCCCAACACAGAACCACCGCGTACGGCCCCGCAGTCTCACTTCTGGGTCTGCACCCGTGGGAACCGAAAGCAGATCTCCAAAGACGCTGTACACCCACGTTCACAGTCACGTTACTCAGCTAAGCGGGGCAGTAACCCGAGTGTTCATCGAGATCAACAAAATGTGGTCTGTGCGTCCAAATACTTGTTCAGCCTTAACGAGGAAGGAAATTCTGACACATACTAAACGTGAATAAACTTGGAGGGCCATCCGCTAAGTGAAATAAGCCCATCACAAAGACAGATGTCGTGTGATTCCACTTACGTGGGGTTATCTAGTTAAATTCAGAGAGACGGAAAGTAGAACGGTGGTGGCCAGGGGCTGGAGGGAGCGGGGAGTTAGTGTTTCATGAGCAGTTTTAGTTTTGCGAGATGAAAAAAACTCCGGCGATTGGCTGCACGACGATGCAAATTACACTCTACAGCACTTAGAAGTGGTTCAGATGGTACCTGGCATGTTACGTGCATTTTATCACAACGAGAACTAAACATTTTCTTGGAAAGCGAGAACGTAGCTTCAGGAGAAACAAGCTCTGTGTTCTACAATAAGGCAGTTATAAAACTTAAAAAAAATAAATGACGTGAACTCTGCAGCTCTAGGACGTTGTCACATCACCTTCCAAGCCCCATCACTTCAAAGGCCTGAGCAGGCAGCAAGACTCCGTGCCCAGCACCCCCCGATCCGTCCGCAAGCCACCCTCCGGCTCTAGCCTGAGAATTCAGAAAAGGGCCACTTCACCCACTTTTCTAATTGAGTTTTATTCCAGAACGAATGGTTTTACAACGAAGCTGATCTTAAAGCCAGTACATTTTCCCGCTGGTAAGCACTCCATCTACCTTCAACCGTAGCCCCGAGAACCGGAACTGCGGCCCGGCTGGGCTGGGAGTCTGGCGCCAGCTGCAGACTTTGAGGGACTCCCGAACAAAGTGCCGGAGCCAGGCCAGCAGAGGTCAGTGCCCCAGCCGCTCCCTGCCCCACAGACAGGGAGGGATCTGGGGACAGGCAACCTGGAAGTAGTGTGGTTTTCGGTGGTGTCTCTCACGTCCTGGCCCGGCTGCGTGGGTCAGACTGACATAAAGACCACGGTCACCCAGCCGCAGGGAGCCGTGAGGACCCGGCACCTCCACGCTGTGTCCTCAGCCCGCCCCCGCGGGAGCAGCCGAGCAAGGACAGCCCCGCTCAACCCCAGGGGTGGGGTGCAGAAGAGGCTAAAAGGGAGCCAGGCCCCGTGCTGGGCACTCAGCATGCGACCCCCAGGACAACCCTATGAGGTAGGCTGCGGCATCATCCCCATTTTACAGAGGAGGAAACGGGATCTAGGGTGAGGTCACACTTTTGCTCAAGGTCTCAAAGCTCTTAAGTGGCAAGCAAAGATGGGGCTTAAAGGTCAGTGGGGACCTGAGCTCTTGCTTAGCCTCAATACCCGCAAACTGCTCCTGGGGAAAGAAGGGTGGCAGATGAGACCCTAATAGAGAACCCATCTAGAAAGTTGCAGGAAACCCAGTGACCACAATGACTGTGGACCAAAGTGCCCGAGAGGACGCCAGCCCGAGTGTGGACACGGCTGCCCCTGCCTGGCCCTCGGCCCACGGACACACACTCGGTCCCCATTCCCACTGGTGGCCTTGCACAGGGTCCCAGAACTCAAACTGCTGTCTTGTTTCTCAGGCTTGTGCTTAAGAGAGCCTCGTGCCTGAGTTAGGTCAAAATTAATATGCCAGCGTCTCCACCCAAAGCTTATCTGCTTTCCCCCTCGGAGCAGAGCCTGGTGACTCCTGGTGCCAGCCCCCCACACATCTAGAGGGGCCCTGCTGGTCCGTCACAGCCCAGCACCGAGTTCCTACTGTGGTGCTAGCCCCAGGTCTAGTTTGGAGAGAACGGAAAGGAATGTTCTCTGGAGCAGCCTTAACTCTACAGGTTCGGGGCATATTCACTCTGAACCTGACAATGCCCGTGGAGGAAGAGGCAGAGGACAGTAAGGGAAGACAGCCGCACCCCAGGTCACTGAGCTAACACCCCAGGGAGGGGACACCACCCCAAGACAGAACAACATAGGGGGGAGGGGAGGCCAGTGACAGTTGGGATGGTCCGTCGGCACACGCCCTCCTCTGGCGGGGTCCTTGCCCACCGGACATTTTCCTACTGTCTATAAAGTGCCATTAGCAAGCCACAGGGGTGGGGGTAAGAGCCCCCAACAGCCCTGGGCAGAGGGAGCCGAGAGCACAGATGGTCCCAACTCCCTGGACCCTGGCAGCAGGCTAGCCGCTCCCTGCCCTGCCGGGGACCACATGCCCGGGGCTCTCCTGCAGCCCCCCGCGCCCCCGCACCCCACTCGGAGGCCACCTGGGGGCCTCTCCTGCCTCACTCCCTCCTGTCCTGCGGCTCCCCCACTCCTCCGCAGGTGCTCTGGGCCAGGTCCTCGGGCCAGTACTGGTCCTCCATGTACTGCTCCATGTCCGTGCTGCTGTCGGGCTCCCGGTCCTCGGGGCGGGGCGGGAGGCTGCCGGCCTGCTGCCGCTCCCACTGCACCTCCACCAGCCGGTACAGCTCCATGGCCGTCGTGGCGTCCTCCACCGACGAGTGCCCATGCTGGCCGGCCTGCGGGCAATAGCCCTCGTCAGCCCGCGGCCCCTGGGAATGGGTGTGTGGGGCTCGGGACGGGGTCGGGGGGAAGCCTGGGTGCTACTCGGGAAAGCAAGGGTTACCGGCTGCCCCGAGGAAGGCCCAGCTCTCAGACGGCCATGGCTCTGCATGGCGTGCAGGGACAGAGCTGGGAACCGTGTGGGGGACAGGTCTGCAAAAGCCCAGCTCGCAAGCCTGTGGCCAGCTGTCACTATTCGCTGGGGACAAGGGTCAGCGGAGAAAACACCCAGGGCTGCCTGTACGTGTGGGACACACCGTGTGTTACCCTGGCCCCCAGGACGGGGGGAGGGGGAAGGACTAGCAGCCTGGAGGCACAGCCACTGCCCTGCCCGGGGCCCCTCCTCGCTCCCACCCCGAGCCCACCGCACGCACCTGGATCTTCTTGTGTAGCAGCTGCAAGGCCAGGTCCTTCAGAGAGACCCGGGTGCGGGTGTGGAGGCCAGGTCGCTGCAGGAGGCTGGGCACGTAAGTGGTGTCCCGGGTGTGGCTCCGAGGGTGCACGTACTTGAGGGCCTGGAAGTCATTGTGGAGCGCGTGCCCCACCACCACCTTGCCCTTCAGGAGCTTGAGGATCTGTGTGTGGACAGAGGAGGGGAGCCCTAAGCCCCACACTCAGCCACGCTGCCTCGGGTCCGAAGCCCGGGGCTCCGACCTGCCAAGCCCCATGGTCACGTTCAGCTCTCTAACTGGTAGATGTGCGCTGCCCATGGGGTGGCTTTGGGCACGCGAAGAAGTCACGCATGGAGTGAGTCTGCTAGCGAGGCAACACAAGCGACTGTGTCCCGCTGGCGCCGGCTCTCCGGGAGCCCTCCCCGCCCTCCCCTCCCCACCAACTCTCTTGGCCCCGCTCGGCTCCCACGTCAGGAGGCCTCCCCCACCACTGCCCCCGACACGAGGACCCTGTGGCTCTCTCCTCGGTGGAGCGGATTCGTCACATTTGCCAAGCACACCTTCAGCGCTGGCACGGTCTCCCCGCCAGCCCTCCATGTCAGCTCAGCGTAAACGCCAGCGACCGTGTTTGACTGGACTAGTGATGCTCAGTGAAGGCTCAGCACACGGAGGCGATCGAGAGACACCCCCTGGCTGACGTCCGGGGAACTGCGCCGGGCCCTGGGAATTAGCCCGCGAGCAGCAGCCACGGGCCCGTCTGTCCTCTGTCCCTCTGCCCCTTGGCCGTGCAGGACTCCACTTCCCAGCCTGGAAACCTTCGCTCTCTGGCTCAGTGCTCACCAGGTGCACCGTCCATGCCTCTCTTCCCTGCCCACCAGCCTCCTTGGGCCGCAGGGTGGCCACGTCCAGGGCCCCAGCCCTCCAGCCCTCGGCGCCCTCCAGCCCTCGGCGCCCTCCAGCCCTCGGCGCCGCGCCTGGCTCTCCCTACCTGCTGTGGGCTCCTGCAGGGTGCTTCTGCTGGCCATGTCCGGCTTATCACTAAACCCAGCCTTCACAGCAGGGGACAAGGTGCCATTTAGACCTCCGAGGTGGGGACCCGCCACCACACTCCAGTCACACACCACCCACCAGCACGTCGTGGGAAGGGATCAAGCACACGCCATACGGGCTGGGTGGGAGCAGACAGGACACGGTCCTGTTCCCGAACCCCACCAACCAGGCCAAGGGAGGCACCAAGGAGCTAGATGTTTGCCGCAGGCCTCCCTTCCCGCTGCTGCTATTCCCGAGCAACACGCCTGTAAATCATCTCCAAACTTTGGGGAAGACATGCTTAAGCCACGTCTCGTGTGAAAAGGGAAGACACAAGACCATGTGTACCAGTATTTCCCCAACTCCCAAGAATAACCGAGGAACATTAAGTAGTTCTGCTGTAATGCTTATTTGGAAGATACATGTTCCAACACGACTGATATATGAGGACACTATTTGAGAATAATGGAAAATTTCACCTTTACCTATGCATGATTCTGCCCTCGAGAAACATTTTAGTGAACGAAGAAAACTGCACCCCGGGCTGCCCTTCCCTGGCTGTCGCCCACCCACACAAGCCCCCGCCTGTGCTCACCTCTTTCTGGGCCACCTGGAAGGGGATGGCCTTGCGCATGTGCTGCCGAGTGACGCCACTCCAGCGGGTGCGGTAGTCCACGATGGGCATCTCCGGCCGGACGTACTTGTCGTAGAGGACGTCGCCATGGTAACTCACCACAGAGCAGCGGGCCAGCTCGCTCACCCGCCCTTGGGGTCCCGTGCCCACCATCTCGCAGTCGATAGCCACGCACTTGCTGGGCCAGGGCCCCGCGGATTCCCTGGGGGTGGGCTTTCTGCTCCATAAGGCACCTCCCGACTCGTTCCTTGAACGCTGCGGCCCGCTGCTGGTGGCTTCAGTGCCCAGCAGTGCCACTGACGGCGTGGGCGGTGGGGCGGACCGTGGCTCTGGGGACATGTCCAGCAGCCCCTGCTCCTGCAGCAGCGCCTTCCGGGCCATGAATCGCTGGTGCTGTCGGCTCTTCCTCTTGTGCTTCCTCCGAAGCACATCCCTGGCCTGCAGGCTAGCCAGGGAAGGGCACGGGCACTGCGCGGACTCAGGGCCTTCCCGGGGTACCATCCCAATCGGCTCAGCACTAGGGGGCGAGCGAGGCCTGGGGGGTGATCTGCCAGCAGGCGGTCCTCTGCAGAGAGAACACACAGTGGTGAGGGGCCAGGTGAGGGGGGTTGCTGGGTGAGAGGTGTGCCCGGCCCGCCCCAGCCCTGCCCCTGCCCCTGCCCGCAGTGCTCACTGCTATGCCACCCTAGAGCCCGGTGCTCTGTCTGGGGCCCCCACACTGAGTGCAGGGCCCCACTGAATCCTCACGGCACTCAGTCAACCCCCCTGGGGCAAATCACTGTTTACTCGGAATCACTAAATATGCCCAACAACCTGAACAAATGTGATTATCCTCATCTCACAGGTGAGCACAGAGGTTAAGTAACCTGCTCAGGTCGGAAGACTCAAGAGCTGACACGAACCCAGAATCCACGGTCTCAGCCCCCAAGCCACAGCTTACCTCCAGGGGCACAAGAATCAACAAGTTTTAGAGAGGTACAGATGTGGGAAAATAAAGGCCACAGAACCAGAGTGTGTGTGTGTGTGTGTGTGTGTATCCATACACACAGACGCACACCCAAGATCCCATTTTTAAGTTTTTAAAATTTAAGTGATCTCTACATCCAGCGTGGGGCTCGAACTCATGACCCCGAGATCAGGAGTCACATGCTCTTCTGAGTGGCTGGGCAACCTAATCCCAGTTTCTTAAAAAACAAAGAATCCTTTGTGAAAGGACAGACCCTCAGAAACTGGAGAAAAAAATCCACAAGGGGCTGACAATAGTTATATTTTTGGTATGTGCTGACCAAAATAAGGTAATTTATTAAGGGACTTTCTACTTCACTCATCACAGCAGTATCTACAGTTTTCAGTAGCCGGGCACGTGGCTAAGTCACCACAGACTGCAGGCAGGGGGACTCGTAAACCGGCTCAGCTTCCAGAAAGAAGAAACCGAGAAGGGAGTGTGGGCAGGTCCCTCCATCACTGAACACTGGAAATGTCAGAAATCTGGGTGGGTTTGCAAACCCCACGCATGAAGCCAGCGGCTGCCCAAGAGCAAGGGGCCGTGCTTGGAAAGCTTCACTCACTTGCTGAGTCAGCTGGCACGTGTTTAACAGACCAGAAAACCGGGAGCTCCAGTAGGCAGAGCAGGGTTTAACTCAGCTCTTTAGAAGTTACCTGACCTGCTGAGCTTCTGCTTCCTTGCATGAGAAATGGCCCTACTGCCGCCTTTCCTGCGGAAGACAAGACCAGACAACACACAGCGTGCTCGCTCTGCAGACATTACATACAGTAGGGGCTCAATAACTACCTGCTCCCTCTCCCCCAGGGAGGGTAAGACTCTCCTCAGGCCGGTAACCAGCTCTTCGCAGGCCAAAGCTGCCTCGGCCGGCCGGACTCGCTGCCCCTCCCAACCCACAGGCCTTCCCCCTCACACAACTCCGCTCCCATCTACACCCTCCAGGAAGCCCCTTGGGACAAGCCTTTATCCCACCAGCTCTGCCCCCGGTGCCAGGTGCCGAGCACACAGTGACAGTGACAAAGGCGGATCCTGGATCCTGGTCTCGGAGAAGCTTAGCCTCCCCACAGAGACAGAAAGCACAGGGTGTGTGCAGGGCCGGGTCCGAAGTGCTAGGGAAGCTGGACAGGCTGGAGGATGATTCTGGGAGGCTTGCTGGAAGAGATTAAATCTCTGTGAAGAAGAAACAGTAACCCTCCAGCTGACAGGGACACCAACTGGTGGCCATGTGAGGGGCAAAGACCGGAAAGAGAAGGAACCCCGGGCTGAGGAAGAGGGGCCCGCAAGAAGCCTGATGCCACTGGGGTGCAAAGTGCAAGGTGGGTCACAGCTGGAACTGGCCCTCTCCCCTTTGTACCACTTAACCACCTGTCCGCACTCGGCGAAGGCCACCACACGCCCTGGTGGTCCTACCCTGAGCCCTCGAGCGGGTATCCCCAGACTGGTCTCTGATCCACTGAGGGCGTCCCAGGGCACCGAGGGCAGTCACTGACTTCCTGCCGCCGACATTGACAATCTAGCTGGGGAGCAAAGAAATGCACCTTCCAGGCTCGACGGCACAACCACCGACGAACTTACTACCCTTGAAGACAACAGTTACATAGCATCTACCTCGAAGCGCTCCGAAGGCAGGGACAGACACATGTGTCTCTGTCCCTCCCCCATAGCCAGCCGGGACGGCATCAAGCAGGTCCTCTTACAGAGGTGAAGCCGGGGCTGCTACCTGCCAGACCGTGGGGACGACAGAGCTGGAGGGGACGGAGAATTGAGGGAGCTCCGCACGTGGAAAAGAGGCCGTCGGACTCTCACGAGGGTGTGCTCAGGATGGGAGCAGCGAACTAAGGACAGACTCACCGGTCCCAGTACTGGACAGACAGAAAGGCCGGGTTAGTGAAAGGTGCCGGCGGAGGGCCCTGTCGAAGGGTTTCGGGAAGACCTGCCAGGAGCACAGAAAGGGAAAGGCATCCAGAGAACAAGCCTACTCCCAAGTCCAGGAGGCAAACACCTGCACTGGGAAAGCACAAGGAGGCCATTCATGGGTGAGGAGACAGGGTGAAGGGAACAGTGAGAGATCTCTGCTTCTGGAAGGCGGTTAAAGTCTGGGCATAATCCAGGGACTGATGGGGAACAGGATCCCTACTACCTTAAAGGAAGAGCTCTGGAGTCCAATCGGCCATACCAGCGGGGGTGGAGATGAAGAGGCATGGGGAGGAGTGGTACTCGGTGATGCCAGATCAAGGCAGTGTGACCCATCCTGACTCATCCTCCCTCTGGCTCACTCATCCACTCCCCAAGAAGCCCTCTCCCTTGTGTAAGTGCGTGTGACTATAATCAACAACCTCGTCTCGGCCGGTCACACATTCGAGCTGATGAATACAGAACCTCAATTTGCCTCAGCCCAGCAATAGGGAGAACGGGGCTCCTTCCCTTCTCTGAGAGGGCTCTGGGCCCTGCAGGTCAGGAGCTGAGCCCAGGGGCAGGGTCGGTGGCCTCCCTGACCTTGCTGGCAAGATTTCAAAGCCAGAAATTAAGTTCCCTGCGAAAAAGTGGCCTCGGCTTTCGAGAGATGAAAGCAAGTCCTCTTCTACAGGCCCTGACCCTGCTGACACCTCAGAACCAACAATTAATTATCTAGGACAGGCCTAGGAGTTCAGCAAGGTCCAAGAGAAGTTTGGCTCAAATAACACAACACTTTCCGTAAGGACACACTCAAATCTCCCTCCAGCTGGGAACCATCTCCTCGGGGATCAGCAGCCACTGGCCCTTCCTGCAGGGTTTGTGGCCTAAGGCAAGGACCCTAGCAGCAGAGCCCCCAGAGCAAAGGCCCCAAAGGAGCCACGAAGGTACCGTCCCCGGCTATGGCAGGGCTACCCACCGGCTGGCTGATCGGGGAAGGCGGCAGGCGGTTGTAGGCCCACTTCTTGGTGCTCTGGCACTAAAAGCTGGATGGCCTGGACCAAGTCAGCATCCCCTGACCACAAAACGAGGGTTTATTAAAACCGAGGGTAGAACTAGGTTTGGGGCTTCCCCCAAAGCAGTTAGAACGTCTGTTTAAAACGCCGATCCTCAGGCCTACCGCCCCTCCCCCCCCCGCCGACCTAACTGCCATTTTGGGGAACGGGGTCTGAGAAGTCGTATTTTGCAGAGCGCGCGACCCCACCCCCCGAGCCGTCGTACTAACTAGCGCCCGAATTTGAGAAAGCCGGGCTCGCTGAGATATACCCCCGAGCCACTCGAAGTTCTGGGCAAGGCAAGGAGAGCCCGGGAGCCCCGCACGATCTCCCCCTGCGGCCCGAGTTCCCCGAGGAGCGCCGCGGGGGAGGCCGGGCCTTAGCCCGGAAGGGACTCGGGCGGTGGTCACTCGCTGGCCGCAGTGGCGGGGCCAAGCCTGCCAGGCCGAGCCCCAGCGCCCAGCGCCGCCCCCGCAGGCCCCAGAACCCGGAGCAGGGCGGGGACGCGGCACAGGCGGCACCCGGGGCCGGGCCTGCACACCCGCGGGCCCCGAGAGCCGCTCGGCCGGGCGCCGGGCGGTCCTCACCGCAGGCCGGAGGCGGACACCGCGCGCGGAACCCGGGGCCGCGGAGACGCCACGCCAGCCGTCCCGGGCCCGCCGACCCCAGCAGGGTCCCCCAGATCACCTGAAGCGCCGCGCGTGTCCTCCGGCCCGCACGTGGTGTCCAAGCAGCCTGCAACTCGCACATGCCCGGGCAAGCCCCGCTCCGGCTGCATCCCCATTGGGTGCCCGAACGGCAGCGCCCGCCTAACGCTTCTTCTGATTGGCCGGTAGCCTGGCTCGCGGCTGATAGGTTTAAGGCAGCAGAGGGGGCGGGGACCCCTAAAGGGGTGTGGTTTGTGCCGGGAGCGGAGTCAACCCCTGAGAATTTTTAAACCAACCCCAGGGGAGAGTGTCTCCCACGTCCCGCTCCCATGTGTGTCCTTCCAACCCCAATCCACCCCTCTTCCTGGATCGGGATGTGGCCTCCTACGAGCTGCGTGCTGCTAAACGCGGAATGGTTTACAGAAGACACACCCACATTTGCAGAATGGGGAGTAATAGTCCCTACCTCCTCTCCGCCGTGGGGATTCAGAGAAATACTGTACATGAGGGGCACTAAAGAAAGATTTTTAAAGTCAGGTTTGCTCCTTCGGCGCTAGTCTTTCATTTATCCCTTTGCAATACTTTCTTCCTAAGTATTAAGTTCCTACTGTGGCCTCAGCCCTGGGATACGCAGAATAAACACAATCCTTCAATCTCCAGTTGCTCGAGGGCTGGCTGGGTAGCAGATAATCCACTGCGACGTGCATAATAACAAGAACAATAATAAACAGTTCATGTTTATTATGTGAGCACCACTGTGTGCCAGGCAACATACATATGTAATCTGCACAAGAACCCCATGAAATATGAACTATTATTATTTCTGTCTTACAGTTAAGGAAATTGACCCTCAAAGAAATTAAGAGGAAACAGCTAAGGTCCAAACAATACCCTTACCAAAGTAGTCTGAGTCCTCCTAGCTCCCTTTTGCAAGCAGAGGACATTGCAAAGGTACCCAGAAGGCTAGGGGTTCTCGTGTCCAGGAATCTGCTACTTCTGACTGGAATATATATTTGAAGGAAGCAGGACAAAAGACAAGGCCACTAGAGAGATGAAGTCCCTCTACTCAGACTTCTGATGGCTTTGGGGATCTAGGAGGAGTTTAATCCCAAACTGGTTCATTTGCATCTGGGGAAGCTCCCTCTGGCTGCTGAGCAGAGAGGAATGGGTTAGATCTGGAGAAGGAGGGATTGGGGGTGATGGTGGACATTCAGGCAAGGTAAGATCCTGGTGGTCAGCGTGGTAGAGAGGATGGTGCAGTTTCCAGAGCTTCTTAGGAGGCAACAGCGGTAGGGCAGAGAGTGGTAGGGAAGAGGACATAAGGTCTTCAGACATGGACGTTTTGTGAGAGCTATAACTCTGGGGACAAGGAGGGTTTTCAGGGACGCAGTATCCAGATCCTCTACTCCCATGGGGCTGGACCTGAGTACAAGCCTGGAGTCCTTGAGGTTCAGCCTTCTTCTTCCCTTTTATAACGAGCTCCCCTTTTATAAGAAGTTTCCGGCTTTACAAAGGAAAGTCTCATGCACACACTCATGCTGAATCTTTACCTGGGGAAATAAAAGTAGTGTCCAGGGAGGAAAAACAAGAAGACAGTTCTAAATATGGGTTATTGCTGAGAACTGGGCAAGTCAGATGGTTTCTGATTTACTTTCCCTGTGACCCAAGGAGGATTTAATCATATTGTCAGCTAATAGGTCATTTAAAATATATATTTTATATATTTATTTAAAAATATAAAATATAGGGCGCCTGGGTGGCTCAGTTGGTTAGGCGACTGCCTTCGGCTCAGGTCATGATCCCGGACTCCCGGGATCGGACTCCCGGCTCTGCGGGAGGTCTGCTTCTCCCTCTGACCTTCTCCCCTCTCATTCTCAGTCTCTCTCTCTCTAATAAATAAATAATCTTAAATATATATATAAAATATAAATTTATATAAAATAAAATATAAAATTTATATGAAATATAAAATAAATATATATTTATTATATATAATAAATATATATTATTTATAAATATATATAAATATATACTCTCAATGTATAAAATAAATAAATATATATTTATTTATTATAAATATTTATATATTTATTTATATATTAATATAAATATATATTTATTTATTTTATATATTGAGAGTAGGTAATTATCAGGAGTTAAAAGAACTGAGAGACACTGACAGAATAAACAACCTCCTTCCACTTCTATCTGTTTTTTATGTGGACAATGTTTATCAGGGCTTACAAAAGGCCCTAACTCTGTCTCGTTCTTGGAAAAATTAAAATTCATCCCTAGACCTACAAACTTATGGGAAAAATAACTGGCTTAACCTACCTCTTTAAGAGACATATTTTCCATGGTGCTTCTAATGAAAACTTATTTTTTATGTTTAAAGAGGCTCTCTCCTGTAATGAAATGCTACTTATTTGTTATTTGATCACTTTGTACTGAAAACGCTTGCAACAATATCACATTTAGAAGGGGAAAAATGAACACCTTTTTAGAGTTAACGAGATCAAATTTATGTCCATAATTTTGTGACAGAAAGGTATGACTGGCTGCTCCAGAAAATACTGCCAAGCATGAAAATATTATGCTGGGATTAACTCTAAAGCAGACACATGGAAATAGAAGTTCAGGAAGGAAAAAGAATGTTGCATACAAGGTAAATGAAAAACAAATCGGGACTTAGTAAGGAGAGAACTTATTTGAAAGGATTATTGGGGGCAGGGTGGGCGGAGGGGAGAACTATAGTCCTAGGGGGAGGGCTCTGACCAGAAGGTCCCCTCCTTTAGGCAAAAAAGGTTTGCTTTTATGGGGAGGAGTAAACAAGGCTAGAAAGAATGGGGATGGGGAGGAGGGATGAACAGGAGTGGTCCAACCCAATGTTCAGATGGTAGGTCTTAGGGCAGTTGGGAGATTGTTTTCCCCTGAGGCCTGTTCTCCAGAGGGTCGCTAAGGAGGAATTATAAACTGGCTCTGACTGAGGGTGGGCCATCCTTGAGGACCCTAGAGGAAGAAGAGAAGCTTAGCCAAAGTTCGGTTAACAAGCATTTTGTTCTGATTGGTCAGTGTGCCCAGCAGCTGGACTAACCACTGAGGAGTGAAGGAACGCACGGTTGGAGAGTCTGCGTGCGCCATGCCTCCTAGGAGGTAAGCTAAGGGGAAGCCATGAGTCTTACCTCAGTCAAATGGGACCGTTTCTTTGAAGTCCTTTCCAGAACACGAAAGGATTCGAGAATTTCTTAACCTTTGCTTTTTTGCAGTAGCACAGGGCTCGGGTAAAATTCAACATTGTCAGTAAGAGTTTTTCATTTATTTTTAAAATAGATAACATCAAATTGCTATGATATTTAGACTTCACTACATTCATTTAAGCACACTTTTGTTTTTTTTGTTTTTTTTTTTTAAAGATTTTATTTATTTGACAGAGAGAGATCACAAGCAGGCAGAGGGCAGGCAGAGAGAGAGGAGGAAGCAGGCTCTCCAGCGAGCAGAGAGCCCAATGCGGGGCTCGATCCCAGGACCCTGAGACCACAACCTGAGCCGAAGGCAGAGGCTTAACCCACTGAGCCACCCAGGCGCCCAAGCACACTTTTTTTTAAAACAAGATATCAATATTTGCAATACATCCTTTATAACTACATACACTTAAGATTAAAAACATTATCAAGTAGGGGGGCACCTGGGTGGCTCAGTTGGTTGAGAATCAACTCTTGATTTTGACTCAGGTCATGATCTCAGGGTTGTGAGATGAGCCATGCTAGGCCTGGACCCTGCTTAAGATTCTCTCTTTCCTTCTCCCTCTGCTCCTCCCCCCTTGTGCACTCTCTCTCAAAAATGAATAAATGAAATATTAAAATATATATGTTATCAAGCCGGGGAACCTGGCTGGCTTAGTCAGTGGGGAGTGCAACTCTTTTTTTTTTTTTTAAGATTTTATTTATTTATGTGACAAAGAGGGAGAGATCACAAGTAGGCAGAGAGGCAGGCAAAGAGAGAGGGGGAAGCAGGCTCTCTGCTGAGCAGAGAGTCCAACATGGGGCTCTGAGACCATGACCTGAGCTTAAGGAAGAGGCTTAACCCACTAAGCCACCTAGGTGCCCCAAGCGTGCAACTCTTGATCTTGGGGTTGTGAGGCTGTGAGTTCAAGCCCCATGTTGGGTGTAGAGATCACTTTAAAAAAATAAAATATTTATATATATTTCTTAAATATATAAATAAATATATTTATAATTATAAAAATGTAAAACATATTATAAAAATATATATTTATATTTTATATATTATCAAGCAAATATATATATATATATATATATATATATTTTTTTTTTTTTTTTTTTTTTTTCCCAAGCAAAAAGGTTGAAAGTCCCCAGGTATATAACACAGATGGCTCAATGCTGCCATCTTGACTGTGGATGGCAATGTCCCCAGCACCACCTTTAGGGACCTCACCCTCCCATTCCTGGAGTGAAAATATCAGAGGAGTGAAAAGCCCCAGAGGCTGGGGCTTCTTTTTTTTAAATTTTTTAAGATTTTATTTATTTATTTGACAGAGAGAGAGAGAGAGAGAGATCACAAGTAGGCAGAGACAGGCAGAGAGAGAGAGGGGGGAAGCAGGCTCCCTGCTGAGCAGAGAGCCCAATGTGGGGCTCGATCCCAGGACCCTGAGATCATGACCTGAGCCAAAGGCAGTTGCTTAACCAACTGAGCCACCCAGGCGCCCCGAGGCTGGGGCTTCTATATAGCGGAACTCCTTTGAGCTGGGCTTGGTGGGAGAAAGCCCATAACCCAAGTCTTGTCACTATGGACCCCACGCTTTCCCCCTCCACCTTCCCAATCCCGAAGCATTTTGAGACATGGGACTTGATCGGTACTGCACTTATAAATCTTCATTGCCATGGTCAAAGCATCATTCTGCCTACCTGTGTACCTGTTTTGAGGACCATTTGGGATGCTATGAGATTCTCATGCTGCTGGGCCAGATGCAGACTCAAAAGGGGGTGTCAGTCTGATCATTTTTTAGGCCAGTGGTTCTCTAAGTGTGGTCTTGGGGATTGGTTGGACCTACTAGGGCAGAAATCCAGAGGGGGCCCAGCAACCTGTTTTAATGAGCTGACCAACCGCTTTTGTGTTCTTGTTCCAGTTTCAGAGTCCTTGTTTAGAGCATATGGACCGGACGAAACTCTGGGAACCAAATGAAAATAATTTGCTCATTTTATTCAAGCAGATTCCCTCTGTATAGCACTCTTGATCCAACAGTGTCTTTGGACTTACCCAGACACAGCCTGTCACCAGGACACTCAGGGTACCTTCATACCTTCCTTCACCTTCTGAGAACTTCCAGGATTCTTAAACACGGGTCAAGTCTCACGTGACCGATTTTTTTTTTTTTTTTAACGGAAAAGGGAGGGGAAATGATCCAGGGGAATTGTATCCTCCACTGTTGCTGGTTCCATCTAGACTAGGAAATTTCTTCACATATAAAATTAGCCCTTGGGTTAATGTGCCAGGGTGCCAGGGCAGCTCAGTCGGTTAAGTGTCAGCCTTTGGCTCAGGTCATGATCCCAGGGTTGTGAGATCAAGCCCCACGTCCGGCTCCCTGCTAAGCGGAGAGACTGCTTCTCTCTCCTCCTTCTACGTGTGCGCCCTCTCTCTCTCCGTCTCTCAAATAAATAAATAAAATCTTTAAAAAAAAATTAGGGGCGCCTGGGTGGCTCAGTGGGTTAAACCTCTGCCTTTGGCTCAGGTCATGATCCCAGGGTGCTGGGATTGAGCCCCTGCATCAGGCTTTCTGCTTAGCAGGGAGCCTGCTTCCCCCTCTCTCTCTGCCTGCTTCTCTTGCCTACTTGTGATCTCTCTCTGTAAAATAAATAAATAAAATCTTAAAAAAAAAATTAACCTTACATTTGTGGTCCTCAATCCTGGCTGAACCCTGGAATCGCCTGCAGAGCTTTAAGAAATACTGATGCTTGGTCAGACCCCAAGATTCTAATTTAACAGTTCTAGAGAGAAGCCTGAACATGCTGATTTTTTTAAGGCTCACCAGGGGATTCCAGTTTGCAGCCAAGACAGAGGATCTCCGCGGAAGCACAGCTACCTACAGAACCCAGCAGAGGGCGCTGCGTCCCTGCTCATCCGGGGAACCAGACGTGCGCGCCGGAAACCTGGAGGGCTGCTTGCTGGTCGCACAAATGGGGGTACATGCCGTTGAGGAAAGGGCACCCAGATGTCCTGACCCTTGGATCACCAACCCTTTTGTGTTCTGAGACACCTATAAAGTTACATTAAGAAGTAGTAAGCTATGCTGCTGAACGACCTAGAGGTAAGTCACACACCCTCCCGATCCTTGGTTTCTACTTAAAAAACAAAACCCCCGAAAAAACAGGGTGGGATTGGGGAGGGAGGGGGGAATCTATGGCCTATACTCATTCTTTCAATATTTATTGAGCCTTCTGGAATGGACAGGATACTGATCTGGGGAAGGGAAAGATAAACATCTGAATGGGCTAAAACTGCCTGACTGGGGACACTATATGAGGGAGATGGTCGTTCTCTCGTGTTCCTACTTCAGGGAAGGGCCCTGTGGCTGCCCAGGTCAGGGAAGAGAAAAACCATGAAAGAGGAGGCAAAAAGACTGCTACTGAGTATTCACATACGCTATCACGTATGACGACACTTCTCTTGCTTAATTATCACTAACAAGCTAGTAATTTATCGTTGTGATAAATTCCATCTTATAAATGAGGAGCCTGAGGCTCAGAGATGTTAAGTTGCTGGCTCGAAGTCACACAGCCAGTGAGTGGTGGAGCCAGGATTAGAACTGGGGTGTCTGACTTCAAAGCCCCAATTCCATTCCCACCCCCCAGGGAGTGCCTACTAGCTCCCTCTGTTTACATTCTGCTACATTCTTGCAAGGGCTCTCTGACCCATCCCTCAACTCCGGAGCGCACCCCACTTTGCTCCCCAGATGTGGGTTTCACCGAGGCAGGATCTCTCCCCCTTCTGTCCTCACACTGGAGGCTGAGGGCTGTCGGGGAGCGATTTGACTTCCTTCCTCTCTTGTTCCCCAGCCCGGCCCCAAAGAAGGGCAGACACCCACTGAGTGACACCAATTTGCAGCCTTCTCAAGTGTGAATGAGATTTCTAATAGGATCGGTTGCCCACTGGCCTCAGGCAGGGGCAGGAATAAAGAGAAATTTAAGAGGCAGGAAATGGGGGAGAAGTGAGCCGGTTTGGAGGAGCTGACTGAAGCAGTGACAGCAGCAGCTTCTGGTGGGAGTGAGGGGCTGATTCCTTCAGAGAGGTTAAGTTCTTTGCCAAAGGTCACACAGCTGCCAGGTGTTAGAAGCAGGGTGAGCTCAACTCCTGGTTGTATTTTTGGCATGCCCCAAAGGAGTCCAACTCCTAACCCAACTGAAGTTGGTAAGGTGCTTTAGTGTTGAGATTTTTCCAGCCTTTTTGCCTCCCAAGGCTACTGACCAAACCTTCCCTTCCTTGGCTGGAGCGTCCCAGGGTGCCTTGTGCCTGCTGTGTGGGTGAAGAAGGATGGGAATGTACTTGGAAAGGTCCCAGGAGGGCATTTGGGATTGTCGTTGGAAAATGTGCCCCTACTGAAGGTCTCATCACAGGGACTTGGTGACCGCCTTAGGGCAAGCTGCCCCCCACACAGAGCCGGGCAGAGAGACTGGGAAATGGTTTTTGTGGTAACTGCTGCTGTCACATGGTGGGGGGCTCCAAGCACAACTACCCAACCTCGGTTTCTCCCTTGGTGATGCCTCTGGACCCCGCAGCACTGAGGCAGATTCTAGGGCTAAGAAGTGGCACCCACAGAAGTACACTCTTAGGTCTGGGGTAGGCAGCGGAAAAGCCCCCCGGGAGCCGGGGAAGGGGGGCGGGGCGGAGGGGGCGGGGCGGCGTGATCTCCGCAGTCGGCACGAAGCAGAGTCGCGGCACGAAGCAGAGTCGCGTGTGCCCTGAGTTCACGCTCCTTTGTACCTGCATACACCGCGGCTCTCTCCGGCAGACACAACCGAACCGTGCTTGGGGGTGAATTCGTGAGTAATGAGAAGGATTGTCTCTCTGGGTCCTTTAGTGATGTGTTAGCAGCGCAGCGCGCCGGAGGACTGACACCCCTATCCCCGCACCCCTCCCACCGTGCTTCTTAGCTCACGCTATAATTTGTCCTTGTTTCTGGAAGAGTCTGCTTGAGGTGTGCTGCCTGTGGGGTGTGCAGGGTGGTTTCCACAGGTGTTTTCCAGGACATAAAGCACAAAAAGAACACTTGGAAGAAGAGCCAGAAAGGGGGGCGCGGCCCTGCCCATACCCCGCTGCGGTGGCCGGCACCATGCGGCAGACTGGGACTTGTTGTTGGACTCAGTGAGACAACAACAAAATCACTAGTCTTCCAGATGGGGCAAGCCGGTCCAGGCCTGCACCCTAGTCTCTCCCGCGGGTGACTCCTGGCGCATGCGCAGTCAGCCCGCACGCGCTCCTGGGGGGCCAGCGCTGCTTCCCCGCGCCCACCGCCCAGTCCTCTTCCCCAACCTGCGAAGTCTCAGCAGCCTCTGCTCAGAAAGGGGAGGGAGGAGGATGTCTTCTTGACTTGTTCTTGCCCCCGGAGTGTTTCATTTTCTGTAATGAACATACTTATTTAATAATGAGATCTTATTTTTAAAGGGAGGCAGGCGGGCAGTTCATTTCTCTACCTTTCTTCATTAATCAAAAAGCAGGGCATTATCATGGGGATGAGGAAAAAGGAAGGAAAGACTCCAGGTAATGGTGACCCCTCTCTACCAGGTCCCACCTCTCCCCAAGCCCTGCAGCTCCACAGTCATGGTCCCTGGTGAAAATCCTCCCAGTGCTGACTGGTCCACAGCCCAGAATGAAGTGTAGTGCGGGGGGGGGGGGGGGGGGGGGGGGGTTGGGGCAAGCAGAATGGAAAGGAGAGGAAAAAGGGAACCAGTTGTGAGTAGGGGGAGGGTGGCCTCCCGGCCCCGGCGTCCCCCTTCCCTGAGGCCCAGTGCTGGGCTCCTCAGGGAATTGTCCCAGCCCAGGTCACCAATGCAGGAGAGGCAAGTCCGTCCGTGTCATTCCCCCCCCCAAACCCCCATCTAGCCCACCCTTTAATTGCACTAGCAGGACATATCTGCTTCTTAATTGGCAAAAGCCACAATATCCTGGTGGCTCAGAGAGCACGGCCCTAATTTTATTTCTGCAGCAGCTGAAGGATAATTACCCTCCCCTATTGGTGCTGCTTTTAATTCTTTCTGTTTTTGATTGAGAACTCTCCCGATGTGGCCCAGCTCTCCAACCTCGGGTCTGTTCCCTCCATCCGGAGTAGGGCAGGGCTTGCTGGGAGGCACAGAGGGACGACATGGAAGAGACTGGCAGTGCCCAACTCTGAGGCGCAACACCTTCCAGCTGTTTAGCCCTCTCCATGAGAGCAGGGGCTCTTTTGCTCATTATTATATTCCAGTGCATACCACAGAGCCTGGCTCATGAAACTGGTTAGCAAAGAGGTAGGATTCAGAGACAGTTTGATCGTGAGGTGTGAATATAATAGATTCATTTTCATTAGCTCTTTCCTGGCAGGACCAATGAAAATGGACATGAGCCCAGTTTTCTTAAAAACTGGCTCTTAAAAAGAATTTTCTTCCCTGGGGCAAATAGTACATTATATGTTAATAAAAATTAAAAAAAAAGAGAGAATTTTCTTAAAGACTCTGGGCTCTTTCTGGATTGGGTGAAGGTGCAAATAGAGGGGCACCTGGCTGGCTTAGTCCATGGAACATGCAATTCGTGATCTCTGGATCATGGGTTCCTGCCCCATGTTGGGTATAGAGCTTACTTAAAAAAATAATAAAATAAAAAATACATTATTTTTTTAAAAGATGCAAATAGCAAAGGAAGCCCAGAGAAAAAGCAGTCTTAGAGAAAAGTACCTTGAAAATATGACCTGCCCTTGAGCCCACCACATCCCTTTCCCCACTTCCAGTTTCTTTCCTCTGAATTTAGAGCCATCCCCTTGGCAATGCTTGTTTCCATGGTTTCCTCCTTGACAATGATCCCCAATCCTCTCCTGTCTTTTTCCTCCTGACAGTAATGGGTGATAGGGATCCTCAGTGTGGCCACTCCATGTAACCATGGTAACGATGAACTGAGCCTTCATTTATCTTTTGTAAATAGAGCTAGGGAATAGAAGCTTTTGGAAGGAAGAGATGGGGGAGGGCCCAGGGCTAGAGCTGCCATTGTCATAAAGAGGAAGTTAAGGGACTTGTCTTGATACTAGCCCGTAGGATTCAGTTCAAACATTTGTTGGGCCCCTATTTTAAGCATGACTAAGTTCCAGGGAATCAAAAGTGTACAAGAGATAGCCCCTAATATTGAGGGCTTATAGTCTAGTGCTGGGGATCATGGTGCCACTGAAACCCTGGCAGAGATGGGGCCATTAAGGGAGGTGGCCCTTGAGAACCCCACCATGATCGAGCATCTGTCCACTCCAAACATTCCTTCCAGGCAAGAACCAAGAGAAGACTGACCAAGGGAGTCCGTGCTCACACTAAGCCTTCTTCCAAACTGTTGTCAGAGTTTCTGTCTTGGAAGGGGAGGAAGTTTAATGCCGCTTTCTTTTACACAAGTGTAGGCTAATGGCAGAATCCCCAAACAGGACTATTTGGTGTAAGGAGAAAGGGAAAAAACAAAAAACGAACAAACAAAAAAATATACCTGCCCAACTCCAGTGCCATGAGGGATTGGGGATAATCTCCAGTTTCAGGGATCACCATCACCTACCTGCCACAAGCCTTCCTAGAAGTGATGTATCTGCTCTTGCATTGGAGTCACTGAACTGGAAGGTCCTCAACTCCACCCATCCAGATTTTTCACTTGTCACTGAAAATGCAAGCCAAAGGAGTAGCTATGAAGAATTAAAGTAGAAAACAACACTACCGGGGACACCAAAATTTGGATAGAATGAATCCGAAAGCTGAAGTACATGTTCATCATAGGTAACACAGCTCTTCCATTTTCTAGCTTCCCCTCCTCACCCCCAAAAGTTTTCACTAAATCCCTAAGGGTGGGAACCAATTCTGAACTTCTAGGAGAAATCACAAAGATTCTCTGGGCTTTTCTTTTTTTCTTTTCTTTTTTTTAAAGGATTTTATTTATTTATTTGAAAGAGAGAGACACAGCAAGAGAGGGAACACAAGCAGGGGGAGTGGGAGTGGGAGAGGGAGAAGCAGGCTTTCTGCCAAGCAGGGAGCCGATGCAGAGGTGATCCCAGACCCTGGGATCATGACCTGAGCCGAAGGCAGATGCTTAACCAACTGAGCCACGCAGGCGCCCCGTCCCTGAACCTTTCATATGCTGATACCAATAACCTGCACTGACTTGGAAAGATAATCAAGATATGTTTTTAAATGAAAAGAAAAATCCATAGAACAATGTATTTTTTTGTTCAAGAAAGCTATAACTAACTAGGTAGCAAAATTTGTTCTTGCAAGTCAAATGCAATCTGGATTAGTCAACGTTCCTGTGTCCTAGAACTCTTGAGTTCCATCCTTTGCTATTGGGTGAAACTAAGGCCGAGTCAAACACTCTGGGCACCCTGTTCACTCAGCTAGTCAGAAAAGGATAAATGGCATCCTCTGATTGGTTGACAAGGCAATACAAACTAACCAATGAAATAATGCTTTTCCTTTTCTGGCCAATAAGATCTCAGTTCTCTTCTTGAAAGGGAAGTAGATCTTTTGTCCATAAAGAAAATGAGCAGAAAAGGGAATAATAATTAAAAACAAAACAAAACACTGTTGCTATGGGGCTAACGGGACAATATTGATGTGATCTATGATAGCTGCCCCAGAGAATTCGTAAAGGAGGCACTTCTTTGGGAAGAAAAGTACAAAAAGCAGACCAGCTGTCTGGTCTGTATTAAAAAGAAGTTTCTATAGTAACATGTGAAGGAAAAGAATTTTAATGTAAATCTCCCCAAAACTAGCCAGTCAACGGAGGGTAATTTTGACCTTCAATTTAGATTGAAGCTATAATGATTATTTTTTTTATATTAACAATGTGTGAAGGAAAAGGCAAGGAAGAGAAAATGAAATGTGTGTTTATAGATGCAGATCATCTCAGATAATGAGAGTTACTGCCTGAAACAGAGATTTCTCGATTGTAAGTCATAGCTTGGCTTAAAGCAAGATTTCATTTTGGAAAGGGAAAGTTCATGGCTCTTAGGGAAAAGTATTCTAGGTGAAATAGTGCACAGAACACAAGCTGTCCTATTAACTTACTAGTGATGTCCCTTGAAATCATTCTGAGACAGTTACAAATGCCTTTGGGAAATGATGGGTAAAATGATTCCCCACAGATAGTACAAATGAATGCAGGTGGATAAGGCTGACAGGTGAAAAATGGAGTCAATGTCAAGGGAAGGGAAGAAGATCAGAGGGTTAGAAACGTTGAGAGCTGCATTTGCTATGAAGGCAGGCTGGAGAGGAAATGAAGAGAGGACAATCTCAGGGAATCAAAGGCAGGTGATGCCAGTGGCAATTTGCTAAGGAAGGGACATTTCTACCTACCTGTGCTGTGTGGTCTGTGGGGAGAGGAGAAAAGAGGAGGTGATCTAGAATTGAGCCCTCTTCCCATGGCGATCATTGTTTAGGGAGGGAGGAACCACTGGCCAAACCAAGGAGAAACACTCTCTTTACTCTCTGTACCACCTTTGGATAATTTGCCTGGTTTCCTGCCATTCATCCATGAAGAACAAATATGTTTTTCTCATTTAATGGTTAAAAAAAGGGGGGGGGGGGAGAAGATCAGCCCGTCAGACTAAGGGACTAGAAAAAAAAAAAGGAAGAAAAAAGCCCTAATTATCAATCCCACAGAAAGCGCAGAGTAGGATATGATCACCTCAGTGAAGGAGGAGGGGGAGAGTGGTAAGGGTTGCCATGGTGGAAAGGTAGCTGCCTCCCCGTGAACCTTGACTTAAAAAGAAAAATTCACCTTCCAGGATTTCCTTTTAAACCCCTGGGACTTTGCAGGACTGGTGGAGATTCTCATCTAGCCCAGGGAAGGCAGGGGCTCCCCAGCAGATAATTTAAAGAATCAAGGTGTTCACGGATAATCAGTGGCCAAAACCCCTCCACTCACTGTAACCAAGGCAACTGGAGGCTGGGGCTGGTTGCCTAGTAACCACACTCTAGCTCCGGGGTCCTGTCCCCCCTCCTCCTCCCCCACCTCCGTTAGCCCTTTTGTGATAATGTCTTTCCCTCCGGGCTTTTTTCCTCTCTGGCAAAAAAGTCATTCTGCTCCTTGTGTAAAGGACACACTCTGGGCTCCCTTGGCTAAAATTGAGGACCTTGATGTTCATTTTGGACAGATTTCACCTACACCCAGATATTCTGACCTAGATAAAATGTGCTTCTTACCTCGGCCTCGGTATCTTCTCCCTCTATCCCTTCCTTCATCCACGTTAGGGAGTTCGGAGGTTGAGGGGAGAGAGGGAGAGAAGGAAGAAGTGGGGTGGGTGGAAGCGAGAGAGAGAACACGGCTTGGATGTGGCGATATTTTAGGGCACATTAGTGCCTACTGCTGCTCCCCGCACATCCACTGTCCAGCTTGCCCCTAAACTCGCCTTTTCCAGACGTTCCTCTTCTCTTTTCGGCTCCCTCCGGCACTTTGCTCCAAGGTATTCCAATTGGTCTTAGCGAACTGGGAGATAGAATCCCCTCCTAGAATCTGACACCTACGCTCCTGGAGAAATAGGGAAGAGGTGTGTTCCCCTCCCCCCCCCCGCCCCCGCCACTTCCGCACACCCTTCCTCACCTGGCTTCCACTCCGTGGGGATTGAGGAATTTAGCACCCGCGGAGTCGGGGCGCTCTCGGGTTCGGGCGCTGTCCAGCCTCTGGTGCTGAAGCTAGAGCCTCGGATTCGCCCTGGAGAGGCTCTGGGGACCTCCAGCCGCCGTTTTCTGACCCCCAAGGTCAGGACCCGTAGAGCAGGAGCCCTTTGCCAGGGATAAAGGCGAGTCTAGGACGTGTCTGCAAAAGAAGTGCTTTTTCGGCAGACCGGGTTCCCTCCCGGGCGTAATCCCCTGAGTCTCTCTTCCCTTCCCCGAATTCTGTAATTATTTGCCACAATCGCGGTGTGTAGAAAGAGCCCCTTGAAATGATTATCCAGTGGCTTCCCGGTACTCCCCCCACGTTTTCTCCTTCTGCACTGGGTTGCCTGGGCGTCTGCAGGCAGACTCCCTCGACTCCTGGTGCACAGATCTGGTGGCGGACAGGTCCGGAAACTGAAGCCCGGAACACCAAACCCCCAATGCTTTTCTATATGCAACAGGTCTGCTGCACCTGGACTCTGAAGGGCGAGCAGAGTGGAGACAAGGTTGCTGTGGTGGGCTTGGGGAGACTGGGTCTGGAGAGCGCGAAGCTGGTGCTGCCCACCGCCGACCGGCGCCTCTGACCCAGCCAGACAAACCACAAACCCTGTGTCTGCGTCGTCTGGCTGGTGGGTGCGAGAACGAAACGCCCCCAGAACTCCGGTGGGCCGGAGCACCCGGTAGGAGCGCTCAGTTGTGGGGCTAGCTCAGTTGTGGGGCTACGGAGCCGCCTCCCACTTCCCAGGCGCCCTCACCACCTTTCCACCCCGCGATCGTCGGCGAGCGAGGCACCTTTGGCCGGCGCGAAGCCCTACCGCCCCCCACCCCCACCCCTTCTAAGCGGTCGAATCTCAGCTCGAGTTGGCTACTCCAGTCCCGAGCCCTTGTCCTGCGGGGGAGGATTGCACCGAAGACCCTGGTCAGGGTAGCCACGGCCAGGAAGGAAGATAGATGCCCTCCACTTCTTTCTCGAAGAAAACCCCCTTACCCCCGCCTTGGGCTCCTCGCTTCTCCACCAGGAACTGCAGAGCCGGGGCGGGATATCGGGCGCAACGGAAGGGGTTAGGATTTGAGCAAGGTATTTTGTAAGTAAGGCACCCGGTGAATACTTGCCTCTCTCGAGCAATCTGTTCTGTTTCAAGCGGTGGCCGGGACGCCAGAGCGGGAGGCAGGTACAGAGTCTTGCGGTGCTCTGGGAGCAGACACAGTAGCCACGGCTCCGGGGGCCAGGGGAGAACAGCTGCTTTAAAGCCGAGACCAGCCCACAGGTGGCCTGTCAGGGCCACGGACGTCCGTGACGTCATCCAGAGGACGAGTGGAGAAGGGAAGTTGGTGTGGGGGGGAGGTCACCGCGTTTCACATCAAAAGTCCCCTGTGACCATGGCAACAGCTCGCGGAGGCCCGCGCCCCAGCAGCTCACCGCCTTTTCTCTCTCTTGCTTGGCTCTCTTGCTTGGCGGTCGGGCTCCGGGATTACGCGCTCCGCTGCAGTAGAGTGCTGGAGGCGGGGTAGAATGCTGGAGGTGGGGTCCGGCTTTAGTGCCAGAGCCAACCCACTGGAAGGAGCCCTAGAGCTAGTCCCGGGTCCACCTCTCTGTCCTCGCGCTGGTTCGTCTGGCCTGGCTAAACGGGAGAGGAGAGGGGCTGCCTGGCCTCAGGGAGACTCCCACGGGGCGATCACGCAGAAACCTTCTTTTCCACAGGGACAAGCCCTCCCACCGCCCCACCTTGGCAGGTCGGACCTCGGGTCACCTGACCACACACAGATGGTCGTTCCTGAATTGAAGAACGTGAAGGGTCACCCTGTTCCCTCACACACTCTTCGCGGGTCGCCCCCCCACCCCGGGCCTGAGTGAGCACACCCAGGGTGCGCCCACGCAGAACCGCCTGCCGTAATCCTCCCCATGTACGCAGATAAACAGAATACACCGAGGCTCCCCTTCTCCAGAAAGCAGCCAAACGGATGAGAAAAGGGCAAAACCACCATGGATCTAGGGTTTCCATGCTGGTGGCCAGGGAGCCACATGGGGCACAGAAGTGTGAACTGGAGGGCTTCTTTTTTTAATGAAGTATTTGCCAACAAGATTGTGAATGTTCGCATAGAAATCTGGGCATTCCATGTCCCTCGAAGGTAGGGCTGGGTTTCTGCAGGCGGTGGAGTAG
>CM052797.1:5809857-5854035 GCA_028533885.1 Nasua narica
TACCCCCCCCCCCCCCCCCCAGTGTCCAGCAGGAGCTGGTAAGGGCTTCACTCAGGCTGAAATTCTTGCTTCACTACTGGCTGGTGCCCAGCAGGTCCAACCTTTGACAGACGGACAGACATCTGTGCCGTCCACATTCAGACAACACAGGGAGCAGGATATTTCCTGCTAATAAGGCTGTTGGGGTTTTTTTCCTCTTCCATTTTCACATTTCAAAATATGCAGGTATTGGAAACCTTTAAAAATTTGTATTTTTCATTGATCACCATTCAATCACAAAAAGATAAATACTGGATGAGTCTGCTCATATGAGGTACCCAGAGTAGTCAAATTCATGGAAACAGAAACTAGAATGGTGGTTGCCAGGGGCTGGAGGGGGTGGCTGAGGAATTCCTGTTTAATGGGTGTGGTTTCAGTTTTGCAAGATGAAAGCCTTTTGCGGATGGGTGGAGGTTATAGCAGCACAACAATGCAAATATGTTTCGTGTCAATGAACTGTACACTTAAAATGGTTAAGATGGTAAATTTTATATTATATATATTTTACCACAATTAAAAACTTTAAAGAAGGTGGTTGTAGTTATAATGTCTGGCAAACCTCGAACTGTTCTGTTTGGAGGCAAAAAAAAAAAAAAAAACGACTCAGGAAGACCAGTGTTAAACATTGCTACATTTTTTCTTTTTTTAAGATTTTATTAAGTAATCTCTATGCTCAACATGGGGCTTGAATTTAGAACCCTGAGACTGAGAGTCCCATGCTCTACTGACTAACCCTGAGCCAGGTGCCCTGCTGCATTTTTTCCAATGATTTGTTCAACAGATATTTACGGAGTCTGTGGTATATGCCAGACAGTGTGCTAGAGCCTCAAACACAAAGACAGAGGGACAAGCAGTAAAGTCTAAAGATAAATATACTTTGTAAGTTCTTTAAAAGAAGGAATAGAGGGGTGCCTGGGTGGCTTAGTCGGGTAAGCCTCGGACTCTTGATCTCAGCTCAGGTCTTGATCTCAGGGTAGTGAGTTCAAGCTCCACCTTGGGTTCCACGCCGGAGCCTACTTAAATAAGTAAATTTTAGGGGCGCCTGGGTGGCTCAGTCTTTAAGCATCTGCCTTAAGCTCAGATCATGATCCCAGGGTCCTAGGTGGAGTCCTACGTCAGGCTCCTTGCTCAGCGTGGAGCCTGCTTCTCCCTCTCCCACTCTCCTTGCTTGTGTTCCCTCTCTTGCTGTCTCTTTCTCTGACAAATAAATAAATAAAATCTTAAAAAAAATAAATTGTAAAAAAAACAGCTAACATGATAGAAATGATAAGTTTAACTTCCAGACCAGCAGAGGAAAGAGAAGGAATGAGGAAAACTAGATCAATCAAGTGGAAGATTAGAAAGGAAAAAAAAAAAGCCAAGCTACACAGAAAACAACAAATAAGATTGTAGAAATACTCTCTTTTTTTAAAAAAAGATTTTATTTATTTCTTTGAGATAGAGAGTGAGAGCGAGCAGTGGGGAGGGGCAGAGGGAGAGGGAGAAACAGATTCTCCACTGAGCAGGGAGCCTGGTCCCATGGTTGATCCCAGGACCCCAGGATCATTACGCTAGCTGAAGGCATGGGTTCATGGGTTGAACCATCCAGGCTCCCCTGTAGAAATACTCTTAATATTACTAATCACAAAAGGGGCTCCTGGGTGGCTCAGTCGGTTAAGTGCCTGCCTTCAGTTTAGATCAGATCCCAGGATTCTGGGATCTAGTTCCACCTCGGCTCCCTGCTCAGCGGGAGTCCCTCAGGGGGAGAGCCCCTCCCTCTGCCCCTCCCCAGGCTCCGTCTCTCTCTCTCTCAAAAATGAAAATTAAGGGTGCCTGGGTGGCTCAGTTGGTTGAGTGGCTGCCTTCGGCTCGGGTCATGATCCCAGAGTCCCGGGATCGAGTCCCATGTCGGACTCCCGGCTCTGCGGGAAGTCTGCTTCTCCCTCTGACCTTCTCCCCTCTCATTCTCACTCTCTCTCTAATAAATAAAAAAAAAAAATCTTTAAAAAATGAAAATTAAGAAGATCAAAAATAAAAATAAAAGAAATTAAAAACAAACCAAACCACAACAAAACAAATGGCCATAATAGAGTTATTCATAATAGCCCCAAAGTGGAAACAATCCACTGTCCATCAGTCAATAAATGAATAAACAAATGGGATAGCTCCATATAGCGGAATATTATTCAACCATTAAAAACAACCGAAGTACCGACCCATGCTACAATGTGGGTGCACGTTGAAAACATGGTAAAGTCTATGGGGTTTCTTTTTGCAGGTGACAAAGATGTTCTGGAATTAGACGGTGGTGTTTGCACAACTTTGAGAATATACTAGAAACCACTGAAGTGTATACCTTAAAAGGGTAAGAATTTTATGGTATGTGAATAATTCCTCAATTTAAAAATATCAGTTGCATTCCTGAGCGACGCCTAATTTTAAAAAGATAATTTAACAAGTGAACTTACTAAGAATAACAAGAAAATCCTTTAGGTACCAAGGAATAAATCTAGTAATGATGGCACTCATTGAGGAGATTCTAAAATTTTATTGAAGGTTATAAAAGAAGAACTGAGTAAATGGGGAGACATGACCTATTTGAGGATGTGGCAATGACATTGCAATGTTAATTTTCCTAAGTTAATTTATGAATTTATTGCAATTCTAATAAAAAGCCAGGGGATTTTCTCATGTGAACTTAACAAACTGATGTTAAACTTTATGTGAAGACAGCCGAGAATAGCCAAGAGACTTATAAGGATTAATGAGGAAGACTTCCCTATCAAATACCAAGGTTTATATTGAAGCAATAGTGGGGACACCTGGCTGGCTTAGTGGGTGGAGTGTGGGACTCTTGATCTTGGGGTTGTGAGTTTTAGTTCCATGTTGGGTGTAGAGAGTACTTGCAAATAAAATCTTTAAAAAAAAAAAAAAGCTGTAGTAATGAGTACTGCGTGCAACAGCCATAGAGATGTTAAATAGGCTAATGGACTAGAATAGAGAGCCCAGAAACTGACCTATGGATACATGGGAGACTGGTCTATGAGCATTTGGCAGTTGGAACATTTATATGAAAACATTTATAAGGCAAATAAAATCAGTTTCTACTCTCATACCATACCCTAAAGTAATTTACATTTAGAATTAAAAGCAAAAATGTGGTAAGCTTTTAGAAAAAAATAGAAAAATATACAAGAGCATATCTTTATGACTTCATGACAGTGAATGATTTCTTAAACAAGATCCAAAAAGCACAAATAAAAAAAGAAATAATAACATTTACCTTTGAAACTCTAGTGGAGGCAAATTTAGCAACTAAGTTAAAATCAAATTAAAAATTGGGAGAAGATATTTGCAAAGTGTAGCAACAATAAGGAATTAATATCTAGAATTCCTTAAGAACTCGTAAAATAAATAAGAAAAAGACAAAAAAAAATTGAAAATTGAATAAAGGCTATAACCAGGCAATTCACAGAAAAGGGCATTCCAATGGCCAATAAACTTATGAAAGTTGCCCAAACTGACTAGTCATAAGGGTATTGCAATGAAAACAATTAAAACAACCAATCACACCCACCAAATTAGAAAATTAAGTAGAGTAATAATTCTAAATGTTGGTGAGATATGGTGAAACAGGAATTTTTAGACACTTGTTGGAAGTATAAATTGCTATAATTTGATAACATCTAATAAATTCGAAGGTATGTATGTACTTCAACCCAGTAACCTTCCTTCTAGGTACATATTCTAGGGAAATTCTCATGCGTGGTCACAAGGAAGCATGAGAAAATGGTCGCTGCAGCACTGTTTGAAGAGTAAGACATGGGTGTGCCTGGCCAGGTCATTCATCGCACCCTAATTGGCACTACTTAGCACACCCTGATTGCTTAAGATAGTTCTGCAAAAGAGCTCACAAACCCCCCTAAACTCGGAAACTCCAAGGGCAACCCTCTCGGGTCCCCTCCCTCTTCCAGAGCTTTATACTATCGCTCAATAAACTTTGCTTTGCTGCCCACCACTCTTCATCTGGTCTACCTCTCCATTCTTCGAAATGGCGTGACCGAGAACCAAGGGCAGTAAAGAAATCCTGCAACACCTATACCCAACATGGGGCTTGAACTCATAACCCTAAGATCATGAGTCGCATGCTCAAAAGAAAAGAAAAGAAAAGAAAAGAAAAGAAAAGAAAAAGTGTCTCATGCTCCACTGATTGAGCCAGCCAGGCATCCCTGTATCATTTTATTTCTTGTTTAAAAACATCTGAGGCGGGTGCCTGGGTGGCTCAGTGGGTTAAAGCCTCTGCCTTCGGCTCAGGTCATGATCTCGGGGTCCTGGGATTGGGCCCCACGTCGGGCTCTCTGCTCGGTAGGAAGCCTGCTTCTCCCTCTCTCTCTGCCTTCCTCTCTGCCTGTTTGTGATCTCTCTCTGTCAAATAATTAAAATATTTAAAAGAAAAAGAAAAACAAAACATCTGAGGCACGTGTGTTAACAGTTGTTAAAACGAGCTCGATCGCAGGACCCTGAGATCATGACCTGAGCTGAAGGCAGAGGCTTAACTCACTGAGCCACTCAGGTGCCCCTAAACAATTTATTTTTCAAGTAGACACAAGGCCTGCACAAGATTGTTTGATGGTAGAAATTGATGTTTGACGTTTGGGGGGGCCATTGGATTTCTGGGTCTTGGGTTCTCTTTCCTCAGATGAGGATGACGACCCTTCTTTTGCTACCCGATGGGGTTTTGGTAAGCATCAAATACACTCATGCTCAAGAGAGCACTTGGAAAACTATAAATTCTGCTTAATGCTGATACTATTGTTATCACATAAAATGAAATGGCAAAAACATAATTAGCTAAGACTGGCTCAGTCTGAGATTTACAGTTAGAGCACACACTAATTTTGAATTAGGTTAGAGATAAAGAGAAGGTACTCAATTTCACCTTAATGTTTCCCCAGGGTGTTCTAAGCAGTGCAGATAAAGGCCCCTTGCCTGGGGAGGCAGGCGAGAAGGTCCTGGGCTTAACTGTAAGTATAAATCACTCCTTTGGCAATCTACCAGACTATCCATCAGAGGAGACTTTTAGTGGAAAATGCCAGAGGCAGCAGGCGAAGGCAGCTTGGAGGAGTGATAGGTTAGTCACAGAGGCAAATCATGTAGGAGAGGATACAGGTGAATTCTTGGCATTCTTGGGGCAGGAAGGCCTGTAAAATTTGCCTCTGAGCACTCAATCTTTCCCACCTCTGGGAAGGAAATTGATGAGTTAATTAATATGCATGGAAGACCCAGTACAAGCTGACCAACTACTTCTCATTCATGTTACTTCTAAAATAATCTCAGCCTTTTAGCTAGATTGGGAGAAACCAGTTTCCTGGACAAAGGAAATCAGGTGGAAATCTTGTTAAATGCTCCAAGGACCTTGGTTTTACCGGTTTGTGTTCCATAGCCGTGGGCACCTTAACTAGGATTCATTCTAAAATAACATTTTCCCTAGGTTGAAAAATGTCTTTTTTTTTTTTTGAAAGATTTTATTTATTTATTTGACAGAAAGAGATCACAAGTAGGCAGAGAGTCAGGCAGGAGAGAGGGGGAAGCAGGCTCCCCACTGAGGAGAGAGCCCGATGCAGGGCTCGATCCCAGGACCCTGAGATCATGACCTGAGCTGAAGTCAGAGGCTTTAACCCACTGTCTTGTTGCTCCAGGCTCTTGACTGTCGGGAGTGAATTGGAGGACATTTACATATAATCTCTTAGTTGGCTACAAGACTGAAGGGGGAGACTCCTGCCATAACTATCAAGACTCCCATCCAATCATCGGAATTTGTAGTAAATGCAAATTTATTTTCTTTTTTTGTACTTTTTTTGTTTTGTCTTTTTTAAATTAAAAAATTATTTTTTAAAATTTTTAAAATATTTTATTTATTCATTTGTTGGAAAAAGAGCATGAGCAGGGGGAGCAGCAAGCAGAGAGAGAAGGAGAAGCAGGCTCCCTGCTGAGCAGGGAGTCTGACGTGGGACTCGATCCCAGGACTCTGGGACTTTGGGATCATGACCTGAGCCAAAGGGAGGCACTTAACTGATTCAGCCACCCAGGCATCTCAATTTAAAAAAAAAAAAATCTAAAGTTTTTTATTAAAATTTTTTCTTTTTAAGTTGATTTCATATTTTAGAGTTTTAGGTTCATAGCAAACTTGAGCAGAAAGTAAGAGCGCTCCCACATCTCCCCTGCCTACACATATGCACAGCCTCCCCTTTCCCCACATTCCCCACCAGAGGGTACATTTGTTACAACTGATGAACCTAGGGGTGCAGAGCTTGCTCAGTCGTTAAGCGTCTGCCTTTCCTGGGATCGAGACCCAAGTTGGACTCCCTGTTTGGCAGGAAGCCTGCTTCTCCCTCTCCTACTCCCCCTGCTCATGTTCCCTCTCTCACTGACTCTCTCTGTCAAATAGATAAATAAAATATTGAAAAAAAAAACCACAAACAACTGATGAACCTACACTGACACATTGTTATCACCCAAAGTCCACAGTTTACATTAGAGTTCACTCCTGGTGTTGTACATTCTCTGTTGTACATTTTGACAAATGTATAATGACATGCGTCTACCATCGTCAAAGAGCAGTTTCATTGTCCTAGAAGTCCTCTGTATTCCCTACCTATTCATTCCTCCCTCTCCCAACCCCTGGCAACCTCTAGTCATTTTACTGTCTCCACAGTATCCCATTTTCCCTTTTCTGACTGTCATGTAGTGGAGCTCATAGTATGCGGACCTTTCACATTTGCTTTTTTTGCTTAGGATTATGCATTTGAGTCTCCACTATGTCTTTTTTAATTTAAAGATTTTATTTATTTATTTGACAGAGAGAGACACAGCAGGAGAGGGAACACACACAGGGGGAAGGGGAGCAGGAAAGGGAGAAGCAGGCTTACCCACCGAGCAGGGAGCCTGACGTGGGGCTCGATCCCAGGACCCTGGGATTACGACCTGAGCTGAAGGCAGATGCTTAACAACTAAGCCACCCAGGTGCCCCATCCACTCTGTCTTTTTTATGGCTTAATAGCTTGTTTCTTTTTTGTGCTGGATAATACTCTTCCATTGTCTGGGTATGCAACGGTTTATTTATCCATTCACTTACTGAAGGACATTGTGGTTGCTTCCAAGTTTTGGCAACTTGGAATAAACTAGAATAAAGCTACTATAAACATCTGTGGGCAGGTTTTGCATGGTTATGTTTTCAACTCACTTGGGTAAATACTGAGGAGCGTGATTGCTAGATCTTATGGGAAGAGTATGTTTAGTTTTGTAAAAAAGGACCAAATAGAGGCTCTACCATTTTGCATTCCCACCAGCCATGAATGAGAGTTCCTGTTGCTTCACATCCCCACCAGCATTCGGTGTTGTCAATGTTCCCGATTTGAGCCATTTAAAGAGGTGTGTGCAGTGGTATCTTATTTTTGTTTTAATCTGCAAATCCCTAATGGCATATGATGTGGACATATTTCCATATGCTTATTGGTCATAATAAGCATATGGTCTTTGTATGGTCTTTGGTGAGGGTTTTTGCTCAGGTTTTTCCTTTCCTGATTTTTGAGTTTTAAGAGTTCATTTATATTTTAGACATAGGTACAGATATTTATCAGACATTTGTAAGATATTTGTGAGATATTTCTTTTACAAATCTTTTCTCTCAGCCTGTGACTTGTCTTCTCATCCTCTTGACAGTGTTTTTGGCACAGCAGAAAATTTTAATTTTAATGGAGTCCAGTGGATCAATTATTTCTCAAATGGATCATGCCTTTGGTGTTGTGAGAAGGTTGTCACATGCCCAGGGCCATCTAGGCTTCCCCTGTGTTATCTTCCAGTCATTTTATAGCTTTGCGTTCTACATTTAGGTCTGTGATCTATTTTCGCTGTAATTTTTGTGAAGCATATAAGGTTTGTGTCTAGATTCACTCAAGTGAATTTCCAGTTGTTCCAGCACCATTTGCTAAAAAAACTATTTCTTTTTTTTTTTAAAGATTTTATTTATTCATTTGACAGAGAGAGGTCACAAGTAGGCTGAGGCGGTGGGGGGCGGGGCGCAGACTCCCCGCTGAGCAGAGAGCCCGATGCGGGGCTCCATCCCAGGACCCTGAGATCATGACCTGAGCTGAAGGCAGAGGCTTTAACCCGCTGAGCCACCCAGGCGCCCCCCAAAAACTATTTCTATCTCTACAAGCGAATAAAATTCCCAGCAGGCCGAGTCATTTCCTGAAATTAGAACATTGCTTACTAAACAACAGATTCCTAAGGCACTGTCAAATTCTACTTTTCCAGCTCTTTTCCTTTTCTGTTTCCTTAACCTCCCTTCTTTGCATCCCTTCCTCCTTCCTCCCATTTTTCTTTCCCTCCTTTCTCTCTCCTTCCCTCCCCCTCCATTCCTCCCTTCTCTTTCCTTCCTTCCTTCCTTCCTTCCATTTTTAAATAATTTTAAACTTACAGAATAAAATTTCAAAAATAATAGAATTAATGCATCTCTCTTACTCAGCTTCCCCTATTGTCAACTACTTATATAACTGCAGGGCAATTATTAAGGCCAGAAAACTAACTTCTTTTCAATATTACTAATGAAACTACAAACTTTATTTGAATTTCACCAGTTTTCCTCCCAATGCCCCTTATTCTTGTTCTAGGATCTCACACCATGTTTGGATTGACATCCCTTCCTAGTCTTCTCTGATATGTAGTGGTTCCTCATTTTTTCCTTGACTTTCACATCCTTGACACTTTTGAAGAGCATTGGTCAGTTACTTTGTAGGATATCCCTCAGTTTGACTTTATGTGGTGTTTTCTCATTGATGGGATGGAGGTCACACATTACCGGGGAGAATACTACTGAAGAGATACTGTGTCCTTCACAGTGCTTTATATCTGAGGGTACATGATGTGATCTTACTTCTGGTGATCTTAATGAAATGGTGGCTGCCAGGTTTCGCCACGATAATGTTATTTTCCCTTTGTAATTGATACATATCTTAGGGAAGCTATTCCAAAATGATGCTTCTATTTGCTTCTTTCCAAACTTTTGTCCCCTGATTTTAGCCTCTATCTTGTCTGCAACAAGTGTTACTGCAGACATATTGTTTCTTAAAACATTTTTTAAAATTACATAGATATATCTTGTGATACATGGATATAGTCTCATACTAAGTTTAGGGAATATAACTTATTTATTTAAATTTTATTTATTTGACAGAGAGAGAGCACAAGCAGGCAGAGGGAAAGGGAGACCCAGGCTCCCCACTGAGCAAGGAGCCCGATGCAGGACTCAATCCCAGGACCCTGGGATCATGATCTAAGCCAAAGGTAGCTGCTTAACCGACTGAGCCACCCGGGCGCCCCAGAATATAACTTTTAAGCTTCTTCTTGACTCTTGCCACTCAGTACCACTTCCAACCCAGAGATAATGTCTATTCAATGGTGTCTGCCCAGTGCTTTTTCTATTTACATCAAGAAAAATGTCCTTCCCTAGTCCTCGGCCACCCCTTGTTCTTTCTGAAGGCAACAAATGTTATCAGTCCCTTGACTATTTATCCAGGGATATTTATGCATATTTGAGTACTGTTTATATTTATATCCTTCCCCTTTTTATACAAATGAAGTATACCTTAGATGCAGTTCTACTCCTTAATATATATCGTTACTTAAAATGTACCTTGGAGATCATTCCATATTGGTTCATAAAGAATCTCCTCCTTAGAGCTAATGACAGTAGAGCATTTCATTGTAAGGATTCCGTTGTAAGGACTATTTAATTAGTCCCCTGTTGATGGATATTTAGGGAGCTTGCAATCTTTTGATCTCTGAATAATGTGGCAATGCATTATATCTTCATATTGATGCAAGTATTATTTATACGGTAAATTCCTAGAGGTGAAAATGCTAGGTAGAGAGCATTTGCATTGATAATTTCCACAGACATTAATAAATCATCTTCCTATCAAAGCTTTGTCAGTTTGTATTCCCAAAAGCAATACGTGAGAGAGCCTCCTTTTCCTCACCCTTATTAACATAATGGATTATCAAATGATATGATCTTGACCAACCTCATAAGTAAAATATCATATTCAATGTAGTATTTTTTTTTAAAGATTTTATTTATTTGACAGAGAGAGACATAGCGAGAGAGGGGAACACAAGCAGGGGGAGTGGCAGAGGGAGAAAGCAGCCTTCCTGCCGAGCAGGAATGCAGGGGTTGATCCCAGGACTCTGGGATTACGACCTGAGCCGGAGGCAGACGCTTAACGACTGAGCCCCCCAGGTGCCCCATCAATGTAGTATTTTAAAGTAAATGTTATTGACATTTAACATACATGCAGACATATGTAGAAATCATAAATGTACAGCTCCATTCATTTTCACAAAGTGAATTTGTCTGTGTAATAGCACCCAGATCAAGAACTAGAATTCCAGCATCATGTCTGCAGGTCCCTACCACGTAAGACAACCACTAGCTTTTAACACTCTCAATTAGTTTTGCCTGTTTTTGAACTTTATGTAAAGGTCACTATCCAATGTGTCCTTTTCTTTGACTCAGTATCTCAATGTAGTCTTATTTTGCAATTAAATTTATCGTATGTGCAATGGGATAGCACGTTGTACATTTTGACAGCCATTTCTTTTAAATCCTTTTTTTCTGTGAACTCTTGATTCACATCCTTTGGGCATTTTTCTCTTGGGCTATTAGTCTTTATTCTTTTTTTAAAAAATTTTATTTATTTATTTATTTGAGCGCAAGAGAGAGTGAACAAATAGGGAGAGGGGCAGAGGGAGAGGGAGAAGCAGATTCCTTGCTGAGTTGGGAGCCTTATGCAGGACTCCATTCCAGGATCCGGGAATCATGACCTGAGCCAAAAGCAGGCACTTAATGACCTGAGTCACCCAGGTGCCCTAATTAGTATTTATTCTTATTGGTTTATGGAAGATCTTCATACATTAGGAAATTAGCTCTTTGTGATATAAGTTGCAAATATTCTTTCCTAGTTTATCATTTGATTTTGCCTATTGTTTTTATCATGTAGTTCTTTTTTTTTTAATCTGAGGTGATTGAATGTATTAGTCTTTTGCGGTTTCTGAAGCTTGTTGTCATATTTATTTATTTTTTTAAGGACTATTTTTATTTATTTGGCAGAGAGAGAGAGCAAGCAAGCACAAGCAGGGGGAGCAGCAGACAGAGGGAGAAGGAGATGCAGGTTTCCTGCTTCGCTAGGAGCCCAGTGTGGGGCTTGATCCCAGGACCCCAGATCATGACCCAAGCCGAAGGCAGAGGCTTAATTACCCAACTGAGTTACCCAGGCGCCCCTTGTTGTCACATTTAGAAAGGCCTTTCCTATGCCAAGATTAGTTTTTAATACTCATAATTTGTCTAGTTTTTGTTTACATTTAAATCGTTAAACCAACTGGTTATCTTTCATTTCTAAATACATTGTAATTTGATTTTTTTTCTTTTTTCCTAAATACTCCTCGGAGTATTTAAGAGAATATTTTAATGATTTTTCTAGGCAGATAATATTTTGGTTATCCTTTTAAAATTATTACTCTCGAATATTTTTTCATTGTGTTCAGAGACTATGGCTCCATTATGATTTTTGATTTTTAGAATTTGTCTAGTTTTCCTTTGTAGCTCAAGGCAGGGTCATTTTTTTGAGATTGTTTCCTGTATGCTGTATGTGTGCATAATTTCTTTAGATTTTGTATGTATTTGTCTGTTTATGTGTATGTATGCACATATGTAATATACACTTACATATGGTCAAGTTTAATTATGTTATCAAATCTTTTACTTTTACCTAATATCTAATGGATGTGGCCCAAACCTTCTACCATGTGCTTTTATCAATTTTGCCTTGTTTCTCTATCCACTGTTGCTCTCTATATGCCAAAGCCATGCTCTCAAGAGCATAAGGAATCATGATTTTTATTTACTTTAATTTTACCACCAGTTAATACACAAATGTGTTTCATTGTTAAAATGCAAACAAACAGAAACCTTGGTGAAAACACACGACTCAGCATTATTACAGTAAAGCAGCCACAGGATGCCATTTTCTCAACAACAGATCGGCAACAGTTTTAAAAGATTGGTAACATTCCAGGGCGCCTGGGCAGCTCAGTCAGTTAAGCGTCTGCCTTCTGCGCTGGTCATGATTCCGGGGTCCTGGGATTGAGCCCCGCATCGGGCTCTCTGCTCAGGAGGGAGTCTGCTTCTCCCCCTCCCTCTGCTTGTTCTCTGTCACTCTCTCTCAAATAAATAAATAAAATCTTAAAAAAAGAAAAAGATTGGTAACAGTCTATAGCGCACCCTGGGACAGGTCCTAGAGCATGGCCGGCGGGGTGGGGGGGGGCGGGCGTGTGTGTGAGAGATACAAGAAATGTCACATCTTGTTACAAGAGCAGTTACTGGTTGTGACATTTAAAAGTTCGGTAGATGTCACCAAGTTGTTCACCTAAAAATTTGTTGTTTTTTTTTTTTTTTTAAGTTTATGTATTCATTCAATAACCTATACACCCAGCATGGGGCCTGAACTCAGGGCGCCGAGGTCAAGAGTCAGATGCTCTTCTGACTCAGCCAGCCAGGTGCCCCCTTCACCCAAAGAGTTTTAATCACGCTGTCAAAAGCACTGTGCCCGGAGCACCACAGCCCCCAGGCCCCTCAGAGGGAGGGAAATGCAATCGGAGGCAGTGTTTCCTCTCCCTCCATCGGGGCCCTGTGAAGGTTCTGGGTTGTTGGAGGCGTGAAGGCATCGAAGGCATCGGCTTCTGGCTCACGGGGGTTTCCCTGGAGCGTGGCCTTGCGCCCACGGCACCTGCGTGCTTCCTTGTCAGGAGGCCTGTGCCAGGTGGAGGTTAAGGAGGCCTTTGTGAGGCGGGGCGTGCAGGCGCCCCGACCCACCCGAAGCGTCACCATCACCTTAGGAGCGTGTCAGGTCCTCTGTCTCCTTCCCAGACCCCAGGAAATCCCCTGCCCCCGACATCCCACCTCTTCCCTTGCCCCTTCCAGGACTCCTCACCTTATCCCTTGGTCTGCGGCTTCATATTTTATAAAAGGAGAAGGGCCTTTGCCTACGGGCCGCGTCTGCTTTCTGTCGTATTCAGGAATTCCAAGTCCTGCTTGGCTCCGCGTGGAGACAGGAAGGAACGTTTAAGGGTAAAGACGTAGTGTGCTGCTTTGTCAGTTATCCAACCACGGTACCTGTCACTACGATTCCACCTTCACGACTGACGCTACTTGGTTCTGTCCCAGCTCACTTTGCACGCGCACCCCAACACACACCCACACACACCCACACACACACACAGCTCAGTGCGCTCCCTTTGAAAAGACAGCTGGAGCAACGCAGCACCGCCAGCCTTTCTCGCACCTCTCAGCGCAGCCGCTAACGACGCTCTCTGGCGGGTCTGTCCCCAGTTGTCTCTCCCGCGGGACCATCAGGGTTGCCTGGCAACCACCAGCGGGCTGGCCTTGCGCACGGTTTCCTTAAAGAAAATGGCAAAGCTCTCTTTCCTGTCACAGTGCAAGCAAGGCCTAATTAGTGTGAACCGGGAATCAATCACGGAGGGCTTGGGAGCCGTGGTGCGGGATGGTAAAGGGTGTGAAAAGCTCAGAGGAGGGCCTGGGATGGGCACTTGGGTGCCGGGGTGACAATAGCCGCCATTTCCTAATTTTGCCTCTCGCTGCCTCCAGGCTGGAACCCAGGGCAGGCTTAGCGAGGGGGCGCTCCTTAGGCTCGAGTCTGAGCTGCGCTTGAAGGAATAGGGCACCTTTAATCTGGAGAAGACTCTTTTCAAGGACCAGAGACATGGAAGTCTTTAAATATTTGGAAGCTGAGGGGCACCCGAGCGGCTCAGTCGGTTAAGCATCTGACTTTGGCTCAGGTCATGATCTCAGGGTCCTGAGATCCAACCCCGCCTTGGGCTTCCTGCTCAGCGGAGGGTCTGCATCTCCCTCTGCCTCTGCCCATCCTCCCTGGTCGTGCTCTATCTCAAATAAATAAAATATTTAAAAAAAATTGGGGGGCGCCTGGGTGGCTCAGTGGGTTAAAGCCTCTGCCTTCGGCTCAGATCGTGATCCCAGGGTCCTGGGATCGAGCCCTGCATCAGGCTCTCTGCTCAGCGAGGAGCCTGCTTCTCTGCCTACTTGTGATCTCTCTCTGTGTCAAATAAATAAATAAAATCTTAAAAAAAAATTGGAAGCTGACAGTGTAGGAAAGGGATTAGTCTGGTTCTGGTTGGCATTGGAGGGAAGCATATGTGGGCCCACTGGACGGGGTGGTTTTGAAAACTGTAGGTGGTCCGTGGAGGTGGGATGCCTTGGGGAGGCAGTGGATTCCCGGCAGCACGGGCCCGCGTGCTGGGGAGAGGGTGCGCACAGGTGAGCACTGACGCCTCTGTGACATCTCATCTTGGACAGGTCTCCATTCCCGAGTGGACACAGGTGGCTCCACGTGCGGGCACTGAGTCTCCCCTCCCTGTGCCTAAGTTCTGAGAAATGGCCATCCTCTGGTCTCCATCGGCCAGTGGTGGGCATGCTGTTGACATCCTCTTCATACCTCATGGGCATTTCAGCCCAAGGTCTTCTGAATCCACAGGTAAGGTTGGGGCCATAGCTGCTGTGGCCGAGGCTGCCGCTGGGGCCACTGAACACAGAGCGGGTGGTGGGGCGCTCTCGTGAAATGGATGGTGGAAAGGATTGGCCCAGGCTTGCTGAAGCAGGTGGCAGCATGAGAAAGGGACAGGGCAAGGGTTATAAGTGGGACTTCTGCCGTTGGAAGGGGCATGGGAAAATCATGGAGTGCATGAGAGGAGGTGGGAGAGGGAGAAGTTGATGCCAAGCGATGTCAAAGCTTGATTTGGACACTGAGTGCGTGAAGCTAAGGTAAGGACAAGGAAGCAGGAGAAGTAGTCTTGAGGGACCAGCTATGACATAGGACCGGCACTGCCATTTGGTGTGTGTCTGGGGTGGGGTAGGTGCTTTCCATGTAATTGTCTTCAGTCATCCGTAAGGCAGAGAATATTATCCCCACTTTACAGGTGAGGAAACTGAGGCACAGAGCGGCCAAGTGACTTGCTCCGAGTGACTTAGGAAATGGCAGAATCAAGAGTCAAATACAGATGTGTCTTCTTCAAATTTGACCTCTTTCCGCCTTGCTGCTGCCCCCCACCCCCACCCCACAGTGGGCAGGGATCCAGGGACCAAGGCGAGAGTTGCGCGCACATGCAACCCGGGTCCCTTGGTGGTGGGGGTGTTACACCTGAGAGTTACACATCACCCAGTGGTGCGTTCCTTTTTTTTTTTTTTTAAATAGGTTTTTCTTTTAAATATATAAGTAGAGTGCTAACATAGAGCGAGTACGTGCATAAAGGGCACCTGGGCGTACAGCCGCGTGACGTTTTACAAATGCATACGCCTGTACAATCATCGCCCAAGCCAGGATACAGAACATTCCCAGCAGCCCCGATGTTTTTCTTCACACAAATCAGAACTCTATTGGAACAGCTAAATATATACATGAATGGGTCATGTGCCACTAGATAGAGCCTAACAAGATTTGCTAACATAGGTACTGTGTTTTCTCTGCAAATGCTATGGTTCCCAGAGCCCAGAAGAGGAGGGGATGAGGCGATGGTACAGCAGATAAGATCCCGAAGCCCAGCATTTGAAATGATTAATGGTCCCTGGGCTACAGCTCTCTTCCAGTCTGATATGGACAGAGGGCAGCCTTGTTTAAATTCTCCCTGTTCCAACCCTCCTCCCACTCCCCCTCCCCCCCCAACCATGCTTGTCTGTTATCTCAGCGAATTCAGAATTAACCCTTGTTTAAGCCACTGGGAGCCTTAGAGAAAGTGGGTCATTGATAGAAACCCATCCCTTAACAAAGTCAAGGAGGAATTTCTCAAGTGTCACCTGGGAAGCCAGAACGCTGCCTTATAGCCCTTGGGGCGTGGGGGGTTTCATTCCCCCTGGCAGCTGGGGGGGGGGACCCCTGCAGCCCCCTGGTTTTGAGGAGGTGAGCAAGGAGGCCTGGGTGGCCCTGTGTGGAGGACGAAAGTGCCAGATGGCTGGGCAGGTGTTCCAGCTGACTTAACAACCTTATCAGATGCCCCGAGGGGCCCAGCCCTCAGCAGACAGTAATGTTTTGTGAAGGCAGCAGGGGACGTTGTCCCCACTCCTCCCTTCCCTCTTCCCATCTCCTGAACCTGTCCCATGTTGGGCAGAAGGCCATCCAGCAGTTCTTAGCTGCTCACTGTCACTGCTTCCCCCTTGTACAAGATCCGCGGCAGAGGCTGCGGGCCAGGTCCCTAGAAGGACCTTGGCTGTCTCCCAAACTCACCGATCGTGGACTGGCGAATGGGGAAAGTCACGCCCTGGCCGGCTGTGAAGTGAGATTCCTGTTGGAGTGGAAGGTGACTCATCCCACTACCGTCATGTGGAGGGTGTTGGTATCCCCAGAGACGCACATCCTAACTGCTCTGCCCTCCTGTGCACCGTGGACTTGCGGCCTTTAGTTTTTGTCAGTGGGGTGGATGGGAGAAGAGAGGAACTCACCTCACCCTGGAAGAAGTGGCCAAGCTTCAGCTCTCAACTACTATTGGTTCCAACACCTGCAATTGGTTCCATATCATAAATGTCAATTTCCATTGCAAATGCCCACCCCCACCGTCTTGGGACAGAACCCAGTTCTTTATGAGGATACTTAAAATGATGTCCTTTTCCTATATTCAGCCGTTGGAGAATAGGGAGGCTAACTGTCCCCAGGATCACAATCCTTCCCGGCACCCCAGCTCCTACAAAAGATAGGAGTATCCAGGTCAAGGTGGCTCCCTGAACGCATGTGTTTTCCGCCTACCTTCCCCAAATCCCGTGGCGAAGTCAGTGATACACAGAAGGACCCATGGCCCAAATGTATAGACCCATAATGATGAGGGAAACAGGAAGGGGGGTCAACTGTGCCTTAAATGATTAGCAGATTTCCAGAAGGAAGAGCCTAATGGGTAATACTAAGCAGAAGTAGCTGAACGCCCTCAGTGCTGAAGAGGACAAGGCTGTCTCTTCCCCAGGAAAGCTCCCAGTTCAGAGTCTGCTGGAAAGAGTGGCTAGCTGCTTGACATCTGTTCCGGGAGGAGGTGGGAGAGCTCGTCTGGGGACAGCCGCTGTGTCTCAAACTCCACTATCCTCTAGAATCCTCAGAAGGTTCTGGAAGACCCCATGCCCCATTGGGAAGACCCCAATCAGAATACTTGGGGATGGGCCCCAGGATTCAGCAGCTATAAAGCTCCCTAGGGCATTCACTGGGCACCCATGGCTGAGATCTGCTGGTCAAAAGGACACACTCCATTCTGGAATTGGGGGGAGGGGGTAAGGCAGCCCATTCACTGTCTGCGACCCCTGAGAGAAGCCTGCTGGTTAATCATGGGGGATTCCCTGGAGACTCCCACTGGCCTGAGCCCCCATCACCTGGAAAGGTGGCCCCATGTCTCCCTCCCCCACGTCCCCATCTCCATCCTCCGCAGTCCCCAGATGATCTTCCTAGGAGCTGATGCAAATCCTATCAGGCCGCTGCCCTCCACTGCAGGCCGAGGCCAGGCTGTGGAGACTCTCCCGGAGATCCCCATGCTTTTCCTTCTAGCTCAATTTCCTCCCCTGGCCCGATGCTCTGGTCAGATGGAGGGCCCACCTCAGTCTTCTTGCGTCCCCTTACCACCCCCAGTGCCGGCTATAGCCAGGTCGTCTGTGTGTAGGAGACGCGCACAGAGAGGGCTTGTTGTGCTGACTGAGCTTAGCAAAGCGCGGTGTCTCTGGGCCGCAGAACGAAGGAAACCTACTTTGTCCTCGCCGAGCTGCTCTGGCCGTGGATGGCCCATTCTGAGGGTCCAAGGGGGATTCTGAGCAGCTTGAAAACAGCATTTCTCGCAACCTACCATTTTATGCCGTTACTGGTGTTTTATTGTGAATACTCTCAGCACAAATACTTGCCCTGAGGTTGCCAATCATTAAAATAAAACATGCTCATTGCAAAGGAAAAACACCAGAGAAATGTATGAAGTAGAAAGTGAATCTCTCGGCGACCCTTCCCCGGAATAGCCATTGTCAACAGATCAGTGTTGAAACTTGCTGACATTTTGTCACCCGTGTAAACTTTTCTCCCCCACCTACTGCTTTCTCCATGAACCATAGCCATGACTGTGCTCTCCGGTCCACACTGGCTCGTCTGCTGCCTCCATTTGTGGAACCAGAGTCCCCTCTTGCTAGATGGCTACATCGTTCCCAACTTGCGCTGTAACGTTTTTAGTTCGTGAAAAAGTAAATTATGGAAATAACTCATGAAAAAAATGGGAACAAAAGAAAGCATTCCGTCTCTCCTCCAAGCCCAACCGTCTTGCCATAGTCACTTCCCAGCATTGCTCTTCCCATATGGTTTTGTGAAAACATTTTAGACTTGGCGTCTATACAATTTGGGTCCTGCTCTGACACTTACTTTGCCATAAACTTATACAATGTTATGGGTCAGTTGTCCTACTGTTGGCTTTGGAAGCTGCTTTCTAGTCCTCGTGGGCCTGTATGGTTTCTCAGCTGTTGCCCCATGGGGGGACATTTTGGTTATAATGAACAGTCTGGCCTGGATGGTCCTACTCCCCTGAGAACTATAATTATAATTCTCGGTGGTGTTGGTGCTCTCCTCCCAGGGGCTTATCGCTGGTTCTATTCCTTCTGTAACCTCCTTCAAGACCTGCTTCTCAGAGTGCAGTGTGTGTTCTAGAAGGTGTCTCTCACTGTGCGCTTTCTCACCTACTCTTCCTTTCTGTGGCTTCCTCCCCAAAAGGCCCTGCACCAGACTAGTTAGAGATTACTTCTTCTTGAAGACCGTCCCTAACAGAGGAGCACCTGGGCTGGCTACCACCCGCTGTGTGTGTCCACAAGGCCCTGTGCTTTCCTCAAAAGCATGGTCCACACCCATTCTGTTTTACAGCGGGAGTTACTCTCCACTAGAGCCTCTGTGGGTGACGGGGAGGACCGAAGGGGTTGGGGGGCTGCGTAGGGAAAAAAGGAGCGCCTAGTCCCTCTCCCACAGATGGCCCTCTGGCGGTCTGTGGCTCAGAGGGAGACAGGAGGTCATTCTAGCTCAGCCACCCCTGTCACTCACTCTTGCCCTGAGAACAGGTCCCCGCTCCACAGTGCTTGGGCGGCCAGACCCCCGGAGTCAGGCGGTGGTTGGGAGGAGGCCAGGCCACCCCTGCTCTTCCCAGCTGCCCCCGTGACAGGGGCCAGGAAGGACTGTTTGTTCAGTCTTCATAACAGAGGGGCGATTACCGGCGCTGGAGGGGAGGACCGGCTGTTCCATCTCCCCAGCCAGTCCTGTCCCCTCACCCGATAGCCTCCCTAGGTTTTATCAAATCTCTGTGTCTCACAATTGCCTGTAATTTCATTGCCTTCATGGGAAGAAGAGTGCTTTTCCCTGCAGCTAAGATTTTTCATGTTCTCTGGACTTTGCCTCCTCAGCCCCCAGCCTCTTCTCTTCATTTCCAGCAAGCAGCATGAGCAATCCTTTCCCCTAGAGCTCTGCCTGCACCCCTACCTGGCCACTCACACCTCAGCCGTTCCCCCTCGTCCTGCCCCTGAGAGAGGAGGGTGGAACAGGATGGCCCTCGGTCACCTCCGGGTCCTCCAGTTTAAGGGAAACCGTCCCTGGGGCACTGCTCTGAGGTTAAGTCAGCTACTGCCACAGGAAAGAAGGTGCTGCTGGATTCCTGCTTCTCTTCCTCCTCCCCTCCCCCACCGTCAGACACCTTCTTCTGACCCCAGAACTCAGGCACCTCTAGAAGGAGACTTCAGGTTTGGCTTAACTCATTCATTCATTCATTCATTCACCATTGTAACAAATCCTTGTCAGGCCTCTAATATGCACAAGGCACTAGACAGTCAAAAACTACTTATTTAATGCAGACTTATGAGGCCATAGACATAATTTTAAGACATGGTAGCTGCCTTCAAGAAGTTTCAAGTCCTCCAGGGCATAGAAGTGATCGTTGATTGGATACCTAATCGGATCCAGCACTGTTCGAGGTAATACTATTATTCCTGTTTTAAAGAGAAGATAGGTGAGCCTCAGAGCCTTTAGCCCTCTGTGCTGTCCCTGCCTACTTTGCCCTTTGTGATTCGGTAATGCCGGACCTCACTGTGTTCTCTGTAGACGCTCTGCCACTTTGCATTTCGGACCTTGGCCCGTGTGGTCCCTGCTGCCTAGAAGGCATGCCCTCCTTCCCTTCAGACCCTTCTGTGGCATTTGCTCTTAGAGTAATGAGCTGGGCGCCCGGCTCCCCACCTCGCCCAGACCTCTAATCAAGTGCTCACCACATCTTACAGAATTAGCTGTTCCTGAGTGTCTTTCCAACTAGAGGCAGGAAATCATGACTTGTTCACCTTTGTCCTGCTGCACCCAGCCCAGAGCCTGGCACAGAGCCAGCGTTCTAAAAAAATTGGCTGAAAATTACAGAAAAGTGAAGTCCCTTGTCTAAAGCTGCACTGAGGGCCTAGGGCAAACGCGAGATTGGGATCACGGTCACTATTACCGTAAGGCACCTTCGTGTCAATTAGGACAAAGCTCCCTCTCTCAGTGGATTGACTGCAAAAAAAGGGCAAGACTTCTGTGTGGACCAGTGAGAAAAAGACCTTCCCTCCCTGGCTGATGCAGCATGAGCCAGGGTCCCAGCTTGGCCGAGCCAGCAAGGATTTCAGCTCCGTGCTTGCTGCCCGGGCGTCCCAGCTCAGACACAGCAAGAGATGGCCTGTTTAAACCCAGGTTAGTCCTCATTCTGAAGCCCATACTCGTTTTCTTTGGCCTGTGAACAGGAGCATTCTCCTAAACATTTCTAAATCAAAAGAAGACTCGTGTGTGTGTGTGTGTGTGCACGGGCGCACGCGCGTGTGTGTGCACACGCATGCGCCAGCTTTTTGGCAAGAGCAAACCTCACCCATTGCCTGAGCATAGGTACCTGGGGCAGTGGGAAGATTGTCCAAGAAAGGCTAGAGGCAGCAGGATCACCAAAGACAAAAACCACTGCGGGGGCAGGAAGCATTTAGCCGCGAGCATGGCGGGAAGGTACGTCTTCAAACCGTTGGTAAGAATTTGGATTCGGAATCTGAAGGCTGAGGAACTACAAGCAGAAACTGAGCGTTTCCTGCAATTAGCAATACAGGATGTAGTATAAGGAAATGAGCCTTGTAGAACGAGAATAGAGTGGAGGGATCTAAATGAAGGACAAGGGAAACTGAGCCTCAGCTTCTACGTCTGTAAATTGGGGATAACAATACTGAACTCACAGGGGATTAAATGACATAATGCAGGTGAAATGGTTGGCATGGGGTCTGGTGTACAGTAAATATGTACTTAATGGTGGTTGTGATGATGTTCACAGAAGGATTGGGGATGATGATGATGGGGATGGTGTTGGTGATGATGGGGATGATGGTGATGTAGGTGCTGGGGATGATGGGGATGACGGGGCGGCCGCGGTGTATTACTTAGGGTAAGAAATGTCTGTCACTTAATGTAGAGGCGAAAAGAGCTCAGCCAGCCTCTTCTAGAATGGGAGAAAGAACAAGAGCCTCTCATCCTGCTCTTGTTCCCATCTTCTCCTCTCATGGCTAATGCACATACGGAGCGGAGTTGCTAAAAGCCTTGGCAGAAGAGCCACAGGAGGATGGAGTGAGAGGAGAGAAAGCTCTCAGGGCCTCCTGGTCCCCCTCCCTACTGCTCCATCAGCCCACTCCCTTGGGGACCCGGTGTGCCCCGGGACTCCTGAGAGGGACAGAGGAGCACAGGCTGTGGTGGCGGTCTGGGACTCAATGTTCTTCCTGGGGCTGGGAGTACAGTGGAAGGGGGCAGTGGGCAATTAGAAGTTGGAACATCTAGGAGAGTTCTGGAATCATATGTGTCATCTGAGGCGCTGCCATGTGTGCACAGAAGGCTGGTATCAGCACTCAGCAAATCTTCATTGCGTGCCTCTGTCCCCGGCACTGTGTTAGGCCTCTGGGATCAGTAGCTGCAAAACCAAAAGGATTCCCGTTCTCGTGGAGATGACTTTAAACGTTGCCCAATTCAAGATACAATTACTTTCTGAGTTGAAGCATTCACAGTTACTTAGGCCAAATACTTTGGAACATGCTTGCCTCTTCTCTTTCTCTCTCCCGCACTGCTTATCTGAGCCATTGGCAATATACCTTTAATGTGTATTTCAAATCTGACCACTTCTTGCCACCTTGACTTTTATCATTCAAATCCAGATGACCATCACCTCTTGCCTGGACTATTGCAGTAGCCTCTTGGCTGGACTCTCAAGAGTTCCCTCTCCCCATGAGAGCCAGAGTGAACTTTCCTTTTTTTTTTTTTTTTTAAGATTTTATTTATTTATTTGAGAGAGAGAGCGAGAGAGAGCATGAGAGGGGAGAAGGTCAGAGGGAGAAGCAGACTCCCTGTGGAGCTGGGAGCCCGATGTGGGACTCGATCCTGGGACTCCGGGATCATGACCTGAGCTGAAGGCAGTCACTTAACCAACTGAACCACCCAGGCGCCCCAGAGTGAACTTTCTAAAACATAAGTCTGCTTATGCTATTCCTCTGCTTGCCTGCCTGTGGCCCCTTATTTTATTCTGAATTGAAGGCAAAGTTCTTATAAAGACCTCCCAGGCCTCTGGTCGCCTCATAACATCAGACTCTGAGAGCAATGAAATGAAATCCACTTCCTGGAAAAGGCTGGAGGAAAGACAACCCCAGGCCTCCTCCAGGGCTAGCAGATTTTCCCAGAAGCATAGTGTGACACAGTGTGACAGCCTCCCCATGTTGGACTCTGCATTAGATTGACAAATAGCAAGAACAATATGGGAAGTCAGAGGATTTTAAAGACTTATAAATAAAATTAATAGAAGTTAAACATGAAGGGGGCACCTGGGTGGCTCAGTTGGTTAAGCCTCCAACTCTTTTTTTTTTTTTTTAAGATTTTATTTACTTATTTGAGAGAGAGAGAGAAAGCATGAGAAGGGAGAAGGTCGGGGGAGAAGCAGACTCCCCGAGGAGCTGGGAGCCCGATGCGGGACTTGATCACAGGACTCTGGGATCATGACCTGAGCCGAAGGCAGTGGCTTAACCAACTGAGCCACCCAGACGACCCTAAGCCTCCAACTCTTGATCTCAGCTCAGATCTTGATCTCAGAGTCCTGAGTCCCAACCCCTGTATCAGTCTCTGCATTGGGCATGGAACCTGCTTAAGTCTCTCTGTCCCTATCTCCTCCTCTCCCGCTCCCTTTAAAAAAAAAAAGGAGGAGGAGACGAACAAAACCTGCTAAACTATTTTCCACAATGACTGTACCTGCCTACCAGCAATGCAGGAGAATCCCACTTTTCTACATCATCACTAATATTATTTTCCTTTTTGAAAATCATAGCTGTCCTAGTGGCTATGAAAGGGTATCTCACTATGCTTTTGAATTTGTTTCCCTGATGACTAATGATGTTGAACACTTTTTTGTGTGTTTATTGGCCATACGTATATATGATCCTTTGCCTATTTTTTAGTTGGTCTTTTGTTGTTGAGTTCAAGAGTTAAAAAAAAATATTCTTGATACTAGACCCTTATCAGATATATGATTTGCAAATATTTTCTCCCATTCCATGGGTTGTGTTTTCACTTTCTTGTGTCTTTTGAAGCACAAACTTATTTGTGTATTTATTTATTTATTTGAGAGAGAGTACAAGAGAGAACATGAACAGTAGAAAGGAGCAGAGGGAGAGAGAGAAGCAGACTCCCTGTTGAGCAGGGAGCCCAACACAGAGCTGGACCCCAGGACCCTGAGATCATGACCTGAGCCAAAGGCAGACGTTTAACTGACTGAACCACCCAGGTGCCCAACATTTTTACATTTTAATGAAGTTCAATTTAATCTATTTTTTTCTTTTAGTTGCTTGTATTTTTGGTGTCATATCTAAAAAACTGTTGCCTAATCCAAGGTCATAAAGAATCATGCTTATGTTTAAAAGAGTTTCATAGGTTGGCCTTTACATTTAGGTCGTTGGTCTGTTTTTTTAGTGGGGGGAGGGGTAGAGGGAGAAAGAGAGAGAGAATCTTTTTTTTTTAAAGATTTTATTTGTTCATTTGACACAGAGAGAGAGAGAGAGCACAGGGAGCAGGGGGAGCAGCAGGCAGAGGGAGAGGGAGAAGTAGACTCCCTGCTAAGCAGGGAGCCCAGTATGGGACTCAGTCCCAGGACCTTGGGATCATGACCTGAGCCGAAGCAGATGCTTAACTGACTCAGACACCCAGGCACCTAAAAGAGAGAGAGAGAGAGAGAGAGAAAGAATCTTAACCAGGCTCCATGCCCAGTAGGGAGCCTGAGGCGGGACTTGTAGCCCACTCCTGAGATTATGACCTGAGCCAAGATTAAGAGTCGGTCACTTAACCCACTGGGCCACTCAGGTGCCCCTAGTCTATTTGGAATTGATTTTTGTGTACGGTGTGAGACCAGGGGGTCTCAATTTCATTATGGGTGGGCAAGGGAGTTGATCTTGAGTAGCAATAACACTTTACTGAGCATCTACGACTTTCCAGAGGATAACACCTCTAATTTTTTCGATAACCTCACTAGGCAGGTACATCTTCATTTCCCAGAAGAGAAAATGAAGACTCTGCAGTCAGTCCCTGAGAACAATCAGCCTGGAAATGCCAAGACTGGTCCAAAACCCACCCTGTTTCCTCTTAGCCACCTACCCTTCCTGAGTCGGTGTCCTCACCCATAAGGCTGATTAGCATTCGTTCCTCCTAGGATTGCTGTGAACAGTGTGGGTGGAGCCACTCATTCAGGGACTGAAACCTTACTGAGCACCTACATAAGCCAAATCCTGTTGTAGGCCGAAGAGAGAAGACAAGACAAAATCCCTGCCCTCAGGGAGTTGACATTCTAGCAGGGGGAAGGGAAACAGAACAAAGACATTTGCACACACACCCACGCACACACACACACATCAGGTAATATCATATAGTGATGAATGTTAAAAAAAAAAAAACAAAAAAACAGCATGAGGGATGCCTGGGTGGCTCAGTCCGTTAAGGGTCTACCTGCTTTCAGCTGGGGTCAGGATCCCAGGGTTCTGGGATCGAATCTCCCATTGGGCTCCCTGCTGAGCGGGGAGCCTGCTTCTCTCTGTACCCGCAGCTCCCCCTGCTTGTGCTCTCTGCCTCGCTGTCTCTCACAAGTAGATAGGTAAAATCTTAAAAAAACAAAACCAAACAACAAGAATTAGCATGAGTGGCAGTGGAATGAGAGTAGTCCGAAGCAGTCACATGTGCTGAGAACTGAATGATCCGAAGGAGGCCGTCAGCGGGAAATTTGGGGGCAGGCTGTCCAAGTAAAGGTTATGGAACTAGGTTAAGGCCAAGAAGCTTTTCTGTACTTCCACTATGTGCCAGCAACTGTATTGGGCTGAATGTTCCGTGGGGGGCGGGGGTTTCAGTCCCTGTGGTCCAAGGGCTCACTGCACAGCAGCTGACAACACAGCGCGGATCGTTCCTCTGCCCATGAAAGAGCGCATCTAATCAAGAGGTGAAACATTAAATTTTTTTTTAAGATTTTATTTATTCATGAGAGAGAGAGAGAGAGAGCATGAGAGGGGCGAAGGTCAGAGGGAGAAGCCGTGCAGCCGGGAGCCCCATGCGGGACTCGATCCTGGAACTCCAGGACCATGACCTGAGCCGAAAGCAGTTGCCCAACCAACTGAGCCACCCAGGCGCCCTGAAACATTAATTTTTATTCGTGTTGTTGCAAATGTGTCCAGCAGACTCAGAGACATTACCTTTAAGAGATCACTGACATGCCCACGTTAGGGCTGTCGTTTAATTTTTTCCTTCACAGCTACTGGGCTCCTGTGGCTTCGATTCCCCCTCCGGACACGAGGGTGCGTTGTAATACTCTCAGTGGCCGCTGATGCCGTCGTGCTCTCCCTTCTTTTGTTCTCGTTGCGCCGTACTTCCGGTGGCAAGCGGAAGCGAGGGCTTGCAGCCGCGGGCGCCGGGGCCCGAGGCATGGCGGGGGCGGGGCTGGGGGAGGCACGTGCCGAGCTGGCCGGGGGGTCCCTCTCCCCGGCCCTTTGAACCAGGACCGTACAGGTGAGGACTTATCCTTTCTTGGCTCCGCCCCCAAACCCGTCAGGCCTTCCCCGAGGCCTCTCCGCGTTCCCGCTGTGGGGAGGCCCCCTCCCCGCTAGACGCCGAGGCTCCGCGGCCCCCGCCCTCCCTGAGCGGTCCCTTCCCATTGAGGCCCCGCCCCGGGCTTCTCTTTCCGGGGGCGCCCCCTTGGGTGTGTGTGCCCGCCCCTCGGTATCCCCTTACCGCTTTGGAAGCCGTCACGACAATTTGAGGGGTGTGTGCACCAGCCCTTATGGGGAAGCTGAGATGCAGCAAGGGGAAAAGGACTTGCTTAGTGCCACCCGAGGAGCTAGTGGCCCCATTCAGCCAGGCTTTCTTTCATTCATAAATAACGTACCGAACGCCTACGAGGGGCCGGCCTCATTGCTGGGCTCTGAGAAAACTGAGGTGACCGAAGTGGACATGGTTGCTTCCTGTCTAGGGAGTATGGTGTAGTGGGGAAGTCAATCATTAAACACACAGCCATGCAAGTAAAAGCAGATATGCACATGGTGGCAATTACTATGGAGAAGACAAACAGAAAGTGGGGAGGCCTGCTTAGAGAGAGATCAGAGAGGAGATGACAGGCTGCAGCTTGAGAAATTATGCAAGGGCCTGGGGAAACACATCCTAGGCAGAGGGAACAGCCTCTGTGGATACCTGAGTTGGCAAAGAACTTGGCGTGAGGCAGGTCCAACGTACAGGAAATGAGGCTTAAGATGCGTCCAGTGGGGTGATGGGACAGACAGAATATGTGTACTGGTCAGGAGCTCACCATCTAGTGCCACAGGTAGGAGTAAAATGCAGAGACAAAGGTGCAAGCATGACAAGTGTGAAGGTGAGATGTGGCTCTTAAGTTGATATTTTAGCTAAAGGGGAGGTGAAGGAAGACTCTCTGAGGAGGAGACGATTAGGTTGATGTCTGAAATTAGTGTTAGCAAAGGGAGGAGAGAAGCTTTTTTAGATTTCATTTAACAGCAAGTGCCAAGCTTCTGAGGCAGGAGGTAGGGTAGGATCCCTGTTGAAGAAATGGTTCGAGTTAATGGGAAAAGATGGGGTTGGAGAGGCAGAGCTGAGACCTTTGAGCACCTGACTGGCATGTTAAAGATTTTGATTCTGATCATAAAGAGTAGTGGGAAGATATTTTCCTGTTTTAATCCATAGCAGAAAGGATGTGGTCACAAAAGCATTTTGAAAAGACCATTGGCTGTTGCAAGGAGTGGGTTTAGGTAGGAAGCTGATGGAGTATCGTAGACGTGAAGTTAAAAAAGTTTAGATAAGGGTACTGGCAGGTTGTAATAGACATAAGTGGAAGATTAGAGGGGTGTTTAGTAGGAGAGAAAACCTCCAGAGTTTGATGACTGATGGGGGCCGAGGGAAAGAGGTATCAAGGAAGATTGTCAGGTTTCTGGTTCTTGATAAGCAGGAGAGTAGCTGGGCCATTCACTGGACTAGGGGAGCCAGGAGAGGGCCAGTTTTTGGGAAAATATCATAAATTATTCTCTTTTTTATAATAATTCACAACCTGACTAGAAGGGACTGACTTTCTTTCTTTCTATAAATAATTTTACTTATTTTTTGGAGAGAAAGAGAGAGTGAGTGAACAAGAGAGCACAAGCAAGGTGGAGAGGCAGAGGGAGAAACAGACTCCCCACTGACAGGGAGCCCTATGAGGGGCTCGATCTCAGGACCCCAGGATCATGACCTGAGCTGAAGGCAGCCCCTTAACTGACTGAGTCACCCAGGCACCCAAAGGGACTTTCATTTCATACTTTTTCTATAGTGTCTGAATTCTTATGAGCGCGTGTTATCTTTATAATAAGAACAATAAGAGAAATAAGTTTCAATAAATAAGTTTCAACTTCAGTAAGTTGAAAAAGCCTTAAAAAACCTCCACCATATCCCTAAAAATCACAATTGTGTGTAATATAAAATAGCGTGTGTGTGCGGAGGGAGAGGGAGAGAGAGTGTGCACGCTGAGAGAAGTGTTAGGAAATTCAGTTAGGATTTTCTGTATAATTTGGAGCTGAAGCTAACAGGTCCTCAACTCCTCATACCCTGCCCCCTCACACCTTTCACCCCAGTTTCTGGTGTCTTTCCCTTAAGAAGACAAATCAGAGAATTTAAGATTGGGCTATATAAAGTGTACGTCAATTTTCTTAGACTTAAGCATCTATTTTGCTTAATATGATCAGTGGCTCTTTCCAAGTTGAACAGATATAGTACTCTTGATCCCACTCCCCAGTTTGTCTGCTCGATGGTGTCTCGTGCCTAGTCCTCCCATTCCTGGGCCTTATCTTCCTTTGTCCTCCCGTTCTGGTCGCCCTGACTCCAGCCCTCATCTTAGATTGGCAGGGGTTGCCCTTGGCAAGGATTGAGTGAGGCAATTTTGTATGTTATTTGGTATTTTGAAATGCGTAAACCTTCATAGTGTGTTTTTTAGGCTGTATTACAGTAGCCACAGCAACAGTGTCACTGTTAAAACAAGGAGTAGCAGTGTGAGATTCAGTATATTCGTTGTTCAGATATGGAGGCTATTGCTCACTTTATCATGCTAAGGTCCTTTGAGAAAACTTGTAAGAGAGATTGTTTTAGACTCCAGTGCCAGGAAGAGCTGTGCTTCTTCCAGGCCTCCATTAAGTTTCTGTATTATTGGCTGTGCGGGTTCTGTAACTGATGGTTTTTTCCTTTTTGCTTTGCTGAGAAAAATCAAGGCCAAATTAGAAGCTTGGCAGTTCTGCAGGTCTGCATGGTATGCATTTCTGTATACATCTGGCTTCATCCTACTGTCCTATCTTAGTTTCCTCTTCACAATGGTTGTTTCCTAATTAAAAAAAATTCTGAGTAAGTACAAAGAATATTTTAAAATATACGTAATCTTTAAAGAATGACAGTACAGTGAATGCTGATTTAAGAAAAAATATTACCTCAGAGCTGCCAGTGTGTCTCAAGCCCCATCCTATTTCTTACTTCTCACAGGTAACCACTGTTCTGAATTTTATGTTTATAATTCCTCTGCTTTCTGTAATCGTATGCCATATATATTGATAGCCTTAATCTACACTTGATCTTAACCAAAAGGCCAAGAAGCGATGATAGCCTTAATCTAGAAATTGTTTGAAGCTTATATAAAGAGAATCACACAAAAATATTCTGCTGCTTGCTTTCTTCAGTCATTTCTGTGTTCAGAGATTGACTTAGGTTGTTATGTATAATTGTAGTGCATTAATTCATTGCTTCATAAGATTCCACTGCATGAATATGCCTGGAAGAATTGAACTAGTCATGGGCATTTGGAGTGCGGTCGGTTTTTGCTGTTGCTAACAGTCCTGCTGCGGACATTCATGTTACTCATGTGCAGACATTTCTCTACATCATAGTTTCTCATCCTTAGTACAGTTGACATCTTGGTCTCAATGTGGAGGGCTGTCCCGCTTGCTATAGGATGTTTGGCAACGCCCCTGGCTTCTGTTTGCTGGACACGCATAACATCCTTCTTCCCAAGTTAGGACAACCAGACATTGTCTCCAGATGTTACAAAATTGCCCCAGTTAGGAACCAGTGCTCAAGATCAGCTGTTGGGGGATGCCAGGGGCAAGACACTAAGTATTTCAGGCTTGTGAGACATGGGGTCTTTGGTCTCAGCTAATCATCTATGCCTTTGTAGGACAGAAGCAGCCATAGGTAATGTGTAAATGAATGGGAACGGCTGCATGCCAATAAAACTGTATTTACAAATAAATGAGCAGGCAGACAAGATTTGGCCTGAGGGCAGGCAGTAAGCACTCTCACTGTAGCCTAGCGCTCTAGGAAATATATTTTATATCCTCACCCAGTGCATATAATTCATATATATAATTTAAACAAGTTTCATGAAATAGTATTTACCTTTACTATGTGTTATACAGTGTGGCATTTTTTATTTTATTCTACTTTTTAAAATGTCAGCTATATCCACTAAATTGATTTCAAGGCCTCATTAATGAGTTGTGACTAGCAGTTTGAGAAATTTAATTTGGTCATAGAGGTATGCACATCTTTAACTTGACTGGATAGTATCTATATAAGCATTTCAAATCCCTTTGAGAAGGAGACAGTATAAACAAATACGACATTGTGTGTTATGTTTTAATTTCTAAAATATAGATGGATAAGTTACTCCCTGCTTAAAATGTGTAATAGCTGGTGTGGTGTGGGGGTTGGGCATGTAAAGTGTTTACCAGTCTGGCTCTAGTCTACTTTTCTGGGCCTGCCTAATTAATTAATTAATTAATTAATTAAAGATTTTATTTATTTATTTGACAGAGAGAGAGAGATCACAAGTAGGCAGAGAGGCAGGCAGAAGGAGAGGGGGGAAGCAAGCTCCCCGCTGAGGAGAGAGCAGGATGCGGGGCTGGATCCCAGGACCCTGAAATCATGACCTGAGCCAAAGGCAGAGGCTTTAACCCACTGAGCCACTCAGGCGCCTCTGGGCTTCTCTTTTATCACTCACTCTGTGCTTTCTGGGCTCTAACCACTTGGGATTACTCTGTTTCCCAAATGTATCATGCCACACTCCTTCCAAGTGTATTTTTTAGGCTTCCTTCTTTCTGAAATTCTCCTCTTTTATTTTGCCTAGTGAATTCTTGATCCTACAAGGCGCATGTTGGAATGTTGCTCCATTCATTCATTTAACATGTTGAGCACTTATTGTGCCTCAGGTACTGCTGTAGGTGATGAGATTCACCTAGAATTGGGCAGGGCCTGTGGGGCTGGTGTGTGGTAACAGATACTTAAAAGGTCAACAAGATAATTTCAAAACATGATGAGGGCTGAAGAAAATAAAATAGGGTAGAATGAGAGTTGATATGGATGGGAAGGTAGGGAAAATCTGTGAAGAGTTGCTTTTTTAGTTGAGATTTGACTGTTGATCCAGAGGCAGCAATTCAAAAACGTTGTTCTGCTTCCTGCTGGTCTCCACAGTTTCTCAAGAAATCCACAAACATTTGAATTGTTCCCCTCCAGGTAATTTGTCATCTACCTGGTTGTTTGTAAGCTTTCTACTGTGTTTTAGTTTTTAAGTTTGACTGTAATGTGTCTGAGCATGGATTTTTTTGGGTTTATCACATTTGGGGTTTTCTGAACTTCCCAAATCTTGGGTTTACATCTTTGAGGGTTAGTTTCTGGATTCTCTATTCTATTCCATTGGTATATTTTTTTTATGCTAGTACCACAATTTTTTTTTAAATTACTTTGGCTTTGTAATATATTTTGAAATCAGGAAGTCTGAATCTTCCAACTTGGTTCTTTTACAAAATTGTTGTGGCTATTTGGGGTTCCTTGAGATTACATGTATGTACATGTATGTAATCTCTTAAGTTGTATTTTTCTATTTTTTTTTTTCAAAAAACGCCATTGGGGTGGGTGCCTGGGTGGCCTAGTGGGTTAAGCCTCTGCCTTTGGCTCAGGTCATGATCTCAGGGTCATGGGATCAAGCCGAGCATCAGGCTCTCTGCTCAGCAGGGAGCCTCCTTCCTCTCTCTCTGCCTGCCTCTCTACCTACTTGTGATCTTTCTCTCTGTCAAATAAATAAATAAAATCTTTAAAAAAAAAAAAAAAACAAAAAACCAAAACAAAACAAAAACGCCATTGGGATTTTGTGAGGGATTGCATTGGGTTTATAGATTGCTTTGGGTAGTATGGACATCCTTTTTTTTTTGTTGTTGTTGTTGTTAAGATTTTATTTATTTATTTGAGGGAGGGAGGGAAAGCGAGAGAGGGAGAGGGAGAAGCAGACTCACTGCTGCCTGAGCAGAGAACCCGATGTGGGGCTGGACCCCAGGACTCCAAAATCATGACCTGAGCCGAAGGCAGCCACTTAACTGACTGAGCCACGCAGGTGCCCTCGCAGTATGGGCATCTTAATAGCCAGTAAATACATTTCTTTAATGAATGTGCATGAAATATTACTCTTACACTGAACAAATTTGATGTAGTTCTGTGTTTATCCTGTTGAATATTCCCGATAGCTAAGAGTGCTTTGAAGGTGTTCCTAGTGAATTAGGTCTTTCCGTCAAACTTGTTTTTCGAATCAGAAATGTCAGGACCATTTTCTGACTGTAATCTGGGAAAGAGAAATGCTGGTCCCCGTTACCCTGCGAGCTCTTAGGTGCAGGGTATCAGGAGGAAAATCTCTTTGACTTGTGTGTACTTAGGTTTCGGTCAGTTTTGTTTTTCTTTCTTGACTTCTTCACTTTTCCGTGCAGAGATGTGATGATGGATCATCATGTTTCCACCATCAAACCTCGAAGAATCCAGAACCAAAATGTCATTCACCGCTTGGAGCAGCGGCGAATCAGCTCAGGCAAGGCAGGTACCCACTGGCATCAGGTCCGAGTACTCCACCAGAATGTCTTCCCCAACTTCACAGTCGTCAATGTTGAAAAGCCTCCTTGTTTCTTGCGGAAGTTCTCGCCTGACGGGCGCTACTTCATTGCTTTCTCTTCAGACCAGACCTCTCTTGAAATCTATGAGTACCAGGGCTGCCAGGCAGCTGAGGACTTACTGCAGGCCTATGAGGGGGAGATCCTGTCCAATGGCAATGACCAGCGGTCGGTCAACATCCGCGGCCGGCTCTTTGAACGCTTTTTTGTCCTGCTGCATATTACCAACGTAGCCGCCAACGGGGAGCACCTGAACCGGGAGTGCAGCCTCTTCACCGACGACTGCCGGTGCGTCATCGTGGGCTCAGCTGCCTACCTCCCGGATGAGCCGCACCCTCCTTTTTACGAGGTGTATCGGAACAGTGAGTCTGTGACCCCCAACCCCCGGTCCCCTCTGGAGGACTATTCCCTTCACATCATTGACCTTCACACGGGCCGCTTGTGTGATACCCGCACCTTCAAGTGTGATAAGGTGGTCCTGTCGCACAACCAAGGGCTGTACTTGTACAAAAACATCCTGGCCATCTTGTCGGTGCAGCAGCAGACGATCCACGTGTTCCAGGTGACTCCTGAAGGCACTTTCATCGATGTGAGGACCATCGGCCGCTTCTGCTATGAGGATGACCTCCTCACGGTGTCAGCCGTTTTCCCCGAGGTGCAGCGGGACGGTCAGACGGGCATGGCCAATCCTTTCAGAGATCCCTTCATCAACTCCCTGAAACACCGGCTGCTCGTCTACTTGTGGCGCCGGGCAGAGCAGGATGGGAGTGCTATGGCCAAGAGGCGCTTCTTCCAGTACTTTGACCAGCTGCGGCAGCTGCGCATGTGGAAAATGCAGCTTCTGGATGAAAACCATCTGTTTATCAAGTACACCAGTGAGGACGTGGTCACCCTGCGGGTCACAGATCCGTCCCAGGTATGAAGTGCTCTCTGGCTCTTTACTCACCCCATCCCCTTGGGAAAACGGGGAGGTTGCTCTCCTTGCCTATGGTGAGCCTCTCGGGAATTTGCATTTTCCATGCTCTTGAATTTTTGTTAGCCTCGGCCTCAAATTTAAAATAGCTCCATTTTTCTCTGGCCACCTGTATTTATTTAGATAAATGGAAGCTAAATCTCAAGTCATTGACATGTGGGTAGTCAGCTCCGTGATTATCACCCTCATTCTTCTGCAGAGAATTTTCAGTTCCCTTGAGAAAGAAGCCCAAGTGCTGCAAGGTCAAAGTTTGGACTACCAGTAGGTAACCCTGCCTTGACTTTGTGAGATTATGGTTGTCGGTCTGACTGCTTGAGTTCTAGGAATGAGAATGAGCTCATCATACAAAAAAAATTTTTTTTTAAAGATTTTATTTATTTATTTATTTATTTATTTATTTAACAGACAGACAGAGACACAGCAAGAGAGGAAGCACAAGGAGGGGGAGTGGGAGAGGGAGAAGCAGGCTTCCTGCCAAGCAGGGAACCCAATGTACGGCTTGATCCCAGGACCCTGGGATCATGACCTGAGCTGAAGACAGACGCTTAATGATCGAGCCACCCAGGGGCCCCCCAAAAATTTTTTCTAAAAATTTGGCCTTTCCTGTTTAAGTGGTTAATATCAGTGTACTTCATAAAATCCTTAGGAGGTAACTAATAGATAAGTTCATCTGGCAGTTAAGTTTTATGACTTTACCATGACCTTGTCCATGTGCTGGACCATAGGCTGGAGAGCAGTGAAAAGATTGAAAGGAAGCCAAAACTTCTGATCCCCCAGGTGAATCATTAGGACTGCAGATCCTAGGGTATTTCAGTTTGGATGAAAGATCTTGGAGAGGAGAGAGCTATTTCTCAAACGGGAATCAAGTGGTGTTAAGGGCACAGAAAGCTCTCAAGATTCTTGGGTTGGAACATCATGTTAAAACTCAGGCTATTTTGGGGCATTTCTCTTTGAGAAGCTCTCCACTTTTGTGTTGGTCGAGTAAGAGACCTACCTTTCTCTGCCTTTGCCCCCTGTTCTCCTGTGTTTCCAGAATGTCTCCTTAGATACGAGTTTGGAGATTCAGAATAGAGAGCAAACTAGTCAGCCACGGAGAGGGCTGAGTCTTGTATCTCCCACTGACTTGCAGGTGGTTCTGTCATAAGAGAGACTGTGCAAGACACTGTTTCCTAAGACCTTACTAGCCGTCCACGGTAAAAAGCTTTCCAGTATTTTTCTTCTGAATCATAGCTTATATATTCTACAAAAAAAAAAAAAGGTGGATGGTGGGGAGTAATATGGTTGGAGATTAGTTTTTCTGGATTCTTTTCTTTCCTGTTAATGATGAAGTTGCCCATTGAGCCATCACAAATGAGTATCTAGTCCCTCTTATGTGTCATGGGAGATTGGCAGTGACACCCTTGACTTCTGTCCCCTTCTGTATTTCCCAGTCTGCCCTGGAGGGAAGGCTAGTCAGGTTTGTGTAATTTTATATTCACATAATTATGATGGATCCCGGTGGAGCCCTGATAGGGTCAAAGTGTCCAGGTCTATAGAAAGGACATGAGTCAATCTTTTAGTTTGGGCTATAATTACCTTTGTCATTTGGAGGGAATAAATTGTCTCTGATAGCTGCATTTGAGATTATCCTTCTTCCCTTTGCTAAAATGTGACCCACTTATTTCTGGTAGCTCTAATAAATTGTGGCTAGACTCAGTACTGGCGCTCAGTGTTTTGCTTACAGAGCTTGTAACTTTAAACCCAGTTTGCCCTAGTTGTTCTCCCACCCCCTTCCCGAGGTTAATTTGATAGGTTCCAATAAGGTTAATGAGAAAAAGTGCATCTACACACAAAGCCTTGCTAATATTGTGGGTATTATTCTCGGGTTACTCTCCAACCTCTTTAATTTACAGCCATACTTAATTTCCAGGTGACCACAAAATTCATGTAACGAAAGGTCTGGGAAGGACTAATGACTAGTGAAACAGGTGGGCCATGTGGCTCCGGGAATTGATGATGAAGACTTTTAACTCCATTGTGGGGGGGGGGGGGAAGTACTAATCATAACGATCTGAAAACTTCTAGAGTCCTGTTGAAAGCTTGCAGGTTGATTCACATTGTCACGTTCATTGGGACGAAAACCAGGGGTTCCTGGAGCTTTCTTGTTAGGCAGGGCAGAGCACTGGTGGTTTAGAGGGCTAGTCACCTGGGGGCCCATTCAGAGAAAGTAGTAACTCTGCCATCTATGGCATTTAAATGCTTTTCAGGTTCCCCCTCTGATCTTAATTGCTTCAAATCTCAAATGTATCTTCCAAATGCTCTTGGCTGAAAGAACATTTACGAAGAAAGAAAAGGAAAATGCCTCCCTGATTTTTCATTTGTCCAGCAGCAGTTCCCTGCTTGGTTACAACTTGCCTGGTCAGTTTTAGGACACAGTGTACTTCACGTGTCTCTCTGCATGTTAGAAATCTTAAGAGGAAAAATAAATGTCCCTAAATTGAACTTTCAACTGTACATATACAAGAGAAAATAATTTGCCAACAGGCAGCTACAGGCTACCAATCACTTTCTCAGCAGGGAGGAAAATTAAATCTGGCATTTTAAAAAAGTGCTTTTTATTACAGGTTGGGTTAGGGAGCAAATCAAGAATAAATACTAGGAAGGAAAAATGTTGAATTTGCAGAATCAGAAATGAAAGATTGGAAACCTTTCTACACATATACACAGGCTAGCTCAGTAATCCTAACAGCACAGATGTGGTAAATCCAGCACTACTGGCCATGACTGATGGCCCTTGATTGATAAAGTGCACTAAGGCTTCCTCCTCTCCCAGAACCACCTAGAGCCATGTTTTATGCTAGTGCGGGAGCGGAAGTGTTTGCTTGTTTTACTTGTTGGAATTTTCAACCAAGTGGTAAGTTTCCAAGGCATAGCAGTATACCCAGCTGTCTCATAGGTCTCTCTCTTCTTCCACAGGCATCTTTCTTTGTGGTATACAATATGGTGACAACAGAGGTGATTGCTGTGTTTGAGAATACATCGGATGAGCTTCTAGAGCTCTTTGAGAACTTCTGTGACCTCTTCCGTAACGCTACCCTACATAGTGAAGTCCAGTTTCCCTGTTCAGCTTCTAGCAACAATTTTGCAAGGCAGATCCAGCGCCGGTAAGCTCTTCCACCAGGCTTGACAGGCTTAATTTTTCTTTAGACAATTCACTGGTGTTAGGCCAGTAGTCATGTTCTCCAAAAATCCCTTCCTGTATTCTCTGTGCCCACCTCACTTTGGTTTGGTCTGCCTGTTATAACCGCTTGGGTCATCCTGAACTTCTTTCTGTCTCTCAGCGCCTATGGAATTACTTGGACGCTATCTGTGATTTGTCCTAGAGGAAGGAGAGCTGTATGAGAGCTGCAGAAAGATAGAGACCGTGTCTTTATTATTTATTGCTGTATTCTCATGCTGTACTGTCAAGTATTTGAGTATTTTTTGAGTCAATGACTAAGGAAATAATTTTAGAACTTTTGGTTAAACATGGTGTGTTGAACACATGCATTTATCTCTGCTCCATCCCGTTACCCTACTAAAATGACAATAAAGGAGGCAGAGGTATAACTATAACAAGAGCCAAAGAAAATGGGAGAGGAGAGACATTGGAGACGGTAGATGATTGTCGACGGCAGAGAGATCTGAATCGGTGTTGGGGGCTGAGAAGCTAATTGATCATCAGTAACTAACTTGGCACACTTCAGAGAACAAAAGCTTAAGACTGCAGAGCTTAGCCATCAAGAAACAAGTCTGGAAGGGGTTGAGGAATTGGAAACCCTGGGTACCTCTGAAGATTCCTATGATGGGAAGGCTTCAACAGGAGGATTGGGTGAGGGTCTGGGACGGAATAACCAGGCCCTCTAGCCCCTGTCTCTAAGCCTACGCCACTGAATGACTGTCTCTTCCTCACCTCCTCAGAGGGCTGGGAGTTTATTTGCTGGAGAAACTGGACCGTGTAGGCTCTGGTTCCATGTTCATGAGGCACAGCTGAGGTAGGGGTGAGATTTGTCTGATAAAAACAAGAATTAAGTGAAAACCAACAAACTGAAGGTAAGATTCCTGTCTCCTTTACCAAATTTGACAGCCAGGCTTATACTCCTCAGGGAGGAGGTTAGAGATTTTTCCTTGGGGAACCTGACCAGCTCAAAGAAGAGACCTTCAAATAGTCATACTTAGAGTCTCTCCACAAACACCTGGGTCATCCTAAATTAATACCCCCCATCAGCCAGGTCTTCCTATGAACCAGAGTTTCGAATATAATTATCTGAGTACATTATTGTGAAATGAATGGTTGGTTACCTTGGGCCATTGGCTCCAGTGAATCCTACTCTAGTCAGTCAGTCAGTGCCTTACTGGACACCACATACTAAATTGCTCCCCCAACTCTAGCCAGTTAGGGCAAATAACTGCTTTAGGTTTCAAGATAGGTCAGACCAGAGTGACAGGTGACTCAGAGTGAGCCTCATTGGGAAAATGAACAAAGCAGATACACTAGTGCAGTGGCACCATCTTTATATATAAAAGGATAGTACTCAGAAGTAGATGGATATTGGTTTTCAGACAAGTTACTTCCCTTTTCTATTTTCTCTGGTTCACACAAATTTTCTGCCTTACAAGCATTTCTGTTTAGTATAGAAGGATTTTTGGAGGCAGGACATGGATCAGAATTTGCATTTTTCATCTTAGAATGTGTTTTCTTCTTTTATTTTTATTATTTTTTAAAGATTTATTTATTTTGAGAGTGGAGGGAGGGGTAAAGGGAGAGAGAAAATCTTTTTTTTTTTTTCCCCCAGAAAACAAGAGTTTATTTTTATATTCTGTAAACTAAAATGAAGTTTTGGAACATTGGGGATAAAGAGTAAAAACTTGCAGAAAGAACATTACATTTCACATGGTAAAAAATAAGTCATCAGAATAGTATTGGACTTACCAGTAATAACACTGAAAGCTTGAAATCAATAAAATCATGCCTTTAGAATTCTATGAAAAAAAGTGATTTCCAGTCTAGAATTTTATATCCAGTAGGGTGAATCAAGACATTTTCAGACATGAAAGTTCTCAAAAAATTGCCTCTCGTGTACCTTTTCAAAGGAAGCCTCTGGAAATTATATTTCCCACATAAACCGCAAAAGTATGGTGCAGGAAATAGTCTGAAACTGTGTAGTTGAGGGGAAACTGGTGGTTTAGGAAAAGGTGGGGAAGAATGGAGTAAGTGTAGGAGAGGTTGTGGCACCTGGTACTGGAGGTTCAGGAACCAGGAGGCCATGGTGCTAGAAAGATAATCTCTGTGAATTTAGAAGTCCCCGTGAACTGGGAGAGGCATAACTGGGCAGAGGGACAGTGAGCCAGCAGTTAAACGCCAGATGTCCCAGGGATAATGGCTTCATCCTTTTGTCAATGGGCAGCCCGGAGCGTGGAGCTGGTGGTGCCGGTGGGGAGGACGAACTGCTTCAACCAAAAGACCGTTGTGGAGGCTGTGGATCATCATGCAGCCATGAGCCAGCCCCCATCATTTGAAGCCAGTGAGCCAGGCAAGGCAGAGTGTGGATTATGAAAGGTAGTACTGGATCTTGGCTGGAACCGAGCCGAAAACCAGAGCGCCCAGAACCTTTGATTTCAGCTCATTCAAAAGGGAAAGAAAGTAGTTCGCTTTGGCCCAAGATTGAATTTTGTGGTTTACACTGAGGCTGTGAAAATTGCTGTCAAGAGGAGTAACGGAAAAGCAGTATTGAGAGCTAGGCTTGCTTCAGGGGAAACTGAGAACTGTCGATGTCCATCCAGCATCACAGGTTAATGGTGAAGACAAAAATCAGAACCCATCTCATCTCATCAAGCTTCCTGGTCTCCACAAAGTTGGGAATGTTCAAGTTTTTAAATTTATTTCATTAGTTTTCATTGCATTAATTTCAGGGGATAAGATGTTACATTTTCTCCCGGGACTGAAAAAATTATTTTCCCCTTAAATTTTAAACCATATGATGAGGCGCCTGACTGGGTGGCTCAGTCAGTAAGCATCTCCCTATGGCTCAGGTTGTGATCCCAGGGTCTTGCAATCGAGCTCCACATCGGGTTCCCGGCTCAGCGGGAAGCTTGATTCTCTCTCTCGCTCTCCCTATTTGTATTCCCTCTCTTACTGTCTCTCTGACAAATAAAATCTTAAAAAAAAATGATAATGCTTTGATAGAGATTTTTATAACTGCATTACTGAGAGTTGGCATTCTTTCTAAGAAACTATGAGAAAGTGAAAAAGAAGAAAAAAAATCAAAATGTGATTACACAAACCCAATTATCATTTTGATATATTTTTATCAGTCTTTTTTTAGGCCTTTTTTTTTTTTTTTTAGGATCATGCCCTGAGCCGAAGGTAGATGCTTAACCGATTGAGCCACCTAGGCACTCCTTTTTCTTTGTTTTTTTTAATCATACTGTGTATACAGAATGTAGCCTGTTTCTTTTACTTACCATTTTGATAAACATTTCCTCTGTAACCATGTAATCTTTGAAAATTACAGTTTTCCATTAGGTTTTTAATTTTCTGTCAATTTATTATTATCATAAACAATGCTGTATTGAATGTGTACAGAGATTTTTCTGCATGTGGGATTGCTTCCTTAGGGGAAATTTCTAGAAGAGTAGAAATACTTGGTCAGAGGGTATTAAAGTTAATATTCATGACAGTGGTGAGAAATAATTGCTCTCTTGTTATTATTACTAAAAGTAAATGAGATACGTGGCCGTGTGTCCATGTTACTGTTCTGTAGATACTGATGTTTCTGTGGGAGTACAGGTAGCTCACTACCAGACTTGAAACAAGGGATGAGTAATTCATTGAAAGTTTTGACAAAAGTTGACTTATAACTAATCCCAAGAAATCAGAGAGAGGCTACTCTTCTCCACAGCATTCTCTGCTCTCTATAACTCTTTTCTAGTGTAAGCTGAGGCTGTGATTTGGGGGAAGTATATTTGAGTAGAAGTGTTGTCATAGAATAGTTATACACTCATTTTAAACTTGTTTAGAGAATCTTTGTTAACTTTCTAAAGTGATTCCTTGTTCTCACTTCAAATTCTGTTTTCAGGTTTTTGAGAGTATTTGTAGCCAAGCAGACTTGTGATGTGTGAGAGTTCTGACTTCCTTCATTATGTAGATTTCTATGTACAGAATGAATTGTTTTTAGACACGTTTTGTCAATTTGAAATCTAAGGCAGCTTTGTGTGCCTGCTAACGCAGCCTTCCTCACTGGTGCTTTGTTTTAGGTTTAAAGACACTATTGTAAATGCCAAGTACGGAGGGCACACAGAGGCGGTGCGCCGGCTGCTGGGTCAGCTCCCCATCAGTGCCCAGTCCTACAGCGGGAGCCCCTACCTTGATTTGTCTCTCTTCAGCTACGATGACAAGTGGGTGTCTGTCATGGAGCGACCCAAGACTTGTGGAGATCACCCTATCAGGTACAGCATCACTGCTTCCGCGGCTGCCTGCCCAAGGGCCAAAGATGGCCCGCTTTCTCTCTCTCTCCCCTTGGACCTCATTCCACTGTGACTGTGCCCACTTGTACTCATGGGTTGAATTGGGAGGACAGGCTGTTTCTGTAGTGTAATGAGTGCTTTCGATCATGTAGGCGCTAGTCTCATAAGTTAAGTAGTTCTGCTCTTTGCTTCTCATCAAAACACCCGATTCAGGTAAGTGTTGTTCCCTTTTAAAGGTACCCAGGGTAGCCATTTCATAGTAGTGTTTATAGTGGAGACTTCCTAATTTTATTTCACTCAAGTTATTTTATCCCCTCATGTTACCTAGTAGAAAAGATAGCAGAGATAATTTGGGGAACAGGCAGGTTTTGGAGAAACTCATGCGTCGTCACAAGAGAAATTTTAGAATGTAGACTACTGTGTTATTGCTAGAACCTTGAAAACTAAGCCAGTCCTTCCCTCACAGATGTCCACTCCACAGACCCCGCCGTCTGTCCGTGTCGTTCTGTGTGCTGTATTAGGTACTAGGGAGAGGAGCTGGTACCACCACCACCGTGGGGCGATTCCGGCGGGGGTGTGTTCCTGGCACCCTTAGCTGGAGAGTGGAAGGCCTTTTTCACGTGGAAGCAGTGTTAGGTAGTGTTTCACTATCCAGCTTCATTGTGTATTAAATAGCCTTGCGTAACACATTCTGAACTGTTAATCACCGCTCATGGTATTTCCTTTGGGAAATTGCAGTCGTGTTCCAAAAACCAGTTAACTTTTTTTTTTTTTTTTAATTATAGAAAACTTTAAACATGTGAAACATGGAAGAGAAGAGTATAGTGAGCCTGCACAAACCCGCCCCCCAGTTTTAACCGTTACCAACTCATGGTCAATGTTGTCATCTCTTTCAGCCGCCCCCACCCCTTGATTATTCTGCAAATCCCAGATTTTATAGCATTTTACTCATAGATATTTTGGCATGAATTTCTAAAAGATAGACTTAGAAAAATAAAACCTCCATACCATTATTTTGTCATAAGAAAATTATCAAAACTTGATATGATTACCACCAAGTACCTAGTTTTCTCATTTTCCTGATGTCTTGTGAATATTCTTTTTATGGTTCCATTGGTTCCCATCAGGATCTAAACAAGGTTTACAGATTGCATTGGTCACTGCTCCCTTAAGTCCACTTTATCATAAAGGTTCTGCTTCCCTCTTACTTTCCTTGCAGTGAAATCGTCCTGTGGTGTGTTGCCCACATTGGGAGTCTGCTCATGCATCCCTGGAGGGAGTAGTTAACGAATTTTCTCATTCGTGTACATTTCCTGTGAACCGGTAGTTAGATTTAGAAGCTCAAACAACTCACTTTACCTTACAAGCCCTTTGTGTGTTGGGGACTGTGTGGGTAAGGTGAATGTGGTTTTCCCACATAAAAGCGTATCCCGGGCCTCATTTGATATTGTCAAGGTAGTATGAGATACATTCCTCTCCCTTCTGACCTGCCTTTCTAATTTGGAAAGAGAGTAACCTAAGTTACAGATTTGGAAATGGCTACTGCCTCTGACCAAAGGGCTTTTTCACTTATTTTTAATTTAAAGTGAGAAATGTGAGGATATTAAAGGCATTGGAAGAGGAAATGCCATGACTTGAACACGTGTGTTGTATGGTCTGTTCTAGTCTTTGCCAGCATGCGTGTTCCCGTGTGCATTGCTGTAGTCCTGGTGAGCACAGTCCTTTGTAGCCTGCTTTTATTTTAGAAATGTTTCTTTGTGTTGTTGCATAGTCCTCAGAGTTACAGTCTAATGACAGCATTTTACTCCCTCAGTCAGAGGTACCGCAGTTGATTGAACTAGTCCCCTGTCACCGAGCCTTTATTCTCTCCTGCATTTTTACACTGGAGCTGTGCTAGAGTTGCCGTCTTTATTCGTATCACTATGTCCTCCATTTAAATTAAATTCTGAGGATATAAATTCGTGGAAACGGGATTATTGAGTCAGAGGCTATGAATATCTTCTTGTCTACCATATGTTTGCTCTCCAAAAGGGAAGTTATAGAGCTCTGTAATTCAGGGTACTTCATTTTCTAGGACTTCCCCTGATTCAGCCCCAACCCCACTGAACATCTCTAGTTCCCGAAACCGGAGGGCGTTTATAATGCGAATGGGAAAATGTCTTTAATTATGGGGATGAATGGAAGTATTGGATGAAAAATGAAAAACTACTTAGTATTTTGTTTCTGTGCATGAAAAAGGAGACCCTTCTGAAAGAATTTATTCTTAAAAATGAAAAACTCGGATATAGGCGAAGATCTGCGCTGTCCTGGACAATAGCCAGTCACCACATGTGGTTGTGCACTTAAAATGTGACCAGTCCATCCTGAGATGTGCTTACGTGTCACACAGCCGATTTCAAGAAATACCTCTTAATATTTTTTACTGGATTATAGGTTGAACAATAGTATTTTGGATACCAGTATTGGGTTAAATAAAATATATTACTAAAATTAATTTCACCTTTCTCTTTTTACCTTTTTTAAAATGGCTACCTGGAAATTCAAAAGTTTTCACGTGGTTTGCATTTCATTTCTAGCCCTGGCCTAGGCAGTCTTGGGGCAGCTTTTCTGGAAAAGGCGAGGCTGTAGTTAAGGCTGTAACTGAGGGTCATCTTGGGAAAGAGAAATGACCCAGTGACTGAGGACAGCACAGTAAAATTTATAATGACCCTGTGCATAAAACAAGCTGCTCGGACAAAGATGGTTTTGCATTTCTGATAACCTGGGGCCGACGTAAAAGGCAATATCATAAGATTAATGAGTTGCCGCGTTCCCATGCTGTGCAGATTTCAAGATGGTGGTGACTGTCTATACCATCTTCTCTTTCTCTCCTTGTTCTGTGTAGGTTCTATGCCCGGGACTCTGGTCTGCTCAAGTTTGAGATCCAGGCAGGCTTACTGGGCCGCCCCATCAACCACACAGTGCGACGCCTTGTTGCCTTCACCTTTCACCCTTTCGAGCCTTTTGCTATTTCAGTGCAGAGGACTAATGCTGAGTATGTTGTCAACTTCCATATGCGACACTGCTGCAC
>CM052797.1:5854535-5925171 GCA_028533885.1 Nasua narica
ATCAGGTGGGAATTCCCTTATCTTTCACTGCATCAGCCACATAACTTGGCGTATGTGCTTCTTCCCGGCCTTTCCTCCTGAGTGAAAGCCCTGCTTCTACAGATGGCTGGTTCTTCCCCCTGCTCCCTGAGTCCTGCCTCTTCTTGACTTCTCCATGTCTTTGCTCCTGCGGTGATTCTTTCCTGCATCTTCCTCTTGATAGGTCATTCCTGTCAGCACAGGAGATGCCCTCTAGGATCTTCTTTCTTTAAAACCTCCTGCTTTCAGGGTGCCTGGGTGGCTCAGATAGTTAAGCGTCTGCCTTTGGCTCGGGTCATGATCCCGAGGTCCTGGGATCGAGCCCCGCATCGGGCTCCCTGCTCAGTGGGAAGCCTGCTTCTCCTTCTCCCACTCCCCCTGCTTGTGTTCCCTCTCTCGCTGTCTCTCTCTGTCAAATAAATAAAAATCTTTAAAAAAATAAGAAAATAAAACCTCCTGCTTTGGCCTCTTCTTCCCTGTTAGTTACTGCCCATCTCTGTTACCCTTCACAGAAAAACTTCTCAGGAGAATTGTCTAAATTAAATTCTGTCATCCCACCACATTCCATTTTTCCTCCACCCACTCTGGATAGGCCTCAGTCTTCCCACTCCACTGAAACTGTGCTTATCTTGGCCCCGGTGGCTCCATGGTGCCAATTGTGCGCTCGTCTCTTGTCCGTCTCATACTCAGCCTCCTGGCGTTGGGTGTAACTCATCTCTCTATCAAGAAACACTTGCTTTTCTTTGTTTCCAGGACAGTGCATGTTTCTGGTTTTCTTCCTGCCTTGCTGATTGTTGCTTCTTGGTCCCTTTACTGGCCTCTCTTCTTTGGTTCTATGTGTAAATACTAAGTCCCCCAGCCCTTGGCGTTTTGTTAGATCCTCACTTCATTTTCCTCTTTATGTAATTTCTTTAATTGATTTCTTCCATTCCCCAAGTTTTAAATAAGCTATATGCTGATGAGTCTCAAAATTATAACTTCAGCCCTGACCCCTCCCTTGATCTTCAAAGTCATATACCCCATGGCTTACATGGCATCTTTGTTTGAATACCTAATAGGCATTTCAAAACCAGCACATCCAAAACAGCGCTCTTGATGCCCACCGCCCCTCCCCCAACCTGTTTTTCCTTCAAGAATTACCATATGGCTTCAGTGTCTACCTATTTACTTCAGGCAATAACTTAGGAACTGTTTTCAGTTTTCCTTTTTCCATCCCCTTCCTCTCCCCACACCACCCACACCTCTGACTTCACCTTGGGGATGTGCCCTGAGCAGTCTAAACCAATCATGGTAATCCCATACTCCTTGTTAGTGACCAGAACTAGAACTAGGTGAAGAATAGTCAGCTGAAGGGATTAGTTTACGAATGTCCTGCGACTTAAGTCAGTGATACTGTGAGGTTTCTGGAACTGCTGGGGGAACATTTCTTCAAAATGTCACTAAGAAACCAGGTAGCCCATAGTTCAACTATCCAGCACCTATGATCCTATTCAAAAAGAATCAGCCTGAGGAGGATGCTGACCCATGGGCAGGATGAGAAGAAAGAACCCCGGACATGGCTGACTGGATCACACAACCTTGAACCCACCTCGCAGCTGGATTTCCAGTTCTGTGAGACAGAAAAGTTTCCCTACTGTTCAAGCCACTTCGAATTGGGTTTTTCGTTTCTTATTATTGAAAGCAAATTAACGGATGCAAAGAGGAAGGCAGGTCCCCCGTGGAAAGAGTCATGAAATTCCTGCTGGCTGGGTACCTTCTTAGATTGGGTTTGAAAAGGCCCAATTATGATTCCTGTTCTTGGATTTCTGTTAAGTTTCCTGGCTCTCCTATAGCCCTCTGTATCCATACCTCAGATGGGCTCTTGTACCTGAAAGGATGTAACTCCAATGAGAAAGCATTCAGCTCATGGAGCACTTGATGAACATAAAGTTTGCAATCCCTATGTGTTCATATTAACTTTATTTCTAAAGGACTTAAGGCTGCTCTCAGTAAATTCTAGTGCCTTCTCTCTACAGATGTCCAGTGAATCTCAAGAATCTTTGGAGAAACAAGTTCTTTGGAACCTAAATGTTTAAGAAAAGCAGAGATTTCCAGGGATATATTTTTCGGATCTCGATTCTACCCTGAAACTCACTCCTCTCATCCCTGCTCTGCAGGGATGGCATGTCCATGATCAGTGCCAAGCTGCTCTGGACCTTTGAAAGGCTCCATTTAAATTTAGCAGAACCTCTTTCATTCAGAGTCCTTGTAGAGAAGCACAGTGTAAATCAGCGAAAAGCTTAAATTAGATAATTTTTAAAAGAACGGTAGCTTCATTATTTTCAAGTACACTGAGTAACTCCATCTCAGCCATGAAGTGTTCCTTTGTAGAAGCCCTTGGAGACTTTTCCTTAATGAATGGATTATAATTATTGGTAATCAGCATAACCGTTCTCTGCACTACGTGCTTTGGAAGGAATTGAGCATATTAAGTGATTTTGATGTTCCAGACGGCAATTTTATTTACAACATTCATCTGCTCAGTGTATACCCTTTATGGCTATAACCCTCTATTGTTTAAAAAAAAAAAAAAAACAAGAAAAATTCTGAAGACCCTCTCCATTACACGACATTTGATTATCAGAGGCAGAACTAATGCAGGAGGAGAGAGAGACGTAGTAGGACTCGTTCTTTACTCATGGTGTCCCGACAGAACTCCGGGAACAGCTCATGCTTGTGAGTGTAAACCCTGGGCTTCTTAAAACTGGTTCCAGTTTCTCTGTAAAATGGGGCTGATGTCTACTTTGTAGGGATGTACGCGCATTTAGGGTGAGCTCTAAATGAATACTAATTAAGGCTCCAAGTACAGTAAGTGCTTACTAAATGCTAGCTGCCTTTCTCTAGATTTCTTGGTGTGTGGGGGAGGCCCATGCCTCTTTCCCGTCACAGAGACCGCACCCAGCCCTGGGAGCACCTCTTCATCCCTTGCCAATCGAGAAACGTGAGCGCGCCCCTTCTCCAGGCCCAACCCCTGCACAGGAGACTGGTGGCTTTTGAGCTGCTGCCATTCTGCTGCCACGGCCTCTGTCCCCAGCATACCCACATCTGAGAAGACCAGAACATCCCTGACCCTCTGCAGCCGAACACATTGGATTGAAAGGAGCCTTGTTTGCTGAGAGTTTGTTGTAGATTGTGAACATGCATTAAGCATTTACTGTGGGGCCGGAAGCTATGTGAGCACTTACATTGGAAGGTATTCCTTCATTACATCAATTCAAGGATGCATTTTTCAGGATCGGAGTGAATCCAATATCGGTGTCTTATCAGTGGTGCTAGACGGTGACCGTGATGTCACTGTCGTTGTCACCTGTGCATGTACACGCTGGGTGTGCTCTTCACATTGTCGTCAGCCCTGTTGAGTAATATGCATTGGGGATACCACGTGTGTTAAATGTACGTGCTATTTATAATATCTTCAAAAAGGTTGTACTGTGATTTGGTGTTGACATGAAAGGTTATTTGGTACACCGAAAGGTACAGACGCAGAGTAGTGGGGTTACTTTTGGTATCAGTGAACCAAAGGTTTGCCACTGAAGGAACGAACGCAAAGCCGTGTATCTTTTACGAAGCAGCAACCAAGGGCTTTTGGAAGTAAGAAAGCAAGCAAGAGAACTGCTGGTAAATGAGGTTTTAGTGGTATGCTGAGATTCGTGCACAAGGATTGCCTATCAAACACTGAACGGGGCACACGAATGAAGGGAAAGCTATCACGTGCCTTGGAATAAATGGAAGAAGTTTTAATGCAGTGAGAGGCCTTGTGTGACCAATTCATTCAAAGGACAGGACTCATCACTAAGGTGTGAACCAATTTGTCAGAAAGTTCGTGCTGACTTTGAACAGAAGCTGATTAACTTCCAGGGGCCACGTGATTCCAAACAGGAAGAAGATGACACTCAGAGCCGAAGGCAAGGGAGAAATGCCGACTCTGGCTGTTCTTCAGCATGCCCCCAAGGCCTCTATATCCAAAAAAAGGCCTAAAATGCCCTTTGGATTAGTATATGTTTTAAGGGTCCTAGGACTTGTTTTAATTCAACATACAGACATGGAGGTGACTGTCATGAAGGAAGAAGTCTGTTTTGCTGGTTCTGGACACAGGAGGCATGGCGTGCCTTGCTTCCGTGGGGAAGCACCTGGTCATTCAGGAGGTAGGGGAGCCAGGAGAAATGTAGGCGAGAGCCTTTATTGTGGTTTCCTTTGTCTTTCTCTCTTTTTTTAGAACTTTTTTTTTTTAAAGATTTTATTTATTTGAGAAAGAGCACAAGCAGGGGGGAGGCAGGAGGGGCAGAGGGAGAAGGAGAAGCAGGCTCCCCACTGAGCAGGGAACCCAATGTGGGACTCAGTCCCGGGACCCTGGGATCGTGACCTGAGCTGAAGGCAGATGCTTAGTCGACGGAGCCACCGAGGCGCCCTTTATTGTGGTTTCTGTAAGAAGGAACACGCAAGACAAGCTAAGTAGGTTTGGGATTGGCTGATAGGAATAATTTTGGTGGACTCTGGAACATAAGGACTGTCCCTCGTTGTCGGATACCTGGCTCTGAGGTATTAGAGCAGCTAGTTAGTGGCCCAGCGTGTAAGAGTACCTTAAAGGAGGTGGTTGGGGTATGGGATGGTTGGTGTGCAAATAAAGGCACACTCCCAGGTAAGTTGTTTGCTATCTCGAGGAATTAGCTAACCCTGGGAGGGGCAGTCCCTGTAGGGTCAGTGAGGTCCTAACATGTCAAAGCACCAAAAAGTAAAAGGCGTGGTTAATACAATAGTTCCAAGTAATATAATAGTTCCGAATAATAAGAAAGCGTTGTCATGGTATAATTATCTGTGTTCTTTTTGGTTTGTTAGTGGCACATTGTTGGTAGCCAGCCTCCAAGATGGCCGGCCATGATCCCACCTCCTAGACTCGCGTTCTTGTGTCGTTCCCTCCCACGCTGGATCTGGGTTGGTCTGTGTGACTAACACAACACAGCAGAAGTGTGAGCGGGTCACTGTCAAGCCTGGATTATAAAAGGCATTCCAGGGCTAGGCTTCTACATTCCCTCTACTCCCCTCCCTGCTCCCCCCCCTTGAATCACTCACTCGGGGAAACCAGCTGCCGTGAGGACATTCAGGCCACCTTCTGGAGAGACCCACTTGGCTTCTTGCTAAGAGCCATGTGAGAGAGACATTTTGGAAGTGGATCCTTCAGCCTCAATCAAGCCAGTGGATGACTACAGTCTCATGGGAAGCCCTCAAGAGGAACTACCCAGCCGTGCCACGCTCAGTGGAGTCCGCTTTGGATTCTCTCCCTCTGCGCCTCCCCCTGCCCCCCGTCCCCTCTTTAAATTAAATAAATCTTGAAAAAAAATTTCTCTTTTTCCCTCTGTTCCTCCCACTCATGCACGCGTTCTCTCTAAAATAAATAAATAAATCTTAAAAAAACACCCAGCCAAGCCACTTCCAGATTCTTGACCCTCAGAAATTATGTGAGGTAAATGTTTTATGCTGCTGAATTTGGGGGCCGTTTTGCCATATAACAATATATAATTAGCACACATAAACGATGGTACGTTTTACAGTGTAACACCTTGTGTTTGAAAATGCCGTCTTATCTTCATTTTATAAATAAGGAAACTAATGTCAGAGAGACTAAGTGATTTGCTCATCGTTACTTGTTAATAGCAGGTAAAACTGTAATCTAGCCTGTGTCAGAAATCATTCAAATCCTGGGTTTATCTAGATCTCAACTGGTATTTTACTGATTACCAGTAACATTAATAGGGAATTCTGATGTTTTTGTGTTTCTGTAGCCACTCCTTCCCTTACAGGGGGCACAACCCACAAAGATCTCTTTTATTAGAGGTTGAAAATATATTCCACACATTTCTCCCTTTTCACACTAGTGTGTAGGTTGGCTTATTTGTTCATCGATGTATGTCAAATTTATTGAGGACCTCCGAAGTGCCAGGAACTAAGAACATAAGAATTTATAAGTCATAGGCCCCAACCTTTGAGTTTCCGAAAATGTTTCCAAATACAGCTACACCTCAGAGATCCTTAGATTCCTTCCGCAGCACTGCAGGAAAATGTTCCGATAAAGCAAGACAAGTGAATGTTTTTGCATACCTGTGCATGTACAGACTATGTTTACACTCTGCCATGGTCTATTAAGTGTGCAAAGTATTGCTAAAAAATGCGATCATCTGTGCTTTCAGTGAGTTGTAATGTTTTTGCTGGTGGAGGGTCCTGCCTTGGACTGATGGGTGCTGAAGGTTGGAGCAATTTCTTAAAATAAGACAACAGTGAAGTTTGCTGCCATTTGACTCTTCCTATCATGAACGATTTCTCTGTAGCGTGTGATGCCATTTGATAGTCTTTTTCCCCACAGTCGAACTTCTCTCAGAATTGGAGTCTGTCCTCTCAAACCCTGCAGCTGCTTTTTCAACTAAGTGTATGTAATATTCTCAGTCCTTTATTGTCATCCCAACAATCTCCACAGCATCTCCAGCAGGAGTCAGTCCCATCTCAAGAAACCACTTTCTTTGCTCATCCACAAGAAGCAGCTCCTCCTCTGTTCAAGTTTGATCACGAGGTCACAGCACTTCAGTCGCAGCTGGGGGCTCCCCTTCTAATTCTAGCTCTCTTGCTGTTTCCGCCACATCTACAGTGACTTCCTCCACGGATGTCAGGAGCCCCTCAAAGTCATCCACGAGGGTTGGAATCAGCTTCTTCCAAACTCCTGCTAATATTGATATATTGATATTTTGACTTCTTTCTATAAATCATGAATGTTCTTACTGGCATCCAGGATGGTGAATCCTTTCCAGAAGGTTTTCAATTTACTCTGTCCAGATCCACCAGAGGAATCACTATCTATGGCAGCTGTAGTCTTACAAAATGTATTTCGTAAATAATAAGACTTGAAATTACTTCTAGATGCATGGGCTGCAGAATGGATGTGTATCAGCAGGTGTGCAAACCACAACAGTCTCCTTGTACCTCTGTGTCAGAGCTCGTGGGGGACCAGGTGCATGGTCAATGAGCAGTAATGTTTTGACAGGAATCTTCTGAGCAGTAGGCTCCAGAGCCGGCTTGGAATATTTAGTATACCATGTTGTAAACATAGGTACCGTCCAGGCTTTGTTGTTCCATTGATAGAACGCAGGCAGAGTGGATTTAGCATAATTCTTCAGGTCCCTGGGATTTTCAGAATGGCACACGAGTACAGGTTTCAGCCCCTGACAAGACAGCCAGCCTGTCCTTTGAAGCTTTGAAGCCAGGCACTGCCCTCCCCTCTGTGAAAGTCCTGGATGGACTTCTGATAGAAGGCTGTTTCGTCCACACGGACAATCTCTTGTGTCGGACTGTGGAGCCCCCTCCGTGAGTGATCTCTGCCGGAGGTTCTGGAGAGCTCGCTGCAGCGTCTCCATCAGCCCTTGCTGTGTGACCTTGCAGTTCGATGTTACAGAGACGGTGTCTGTTCTTAAACTTCACGAACCAACCCTGCTAGCTTCAGACTTGTCTTCACAGCTTTGTCCCCTCTCTCCGCCTTCCCAGAATTGAAGAGCGCGAGGGCCTTGATCCAGATTAGGCTTTGGCTGAAGGGAATGTTGGGGCTGTTGGATCTTCTGTCCAGACCACTGAGACTTTGTCCCACTTTCTTATCATCGTGCGTTCACTGGAGTAGCACTTGTAAGGTCCTTCCAGAACTCTTCCTTTGCATTCACAACCTGTTTGGGGCAGGCGGCCTGGCTTTTGGCTTATCTAGACTTTCAGCACACCTTCCTCTCTCTAGAAATGAGCCTAATTATTTCTAGCTTTTGATTTAAAGTGAGAGATGTGTGACTCTCCCTTTCACTTGGACACTTAGAGGCCATTGTCGGGTTATTAATTGGCCTACTTTCAGTATTGTTGTGTCTCAGGGATCGGGGAGGCCTGAGGAGAGGGAGAGACGGGGGAACAACTGGCGGGCAGAGCCGGCAGAACACACACAGAGCAGTTACATAACATCAGAGACCACTGGTCACAGATCGCCCTAATATAATAATAATGAAAAACCTCAAAATACTGCATGAAATGTGACACAGAGACTCAAAGTGAGCAAATGGTATTAGAACAATGGCGCCAATAAACTTGCTAGACATGGTTTCCTTGCGAAAACGCGGCATCTGAGAAATACTGGAATGGGAGGTGTGCGTGCACCTCTCCCCGCATCTGTGAAAGAGAGGGGTGCCCCGGCATCGCTCCATCCGTGAGGCTGCCAGGTAGCCCGTGTCCGAACGTGAAGCTGGAGGAAGGAGCCCGGGGTGGACGGCTGTGTCGTGGGAGCCCACGGCTTCTCTGCATCTTGTTTTACTAAGTCCAAGGAAGGCCCGGCTGCCACCAGAAGCGGGCTTCCCGGGCCCCGTGCTGCACGTCCCCTTCATCTTCCCGAGACCTGAGAGCTCCTGGTCGTTAGCTACCTTTTCTCTTCTAAACTTAGGAGTTAGCTTCTCAGGATTAGGAGAGGAGACTGTCACTTAGCTTTAATTAATTGTTGAAAGAACAGAGAGGGGTCTGTGTTTCCACTAAAAGGAAAAAAGGAGGGATTGGAAATATTCTCAGTGGGGGAATGCCGAAGGAAAATTCAAACTCCGTTTCTTCTCCCTTGTCTTTAAAGTTTTTTTTTTGGGGTGGGGGAGGTTATGAGTTTTTAAATCTGTCCTTAAGGAAAGATGTATTACTCAGACTATAATTGCCTCTAGATGATTTTCCAAAGTCAGTTTTAAAAAGTTTTTTTGAATGTCAGTCTGGTTAAATTTTTCAAGAACAAAGCTTGTCTGCAAAGTGATTGTCATCTCAGGGTAGGTTACAGATAAAATTGAGGTAGTGGGCATGTTAGAATCTTGAGGGAAGTTTCTTTGAAAAGACAAGTTGATATTTTTATTGGGAGAATGAAAAAAATGTGTAAGTTTTCACATTACAAATTACAGAGAGTTAAAAAAAATCTGCTCTGATGAGTTTATGTAGAAGACACAGATTCATGACGGAGACGCATCTCCGCAAAACCTTGGAGGGATATAAGATTGTTCTGGTAGTCAAATAGGAGGGATGAGTTTTACAAGCTTGAACAGTGTTGTGTTAGGAAAATAGTGATATTTTGGAAAGGCAGATGGAAAGAGCTGGAGTGGGTCTTAGGTACATTTCTGTGGGTCTTGCAAAGAGTGGGTTCCCGGAGGCAGGCCAAGGTCAGAGAAAGACAGGGGACCCTCACGAAGTGAACCCGTGATTACCCAGGTGCTCTTGTCTTCTCGATTTCGGTCTATAATTGTGCTCTTGTCTTCTCGATTTCGGTCTATAATTGAGTGAGTAAGCCCCTTTTCAGAAGGGGGAGAAATAAGCCAATGAAGTTGAATATATACAAAGGGAAACTTATGGGCGGCTCAGTTGGTTATGCCTTCAACTACCAGGATTCTGAGATCAAGCCCCACATCAGGCTCCCTGCCCGGTGGGGAGCCTGCTTCTCCCTATCCCTCTGTGTTCTCTCTCTCTCTCTCCAATCAATCTTTAAAAATAAAAAACCAAAAAAAAAAAAAAAGACAAATGGAAACTTATGGATAAGAAAATTATCAAAAATCAAATGACAGATGACAACACATTTACCGAAGGATTGATTCCCTTAGTATAAAACATTTTTAAAATATATAATGAAAAGATGAACGATGCCAAGTGAAAAATGGGCAAAGAATCTTATTAGCAGGGTGTTCACAGAAAAAATAAATACACATGATCCAGAGCTAGATGGAAATGTTTGTGACATTTATTTTTCACCCATCGGATCAGCGAAGGTTAAATGTTTGATGACCCCATGTTGTCAAGAACGTAGCGTGCTCTCCCCACACCGTTAGTGGGCGAGTAAGCTGACTCAGACTTCCTGAAGGACAAAAGGGCAGTGTCTTCATAAATGCTCATACTTTTTAAACCCAGTTAAATTCTATGTGTTAAGCATACATGAACAAGACTATGGATAAGGCTATTTCACTGCAGCTTTTTCGTTATGAGAAAGTAGAAACTACTAACTGTGCATCAATAGAGAACAGACAAAATAAATGATAAGATGTCCATAAAATCAGCTCTGATACAGCTGCTAAAAATAAAGCGGCAGGTCTGAACATACTGAGTTGGAAAGCTCTGTGAGCCATTACTAGTAATTGAGCAACTGTGTTTAGTGTGATGCCATTTTTTGTAAAAATAAAAAAAAAGCTAGCTAAAATATGTACTGAAATTGAAGTCAGTATAGATATAAATATACACATGTTCATTGAGTCGTGGAACACTTTGGAAAGCATACTGAAGATGCTGTTAATAATAGTTACCTCTGGGGCGCCTGGGTGGCTCAGTTGGTTAAGCGACTGCCTTTGGCTCAGGTCGTGGTCCCGGGGTCCCAGGATCGAGTCCCGCATCGGGCTCCCAGCTCCATGGGGAGTCTGCTTCTCACTCTGACCTTCTCCCTTCTCATGCTCTCTCTCACTCTCTCTCTTTACTAATAAATAAATAAATAAATAAATAAATAAATAAATAAATAAATAAAATCTTAAAAAAAAATAATAGTTACCTCCGGAGAGAAGACCTGGGAACCAGGGAAGGTGGGCATTTACTGTTTACCCAATTATTTCCTTTATCTTTGTAATTCTTTAATGTCAGCACGTATTACTTAACATCTTTAATGAGTTTTTTTTTTCAATTTCTAATTGTGGTATAAAACACAAACCATAAAATGTACCAGCTTATCTCTTTATACACAGTTTAGTACTTTTTTTTAAGATTTTATTTACTTGACAGAGACACAGCAAGAGAGGGAACATAAGCAGGGAGAGAGGAAGAGGGAGAAGCAGGCTTCCCGCAGAGCAGGGAGCCGAATGTGGGGTTCGATCCCAGGAGCCCTGGATCATGACCTAAGCTGAAGACAGATGCTTAACGACTGAGTCACCCAGGTGCCCCTACAGTTCAGTATTGTTAAATATATTCACATTGCTGTGCAGCCAATCTCTGCAGCTTTTCATCTTGCGAATCTGAAACCCTGTACACATTAAACAATAAGGCCCCATGTCCCCTCTCACCCAGCCCCTGGCAACCGCCACTATGCTTTCTGGGAGTCCTGTATCCGTACTTCACTTGTATCCGTAAATGGGACCATACAGTATTTGTTCTTTTCTGGGTCTTTTTGTGACTGGCTGACTTCACTTAGCATAATGTCCTTAGGGTTTGTCCATGTTGGAACTATGTCAGAACTTCTTTCATGTTCAAGGCTGAATAATATTCCATTATGGCTACCCATTCGTCTGTCCGTGGGCATTTGGGCTGCTGCCACCTCTTGGCTGTCGTGAATAGAGCTTCTGTGACCGTGAGTATGCAAACATATCTTGGAGATCCTGCTTTCAGTACTCTTGGATATAGACCCAGCAATGGGATTTACTGAGGTTTTTTAACAAGTAGTTAGTCCATGAATTCCCCTGTAGCGGCCGAGGTGGCATCAGGTGAGCACGCTGTGGGCTTGTTGAGCGGTGTCGTCTGAGGCCAGGGTCTTGAGCCTCCAGAGGCTGAGCAATTTCATTCCTGCCCCCCCCCCCAGCCTTTCCTTTGTACAGACGGAGGGGGGAGCTTCGTGGGCTTGTGTGCCCGCTGCCCCGTGCCTGTGCCTGCCTGCATTAATTCGGCACGTTCCCATGGCTCCCCGAAGGAGGAGATACCGCAGCGGCATTTAATGAGCGGCCAGGCACGTGCTTTCCCAAGGACACGACTTATTTTGCAGCCAGCTGTTGCCAGTGGCTCCCTAGCAACATCCAGCCCTCACATCTGATTGCTTCTTTCCAGACAAGAGGGGGTGGCCAGTCTACCTGCTGTCACAGCCTGGGGTGGGAGCGCGGGCAAGGGGTCCCTGGGTTGAGGGCTGTTTCTCTAAAGGAAGTGAATGATCCAAACCCGGTATTCCTGCAGAGCCAGATATGGTGCCTAAACCTCCTGACCCTTGAACTGCCCATCCCACCCCTCCTTCAAGTTCATGATTAGAGCAGACAGAAAGAACATCACCAGTTTTAATACAGATCAAGGAGCATCATGGTCTAGAGAGGTCCACTGGAATTGTGAAGTAGAGCGGAGAGACTTTGGGGAGGAGAGAAGGATCTCCCCCACAGGAGGCAGAGCCTGCCTTTCAGAATGGACTTGGGGGTGCCCTGGGAGCACTCTGTCTTGGACAAGGGAGAAAGGAAAAGCCTCACCCCAAGTGGCCTGCTAACTGCTCTGGGTTTCCTGAGGCACTGGAAAGAGGGCGTGAGGAGGTAGATGTCAGTGGCAGCCACCACCCTGAACCTGAACTTGCCATTCCTCATGGCATCTGAGAGATGGCAGCTCAAGGGCCTGACTTCAGGCCCCAGTTCCTCCCAGATGCTTCTGTAGAGGTTGCAACTGGATGTTTTGAGGCGACATGCCGCTCAGAGATGTGCTTTATTTGGCACACGTGGTACTCTTACAATTTTAAGGATTTGCAAAATAGCTTGCCTTTTCATACTGCCATCAGGAGGCCCATGGCCCATGGTTGGGGCCCTTTTAGCCTGGCTTATGTCACCTCACTTCACACCTGTTGCGTGTGGGAGCCCCACGCCCCCCTGTAGCCACAGTGGTGAGGGGGGCTGCGCCTGCAGGGGTCCCCTTGTACTGACTCATTCGTTCCACAAACATTTCTGGAGCTGCTTTGGAACGTCAGAGCCTGAGCCAGGCACTGGGCTGAGAGGACCAGTAAGCTGGGACCTTTGCAGTCCTGCATTTCCAGACCCAGTGGGAAGGCAGACAAGGAGATAGGCTGGGGATTCAATGAAGGCAGCTGAGAGATGGGTGCACAAGGGCCCCGAGAGCAGAAACCCAGGGTGATGGGCCCACCCATAGCTAAAGTCACTTGATCAGTTACTGCGTGCCAAGCGTGGTCATGGTATTTTAAACTGAACATTCCTTAGCTCCTTAAATCCTCTCCACAACCTCATGAAGTAGACACCGTTGCCGTTGGCACCTGGAAGACCAGGAAGGAGAGATGAGACATTTCTGGGTCGCTCGGCCACTGGCCCTTGGTCACTGGGCAGAAGAGCTGAGATGTGAGCCCGAGTGGCCTGGGTCCAGAGCTTCTGTTGCAAACTGTCCTGCCTTGCCACGTTTCTCCACCTTTCTGAACAGCTCTGTGAAGGAAGTAACATATTCCTGTTTTCAGATGAGCCCATCAAGGCCCAGAGACGTAACTTGCTCCGAATAACACATCCCTTGAGTGGCAACGTCATGGAGTGAATCCAGTTCTCTCGGATTCTGATGCCCCAGTTGCTTTCAGGCAGGGCTGGCCCAGCTGGCGAAGGAGAAGGGAGGGAGGACCCCGCCCATGAAAGGCTGAGGTGAGAGTGGAGCCCAGAGCCGGAGGGCACATTCGCTCACCTCCCACTGGGGGAGGGAGTCTAGCGAGGGCAGTGAGTTTGGCCTCTAGAATTCTGCTGCCACCCCTTCCCAGTCTCTGGCCCCCTGGTGTCCCCTCGCTCCGCCTCAGTTTCGTCACTGGTAAATAGACACAAGAATACTGGCTTCAGGGTCGTGAGGATGAAATGAGGGACTGCGTGCCCGACACACGTGGCAGAAAGCACTTTCTCAGGGAGTGGACAGCTTCTCCGAGGGCCTGGGGGAGAGAGCGAGTGTTGGAAGGGTTAACCAGGCATTTTCCCGTCCTTCTTCCCATGAAAGGAAAGGCCTAGCTTTTCCCATTTCTGGAGAGACCATGGGGGATGACAACCGTTGGTTCTGGCTTCCCTTCCAGCTGCTTCTTACTGATGAGGTGAAAATAGGAAGCCACCACCTCAAGACTCCCCCACTGTGTGGGCGAAGGCCGGCTTGCCTCAGCCTGCAGGCGCCGTCTAGGTGCTTGCTTTGTGCCATGGGAGTCACAAGACAGCGGAGAAGCCAGGCTGAGGTGGGTGGGGTGGTGGTGACTGTGCCGAGGAAGGCCAGGGAAGGTTGTGTCTTCTCCAGAAAATATGGCAGGTGTCACAGAACTCCGGGCGATCGCATACGGCGCCTAATTCAGAGCCTCCCGACAGTTTCAAGTCCGAGGCCTCCGAGGCCTCCCTTCGCTCTCGAGTGATGTTAGTGGGCTCCCCCTACAGCTCTGCTTTTCGTACCATCGAGTGACACTGGCATTTCTTTGGTTCCCCCAGCATTCGAACCTCTTACTGGTTTTGAGGGAATCCTGCATTTTCTGAGCTCTGATAGGGAGCCAGGACCAGGTCCCATGAGGGGGCGTCGCAGCCGAGGCTCTGCCAGCAGGCCCGCCTGCACCAGACCTGTGGGCCCAGCTCGGCAAGAGGGACGCGTGGGCAGCTCCCTTCCTAGGGCAGTCCTGAGTCCCAGTTACTGACGTCTTGGCGTCAGTATTAAAATTTAGAACTCTTCTAAATTCAGTTCACATCTGGAAGTAGCATACGATTATCGAGAACCTACTGCAGGAGTCATGAGGCTTAGGCAAAACAATTCCCATTTGCTAGAATGGGAAAGCAACTCAGAACAACATGGGGGTCTCCGACGGGGCCAAAACTAGCGGGAGGGCCTTTCGCTTTATGGTCTCTCCACTGGATTCTTAAGGTCCCGTCACAGGTTTCAGGACACGTGCTGAGGAGGGTCATAAAGCTGCCGCTTTGGCCGTCCTCACCGGAGTGCAGACAGAGCTGAGGGCCCCGCTTGAGCTAAAGGGCATGTCTGCTGCCCACAGTGCCTTCCAGAAGGTCACCTGGCATTTTCTTGGGCGCTTGGGCCAGACACTGTGCAAACTTCTCTGTGTATGTTAACCTACTGAACCCTCTCAACTAATCCTCACCTCGCTGGAGGGCCTCCTGTTGTCTCCATCTTCTCTCAGGAACTCAGGCCCAGAGACACCAAGTAAGTCACACACGTGGAGCCAGAACTCAGACTGGGCTGCAGAGTCTGCCGCTCAGTCACGGCCTCGCCCCTGTGTGTGGTGAGGGGCCCCGGGGAAGCCATGGGACATAGGAGGGGAGATGGCCTATCTGGGACTCACTGCCAGCAGGAAGCTCTGTGGGAAAGGTGGAAAATCCTTAACTGAGCCATAGATCCAAGTCATAGATCCATGTCCAAGGGACATGCTCCAAGGGATAAAGGCCTTTAAAGGCAGCCGTGAGTCTCTGACCGGGGAGGGCCGGTGGCAGATGGGCAGCCGTGGAGCCCAGCCCCAAGCAGCTGCTGTTTGTAGAGTCGGGCGAGTGCCTGGTGACAGCTGGATTAGGTGTACCCAACAACCTCAGTGGCCATCAGGGGGAGACGCTCAGCGGGCCCTTCTGGCTGGCCCTGCCAGCACCTCCCAGCCCAGGGAGCTTAGCACTTGCTAATCTCTGTCCCCGTGGTGGCAGGAGGTGACAGGGCCGTGGCTCCCGCCATGACTCTCCCACATCTTGCTGGCCAGGGAGCTTTAGATCAGAGAATCTTCTCCCTTCCAGAAAGGAAGATGTAAAACTGGAATGATGGGCCCGGGGTCCGTAACCGGGGTGGACCATCTCTCCTGACCTACTCTCTGTTCCCCTCTCTTCCCCGGCCTCTTTGTCACCTTCGATTTGGGTCTGCTGATTTCATTTATCTTGTCTGCCCTTCTGTTTCCTGTCTCATTTCACAAAGGGCTTGAAGCAGCTATCAAGAATACATTCCAAACAGTAGGACAGTAAAATAAATATTTGCGTAACTCAGGGCCAGAGAATACATGGGCGAGCCCCCAGAGGTGTATATGGAATGCTAGGGTTCCTTAGTGACCCCTTTCCAGAACACGCCTTCTGCAGCCAGTCCAGTCCATCTCACACCCCAAAGCTCAGAAGCACATTTTGGACTTACCTTCTTTCTCATATTACACAAGCAGCTGACTCATTCGGTAAATATTAAGTACCTGATAAAAAAGAAAAGCATCCCCTGCCTTCATTTCTAAATTCTTTTGTCGCATTTTGGAAACATCGCTGTGGGGTTCCTCCAGAACCAGACACTGGCTAATGTTTTGAGTTCTGGGTAACACTCTAGAATCGACCCCTACATATCATTTCAGCCATTCACCTTGTTGGTCATCCGGAGCCTTTCTACTTATTGTTTTGGAATGTTTTTCCAGGAATATTCTAGAAAACCATTGTAAAAATCACTTTACGTAATGCCCTCCAACACTCTCATGGTATTTTTCTGGAAAATGGCTCAGCCAGCAGCTGGGTAGGGTCCCCCTGCAGTGCAGAGCTGGTGGGGGCAGCCCCGAGAAACTAAGGCCCAAGGTAAGGCACCCCCACCCCCCGTGGTGGCTGAGCGCTCCTTAGGTACCCGCTCTCTTTTCTGCCCTGGGCCCCCCAAGTCCACAAGCCCCTGCCTTCATGGAGCTACATTCCTGCCAACAAGCAGAAGCTAAACAAGAAAAGCAACAAACGAATGACACCCCCTGGTTTACATTTTTAAAAGACCCCCCCCTCCCCGACTGCTTGGTGGGAAATGGGTCGTGTGTGAGGGAAGGTGGGGCAGGCAGGACATGGGGAGGCCGGGCAGCAGGCCTGTAAGACTTGGGGGAGCAGACACGGTGAGAAGAGGTCAGAATGGGACCTAATTTGGAGTTGAGGCCAACGGGACGAGCTGAGGAATGTGGCACAGGAGTAAGGAACAGGAATCAAAGATGCTTCCAGAGCTTCTTGGCCTGAACTGGGCAAGCAGTGCCATTAGGGGCCTCGGGTGAGACAGGGACAGGGAAAGGGTTTGATGTTGGCATCAACATCAAACAGCAACCCATGTTTACTGAGTGCTGTGCTCAGTATTTTCCGCTTGCCCCTCAAAGGCCCGTGTTTACGAGGTCATCTAAGTGGACGACACGTCCTTCTGTTGTTCCCTTTAGTGCCCTAACTTTTGATGAAACACCAGAGCCACCTGAATGAATAGACTGTTTTTAAAATATACATAATAAGGCCCACGAGGCTGGGCTCCTGTTACCCGGGCCAGTGGGAGGACATGTGAACTCAGAATCTTTTTATCCTGTGTCCCTGAGCCTCAGGCCACCACCTCCCTCTGCTCAGGGACGTTGTCATGGCTCTATGGCTCTGACAGAGCTCTGCTTAGGAGCCTTAGGCGTGCCCCAAACTCCTTTGTGTGGCTTTTCCAGCGTGGCCTGAGCCCCCTTTCAATCCTTCCTCTCAGCATTCCCAGCCTGCCCTGCCCTGACTGCACCCCACCCTGTCCTACCCTGTCTCGTGGGACTGTTTCCAGAGCGTGTGGCTGGCCAGCCTCCTTTCCCTGCCCCTCAGCAGTGATTCTGCTGTTCCTTGCCCCCTCCCCCACGATGCCCTCCATCCTGTCACTGGTGCGAAGACTCAGCCCAGAGCCACAGTCCCCTCCCCCTCCCAGCCCCAGCCTGAATGCCTGCCTTGCTCCCCTGTGCTTCACAGCGCTGGTCCCCAGAACCCGAGTCCAACCAGGAAGCACTGCTGACACGTGTCTGGGAAGTGAGACTTCTTCAGTCACAAGGCGTGGAGGAGGCAGGAGGCTATGTCCCCCTTGTCCTCCAGACTTTGTTCACTGTGATCCTAGAGGGCCCTGGGTAGGTCTCACTCAACTTTGTGCCCCTTACTCACCCGGCCCAGCCCCGCTTATGCAGGATGGTAAGGGGGCCACTTCCTTCTGCCTTGGTTTTGCAGCTAAAGGCCCACAGCAGAGTACTTAGCCGATGCTAGGTACCCTCATAGTCTGGGGGGTACTTAGCCGATGCTAGGTACCCTCATAGTCTGAGAATGTGCTCCTTAGGACACCTGCCGCAGGGTCGGTGCAAAGGCACTACCAGGAACTTGTTAGAAACGCAGACTCCTGGGCCTCATCCAAGACCCACAGAATCAGACACGTGCATTTTAGCAAGGGTCTCCTGGGGATCTGTGAACACAGTCAAGGAAAGGAAGCAAAACAGATCTGGCAATTGCCACCCCATCCAGGCAAAGAAAGAGACTAGAAATTCGGAAAGGTTTATAGTTAACAGGAAACAGAAACTACTCTGGCTGTTTTTCGTTGAGAAGGATTTGTTACTGGAAATTAGGTGTTTATGACACAAGGAAGGGCTCAGAACACCCCTGCAGACTCTCTAGGGAGCAGCTGCCCCTGTCCCATCAGGAGGGCTGGGCTTTCAGAGCAAGCGTGGGCATGGGTGACCGAGGACCCCTGCTTCTCCTTGACCCCAGGGTGGGGACAATGTCTGTACCATAATCGCCTGTCAACACCTGCAGAGCTGGAAAAAATCCAACATTTCCCCAGCCAAATCATCGAGGTGGGGATGGTCCCTTCTTCCTTCCAAATCTTCTACCTCGTGAGACCTTATTTAGGACCGGGACTGCTTTGGGCTTTGAAGTCAAGTGACGGGGGAGGGCTGGCAGAGTTCAGGGTGCCTGTCGGAAGAGGAGAGTGCCCAGCTTTGGGAAGGCGGTGAACCAGCTCCAAGCCCCCTCTCAGGCCAGGTCTTACACGAGAGTTCTTGGGAGCTCGGGGAGAACATCCGCGGACAGACAATGCTGCCTGCTTCTGCCTCCTGCCAGGAGGAGGGAGGCTGGCGGAGGAGGGCGAGGGCAGGGCCAGGGTTGGGTAAGACACGGGGCATCCCCAAGGTTCCTGTGGCTCGAGGGGAGTGGGGAAGGAGTCCCATCCTATCTCCACTCACCCCCTTCCCGCCGTGCTTGGGAGAGGCGCAGACGGGCAGGGAGAAGCGCTGGGTGGCCATGAGATTGAAGTCTTGTTATGGGTTTGGCTGGACTTCGGATCCCTGAAGGAGAGTGCTAACTATCCGAACGGGCTGACCCTTACAAGTGTGCAGGGGGTGGTGATGAAGGGGGGCACTTGTGATGAGCCCCGGGCGGTGGGTGGGGTGTTGAATCACTACAGCGTATGTCTGACACTCATGTACACTGGGAACTAAAAAAAAAAAATCCAAAAAATTTTAAAAAGTAACCACAAATCCGTGGCATCTTCCTGGGCTGGACATTGAGCGGCGTAGAAAGGGAGGCCTGACATGGTTGATTTGAGGCAATGACGAGAGAAAAATAAAACCTGATCCTATCAGACTCCATCCAAGCTCAGCCTGCTCCTGAAAGTGTCCCTCAAGGAGGGGCGGCGCCATGGAGCCGGCTCTGTCCTTGGGGGGCCTGGGAAGGGGCGGGCCTGCCCTCTGCTGGTCGTGTCCTGGGAGGCCCCGGGCCCATGTGGTGACCCAGTTTCCTGCCTTCGTCAGAGCGATGTGAGCTCTGATTATAGGGGGTGTGAGGGCTCTAAATGACTGCAAAGTACTTTTCAATCAGACAGAAAATAGGTGAGAAATGCATTTCCGTTAATGCTCCAATTATCCCAATCCTGACAGGACAAAAAAAAGTGCCTGCTCCCAGGGACGGGCTGTCAGGATCCCCTGATTGTCCTCAGCCGGAAGCAGCTTTGTCCTCAGCACACACAGCTCCGGGGCTGGAGAGCCGCCCTTGCTGAGGGGGGCCGGGGAAGCAGAGCCCCAGAAGGGAGCCCCCCTCCCCGGCCCCTGCTGTGAGACACATCCTGGGGTAGCCTTGGTGCTTTTCGGTTCTCTTCCCCCCAGAAATAGCAGTTTTGCCCCCTGGACCTGTCTGGAATGGGTCCTGCCCACAGTTCTGATTGCTGCCCTTCTATATCACATTCTTGTCTCATTTCCGGGGGCGGGGGGCGGGGAGCGGTGGGGAGAGCCCGTTCCTGGCCTTTACCAGCTTCTGGTGACCGCAGGTAGTCTTTGGCTGTGGCTGCATCCTCGCGCCTGTCTCTGTGGTCGCCCGGCCTCCCCTCTTCTGTGTGTGGTGCAGTCAGACACGGCCCCCATTTTATAAAAGGACACGCATGATCTCGTTCAGGGCCCGTCCGGATAGTCAGGGTCATCTCCCCGTGCTAAGATCCTTAAGTTAAATACATGTGTAAGGACCCTATTTGCACCAAGGTGGACATGTATGGGTTCCAGGCTTAAGCGCTGAGATCTCTGGGACCTCAGAGATCCTAGTGGGCCGAATCATGGTCACGTGGGACCGTGATTCAGCCCACTAGAGCCTCCCCGCCTCACTTTATGCTCTGAGCCGTGTGCAGTTTACTCATCTCTGCCCTTCAGTCATGCCATTCTCTGCTAGAAACGGCCCCCTCACCCCTCACCCCCAGCATCTGCCTTCTCGTATGCACTCTTATTTTCAGCTCAGATGTCGCCTCCTCCGGGAAGTGCTCCTTGATACCGCTACTGTCACACCCGTGTTTGCACATGTGCACGCATATACACCCAGCCCCCGCCCCCCAAACACACATGGGTGCCCCTGTTCTGTGGTACTACCGGTGTATTACAATCGACTTTTCCAGAATTTATCTCTCCCACTAGCCTCTAAGCTGCTTAGGGCGGTGACCAGGTTTCACACATATTGTATCTGAATGTTGGTAGATTTTCCAGGAAGGAGGGAAGAGAGACCCCTGAGGGATAGACTCTTGAGTCATGTGGCTTTTTAATTTAATTTTTAGCTGCAAATTTTTAACAATCTGGCTTGATCTGCAGTTGAGTGGATTTAAGGGAGTAGGAGGACAGGTGATTGGCTCCTACAGAACATTTTCCGATTAAAATCACAGGGAAAAAAAAAGCTTTTGAAAAGTAATGCTGATGATGACGGCCAGAGGGGCCTGCGCCTGCATTCACCACTGTGTTCCCGGCTGGGTCCCAACAGCCTGGAGCCCGAGGGAGCCGAGGGGACCATGTGAGGGGAGCAGGGGCCCCCTGCGCGAGCACCCGTTGTGCAGAGCGCGGTACCCGGTCATCTTAGCCAATGCCCCTAACAGCCCTCGGAGGGGGAGAAGCAGAGGTTCAGACGGCTGCAGAGCTGGTCTCCAAAGACCAAGCCCGAGCCTCCTCAGCAGGCTAGAAGGGACGGGGCACCGGAGGGCCCCTGGGAAGGCACAGGCTTGGGGCAGAAGAGCTCATGGCATTTCTGGGACACACAAGCAGGCCTTTGTCACACCCCTGAGGCTCTCCCCCAGTGCGGTCACTGGTATTTCAGGCTTTCTTCCCCGCCATACCGGGCCCACAGGCTCCTGGGAGGCCAGAGCTGTACCCCACTCAACCCCCTCTCTGACTTGAGGGGCAAAATGAGGTCTGATGGGGGAAGGGGAGCGTGGCCTGACAGGGCGTGTGGAACCTTTGCTCAACTGGGTCCCCTCGACATTTGTTTGGCTGACCAGGCTCCCCCAGGTGGTTTAGCTGCCTCGGGGCGCTATGGAACCGGTGCACTGAGCTCTGTCTGCTCCCTGCTTCCAGCCCAGCAATGAAGGCATGGAGGCCGGCTTCTCTGGCAAGACTTGGGATGCTGAATCGCAGAGCAGGGGCACAATTTAATTTGAACCTGGACAGGCAGAGGGGAGAAGTCAGATTAATTACCAGAACAAATTTCCTAGCCAAGTCAGCCGTCTTCCCCCAAATATCGAACCACCAGCAGGACAGGGGAGAGGGGGCATTACAGAGTCTTTTTAAATATCTATTGAAGTTATGTGCATACTTTAGCGGATAATTTATATAATGTCCAACTCTGCAGCTTCTATACAATTTTTTTTTTACGAACTAGTCCTTCATTTCTATTTTTATTTTATTTTAGTTGGTTCATTAATTAATCTCCATAAGCACCAATTTGTACAAGGCACCCTACAGTAAGGATGGAAAAGGTAAAAAGTGAAGTTACTGTTTCCCTCCCTGCAGAGATGCTACCATTTTGGGTATGCCTTTTCAGATACTTGATGCATATATACTTATGGGCTCATATCCTGTCCTTTGTATAAGAACTAATGGCTGTACTTTGCACATTGTCGCAACCTCTTTCTTTTTCACTTAGCAATACCTGTTGGCCTGTTTCAGGCTAATGTCCCATTATATGGAAGCACTCTGAAGTCTTGAACCGGCCACTGTGGATGTTCATTGAGGCCACGGTATTTTGCCATTACTCACGGAGCCCCAGGAAACACGCATCTTTGCATCCTTGCTCCACACCGGAAAGAATATGTATCTAAGCTGCACTGTCCAATATCATAGCCACCAGCAATATGTTACTATTCACGTTTCAATGAACTTGAAGAAAACTTAAAATTCAGCTTCTCAGTCATGCTGGCCACAGCTCAGTGCTCCCGAGCCCCGCGGGGCTGTGGGCTCACATGGAAGCAGTGTGGAGACCAAGTGTTTCTATGGCCCAGAGAATTCTCTGGGACAGCGCCGCCCCAGAGCATAAATTCCGAGAGGGGATCCCTACGTCTGACGCGGTGACAGATACTGCTGAACCCTCCTCTGAAGGGGCTAGAGTTCTGTCTCTTCCCAGCCATCAGAGCTCAGAGAGGAACGGCACTTTTCTTTGCGAACAACTATGCGATGTGGAGGGGACGTGCCTGGGTGCTGCTTGCAAGGACATTCTGTTTCTGTTGTTGGTGACCAGTCGAACCTTGCTGTCCCCAGCTTCCAGGGGGCACGCCTGTCGCCGGGAGTCTCCCCGCTGAGGCCTGGCTTCCTGCTCCTGTGCTGAGGGCCGCCTCTCCCCAGATCCAAGCCATCTCCCTCTCCTCCCTGAGGCCAGGGTGCCTCCACACCCTGAGTCCCGGCCCTGCCACGTCTCGGGGGACAGTGCTGGTGTCCTGGTATGTTCCCTGTTGCCACGACACAGACTTCCCTGGAAGGAAGACTCGCCGGGCCTCCTTCCCCCGCTCCCAGCCTATCTCCCTTTCCCAGCCTATCTCCCTTTGCTGGGTGGTGACCTCTGTGTTGCCAAATGCAGGTGGCCTTGCCCAGTCCTCATCTTGCTAGAGCTCTCAGCCACAGCCTGCACTTTGTCCCTGGGCTTCTGAGATGCCACCCCCGCTGCCTCTCTGGTCACTCCATCCCTGCCTCTTTTGCAGCCTCGTCTTCCTCTGGCATTTAAAACACAGCCCCTTGTTTTCCTTCTTCTCTTTTGTTTTCCTGGGCAGTCTCACCCCCACCATGGCTTTGATTGGCATCATTTGGGGAATGACAGTCATGCATTTTAATTCCCATTTCTTGGTTACTAGTAAGACTGAGCATCTTTTTTTTTTTTTTTTTTTTTTTAAGATTTTATTTATTTGACAGAGAGAGAGTGAGACCAAGAGAGAGAGCACAAGCAGGCAGAGCGGCAGGCAGAGGGAGAGGGAGAAGCAGGCTCCCGCTGAGCAGAGAGCCCGACGTGGGGCTGGATCCCAGGGCTCTGGGATCAGCTGAGCTGAAGACGGACGCTTAATTGAGCCACCCAGGCGCCCCAAGACTGAGCATGTTTTCATGGTTTCTGATCTTTGTACTCCTTATAAAATTAGGTTAGAAGCAGAACAGATTCCTGTGTCGGCCAGGGACCCAGATTCCTAGGTAGACTGGGGCTATGGCAGGTCCCTGTCCCCACCCCCTCCAGGCATGACCGGGTCCTTCTGTGTGCACCCCCTTTGCAGTCGGGCACCCCTGCCCCAGCCTGCAGCCACCCCGGGATTCTAGCTAGCCCCCTGGCCACTAGAGCTCAGTTCCCCCAACTCTGCACCACACACGCACAGCGGCTGCCGGTGGGGATCACACTGTCCTCGTTCCCCTTTGTTTGGGGACATTCGGCCTCATAGCCTTCTTCTCAGTCCCCTTCCCCAACTTCCCTTGCGGCCTCAGCAGTAAGACTGACCGCTGACTGAATCCCCAGCTCACAGTTTCTTGCCTTAAACCTCTGGGATTCTTATTCCCACTCGGTTTTAGACGCCTACATACCTCACTTCATCGCCTGTAAAGGAGAGAGCTTGAAAGTCCCTACAGTCAGGTTCCTTCTTGTCTAGAAACTTCTGCATGCCCACCTCCCCTTCTCCACATCTGCCAAACCTGCTCTTTATTCTTGGTGTTTGGCTCCTTCCTCTTCTCTCATCCTTTGGTCAGATTTTCCCTCCATTTGTCTTCTATCCGGTCTGAACTCCAGGACCCTCCATGCCAACTGCGCCATACCCCGTAACCCAGTAACCCCTCCCCGCTTCACCTGGGCCTTGTTGCTTCGCCAGCTTCCAAGCCCAAGGCCGCCTGCTGATTCAGTTGCTTCTTTTGCCTGCTGTCTCCTCCAGAAAGCCTTCCCTAGCATCTCTTAAGCTGAGGGGACCAATTCGTGCTTCTTTTCTGGAACTTCTGACTAATTCGGCCCCATGTGTGTCTAGCTTCCTTAGACTGTGAGCTGCATACAGGACAGTCGTGGCAGTGCCCAACCTGTTTGTGCAAAATAACCTGTTTGCTTAATTCGGATGAGTGGGCAATTTCTGCCTCGGCAGTGACTGCTCTCCATCACTTGGCGTGGATACTGCTCAGATTTAAAGAGCAATTTGTCTAGCCAGTACAGGAAGAAGGGAATTGAGAGAAAGGATAAAGTAACCTAGGGCGAAGGGATATATGCATTTTTTTAAAATTATATATTCAAAGTGCTGAGAGAAGATAATTTTTTTTAAAGATTCTATCCACCTATCTGACAGAGAGAGAGAGAGAGAGACCACAAATAGGCAGAGAGGCAGGCAGAGAGAGAGGGGTCAGCAGGCTCCCTGCGAGCAGATAGCCCGACGCGGGGCTCGACCCCAGGACCCCGAGACCATGCATGACCTGAGCCGAAGGGCGAGGCCTCAGCCCACCGAGCCACCCAAGCGCCCCGGGATATATGCATTTTTTTCGAATGGACATGTCAGAGCAAGGTCGCAGGCAGAGGCGACTGGAGAATGGCTTCCCCTCACGCGGTGATATTCCGCCAGCATCCAAGGACTCTAGTGTTAAGCAGGCTTATTTTGGTGGTGATGGTACCTCTCGGTGTCAGGTGACAACCTTGGCTCAAAGAAGGAAAACACTGCATCTATGTAGAAAGGAAAGAAGTCCTCTTTGTCCTATTGCCTCAGTAAAGGCTTCCCTGATGTACCCAGTCCTGGGCCACCATCTCGGAGGCGGTAGGAGTGAAGCTGCGTATGTACTCGTGGAAATCATCTGAGGCCTGGCTGCCGGGGAGGGAGGGAGGGATGTGTTACACAAGCTGATTCCAACAGTCTCTGCAAACGCGGGCCCCCTACCCAGCTCTGCCTCATCTCTGTCCAGAGCAGGTGCAAGCACACGGCCCACCTGTGTTCTTAGGACTGCGAGGAGGGGAGGGTCTGTGGCAGCAGGGAGTGGGGCGGCCAGCGTTGTAAGTCACTGATGACTGCCTGAGTCGATCAGGCTTCGGTGAATGTGCCTGTTTTCCCGGGGAGGGGCAAGACCTAATAAGGGAGAGGCAATAGTTTCAGAGAGCTCCGGCCTCACTGGCCCCTCGGAGCCTGGACATGGCACCGAGAGCTCACCACAAGGCAGTGCGCGTTCTCCGGCCAAGGTGCTGGCGGCGGGGATGGCTGCCGGCTCTGGCTAGTCCTCGAGTGCTCCGGGGCGTTTATTCCCTCAACCCTGCTCTCACCTCTGTGAAGAAGCCTCATTAACCTTCTCAACCTTTGGAAACATCTTGCTTGGGCCCTGCCTGATAAACTGTCTGACTCTCCTCTGCCCACCAGAATAAAGGTGAAACCATAGCAAATCCCTGAGTGCTTCTCAGGAGCCGTGTGAGTGAGCGTTTGTGTTTTTTCATGAATCATGTTTACAGGTTGTTTGATGGTGAGAGGGCAGAACTCCTTCCAGCAATGGCCTTAACCCAACAGGCCTCTGGTTGGGTTTCTTTAGTCAAGGGTCACAAATGAACTTTCACAGGTCCTGCTGAGGACGGGAGAGAAGGAAGTAGGGTGACATTTTTCCTTTTAAATTCATGCCCAAGTTGCGGTCTTTCCCCCTCCGGCCCTGCATAACGCAGCCGCTTTCCTGTCTGAAAGGGCACCTGTGATCAAGTCCCTGGAGTCCAGGCCGATCGCACTGGCCACCCGGCTGGGCCCAGATGTGGACCACCCGCCTCTCTGCTCACCTAGCCCCCCTGCTCACGTGGGAGGAAGGGCGCTCCTGGGGACGCTCCTTCCCGACTGCAATGCTCTCGACTCTGGGCCTCTCTGCCCAAGCAGGTGGGGTCCCTCCCTTCAGGTCTCTAGACCCCTTGCCTTGGCTCCCATGTGGTGTCCAGGGAGCTCAGAGGTGATCAGTGAGTAGCCCGTCTGCCTGGGGCTCCCAGGCTGAGCCCACCTGTGTCCCCACCATCCGGGCTCCACACCACCTGCTCCTGCCCGGCCCTCCATCCAGCCAATTTTCGAGAGAATCCCGTCTTAGACCTCTCTCCCTTCTCCCTTCAGGGTCCCTGGATCTCAGGTGCTGGGACCGGTCAAGTCCCCCAGCATGAGGGTAAGATGTCACCGTGGGGAGCTCAGGCAGTCCTCCCACACCGTGGGCGCTAACTTCAAATATGCCTGCTAACGGTGGAATTCCCACCAACAGAATACTCCAGAGGGAGGAGGCAACAAGCTTTCCATTTGGGCCCCGAAAGGAAACACCTGGGAGCAGGGAGGAGGCTGCCGGGTAAGCAGCAGCTCATGTGTACGTTCCCTCTTCCGCCTGGGGTCTCGCCTCCATTCGGTCACCTCCTCACTCTCAGAAGTCGGCGGGGATTACTGTTCGCAACTCGGCAGGCAGAAACCTCACAGATTACTACAGGTGGTAGAGATAGTTTTATTTCAGCAGCGCTTACTGGTTGTGGAGTCTGGGCTGCAGCTGCCCTGGGGGTCCTCTTGAGTCCCTTCTGGACATAGGTCTCCGGTAGAAGGAACGCGAGGGGGCAAAGCGTCCCCTTGCTCCCTGAGGGGTCTCTAGCAAGCCCGGCTCCGGAGAGAGCTCTGACAGTGTGCCTTCCACGAGGTCCAGCTGGAGGTGGGACTTGAGGCCAGGTGCAGGGACGGGCTTCCTTTCCGTCAAAGCCTCCGAGCCTTCCTGGGGCGGCAGCCGTTGTGCGGGATGGGGGTGTTGTCTGTGATTGAGATCACTTCCAGGCCCCCCATGGTCAGTCCCTTGATGGCAGACTGGAAGGAGAAGGAACAGCAGAATGCCATGGTCCCAGACACGATGGCCCAGCACGTCCAGGCAGGGCTTGGAGAGGGACGGAGTGGGGGCTCTGATCCCTACAATCCTGACTCTGTTCTCTCCCCATGGACTCCCAACCAAACCGCTTCACCGCGTCCTCGCTGCTGTTCCTTTCTCTAGGAGCACCTGCCACTCCCCACCTTGTGCTTTACGATCTTTTCAGATCGTAGAGACCACCTGGAAACCCCAACACACATTAAGTGTTACCCTTTTGTAGTGTCCTCTGCCTGGACCGTCCCCTCCCTCCCTCCCTGCACACCTGGCTAATGCCTTGCTGTTCTTGAAAAGTCAGTACAGATGTCACCTCTTTGGGGATATACCCAGTGGGCTCCCAGCAGCCTGGGCACGAGCTTTACCACTGGACCCACCAGTCTGTACTGGGGGACCCCCTTGTGACAGTCCCCAAGGAGCACCTTCCTATGCCCAGTGCCTGGCACACAGCAGGCACGCCCTAAGCGTCTGATGAATTAAACTCGGTGACCTGGGCTTGCTTTTGATTAGCTCGGTGGGTTAGAAGACCAGAAAGAAACTCAAGCAGTCCTGGAATTCCAGGAGAAGGTTCTTCCCCTCTCCTCTGTGCTCAAGCCCCGTTTGTCTCGCTAAGGAAGCGCACCCACCGCAGAGCCTCCTGGCCACTTACCAAGCGCCCGGGGCCCAGGCCCTTCACCACCACTCGGACGTGGGTCACGCCCTTGCCCATGGCTTTCTGGAGAGGAGGAGCAAGTGGTTAGCGCTGGGGGCAGAAAACAGGGAAGGCAGCAAGGACAGGTGGTCACGGTGCAGGGCAGACGCCAGCACAGAGCACGGACCGTGTCCAACTCTAGATTTACAGCCGAATGTGAGCCCTGTGAACCCAGGCAGCACTGCCCCCTGATGGAGATTCCTCAACGTCGCTCCCATTGCTCTCAGGAAAGGCAGAATTCAAAGGCCTCGCTTAAATAACCCACTTAAAAAGCATTACCATTTTCAATCATTGAAAATTTGAAGTGTTACCATTTAAAATTTTCTTTCTTGATTATAAAAGCAGTTCATTATAGCAAGTCTGGAAAACACACTAAGTTCACTCAACCTGCCATGCAGAAGCCACTGTCAAGACTGACATTTTAAGTGTATACAATCCGTATTGTATTTTGATCATTAATACACAGCAAATAATATTTTGGGGTGTCAGGCTTTGTTTGAAGGCCCAGGCTTTCCTTCAGGAAGTACTTCCGGTTGGCAGAGCGTGAACCTCCGTAAGGCGGGCGCTATGGCAGACCGCACACAGGCCGGGGCCCCATATCAATGACTCAAAGCAAGTCGCACTCTGGACCTTACCTGGCTCTCAAAGACACGGGTAATACTGAGGGTCTTGAGGATTTAAGATAATGAATGTAAAGTGTCTGCGTACAGCAGATGGTCAATAAATATACTAAAAGGAGCATACTGCCAATTTGCTTCTAGAAAGGTCCGCAACAGCTCACAATGAAATTGGTATTGCATGAGAGAGAGAGAGAGACAGACCTCTTCAGACTGCGCAAGGCTGAAGTAGCAAACAAGAGCTGTCGGACACCACTGCTGCTGAACGACTTCGAGGAGAATCTTCCTCACAGCGATGAGCCACGCAGAAAACGGGACACGCCACAGAGAGAGCCAGAAAGAACACACACTTACCACGGCGGCGGCTATGCCTGCTGTTTGTGCGGCGATGCCCGTGCCCTTCTTGGCATTCTGGAACCCCTCCGTGCCACAGGAGGTGCGGGTGAGGGACTGGTGAGCGGCGGAGACCACCTGGATCTGTGTGCTGGGGAAGCAGGGAGGCGCGCAGGGCATGACGACTGGTCAGGGAAGCGAGAGCACTGAGCCAGGCCCTCGCAAGCCCGCATGAGAAAAAGGCCCTCAGCTGCTTTCCCTTTGAGCTTCTCCCATGAATGCTTTTTGAGCTCCTACAGGAGGTGTCAGGAAAGGTCAGAATCACCCCCTAATAAGCCTCATCGAAAATAGACACGTCATATCAACTAAGGACTGCTCCATTACGGACTGCATGCTTATGTCCCCCCAAAATTCATGTCTCTGGGAGGTGAGTAGGTGACGGGGCTGACGGGGCCCCAGAGAACTCGCCCCTTCCATCGTGGGAGGACACAACATGAAGCCGGTCACCTGAAACTCAGAGGAATTCTCACCAGAACCCCCCACGCTGGCTCCCTGCTCCTGGCTTCCAGAACTGTGAGGAATCCATGTCTGTTGTTTAAGCCCCCCTTTGTGGAATTTTTTTTTAGGAGTCTGAGCTAAGACAAGCTGCAGAATCTGGGGTAGTTAAATGTCACCCAGAAGAAGGCTGGCACGTTTTCCTCCAAGTGTCTTCCCTGTGGCTGGTGTCTAAATTAGATTTGATACCCTTGTCGGGCTTTTTTTCCTAAGAAGTTAGATGTTTCACATCAGGTAATTAAAAAAAAAAAAAAAAAGGCTTTCATTAGAGAAAGTTTCAAATACACCCAAAAATGAACAGAAGAGGATATGAATACCCATGGACCCATCACCCAGCTTCAGGAATTATTAGCTCCTATCCAATTTAGTCTCATCTGTGAACTCTATATCTACTCTCTTCTTCTCCCGCAATGGGTTATTTTGAAGCAAATCCCAGACCCGTCATTTCATCAGTAAATATTTCAGTATATAGTTCTAAAAGATAATGACTTAAAAAAAACCCATTAACACCATTATCATACCTAAAAAAAGTGAGCAATATTCCCTATTGGACTTTAATGCTAATTACACTCTGTTCCACAATCAAAAAACTTTTCTAAAGTGAAGCTTTTCTAGTCATCTCTCACTTCAAGAATTACTTAGATATGCTTTTCATTTCCCCTCGGCCAACACTGCTCTATCTTCCGGTCTGAAGAGCTCCCTGAGGACTCCCGGTAAAGAGGGAGAGGAGAAGCAACTCCGGGGAGCCCGGTGGGCAGCCCCAGGTCCGGACCATCAGCCTGATGGCGTGGCTATGACTGCCCTTTCCCCCTGGCAGGGCTCCCCGGGTTTTCTGTGCTGAACAGAAGCGCAGGAGAATTGCTCGTCCCTGACACAACTTCAAGAGAAACACACAGGGTAGGCCAGCGGCACTTATACAAACAGAGTGCGCTAACCTGGGTCCTTATCAGCCTGAGGAGGGAAGAAAAAGAAACCCAGCTGCTCTCATTTCGAGCTTATCACATGAATGCTGGATGAATCCTACGGCACCGCAGCTGTGCCCACGTCATCCCCGACCAGCAATCCCCTGTATGGTTCTCCGAATCGCTTCCTAGGCAGGCTGAGCCCACGGCGCCGTGGGGGCCGGCTTGCAAAGTTGTCCCTGAGGTCAGCAAGGTCTCTGTTGCTGACACGCAGCTGGGAAGGCCCCGACACTCGTCCGGAAGTCACACATTAAATCACGACTCTGTGTAGCCCTTCGAGGTTGGAGGTCAGTGCACAGTCGCCCAAGTGAGTGCTTCAAAGGGACAATACTTGCAGGTTTGCATTTGGGTGAGTTTGTCAATAAATCATAGACTCTCAAGCCATCTCTCATGTCTAGCTCACCCACCCTCTGTCCCCCAGTACCCGGTAACACTTAACACACGCACCCTAATAACCACTCTCCAACTTCAAGCAGAACCAGGAAATCCTAGTCCTGAGGCAGGCTCAGAAAGCTGAACACTAGGATCTGCCCAACTTAGCTCACGTTTTCATGAAATCTGAAGAAACTTCATAAAGACAGAGCCGGTTTCCCAAAACAAGAAGGAGGGGCGCCAGGGGACCCTTGTACCAACACGACTGTGCGGAACGCGGCCCCCCGGGCTTGCCCTCCCCCACGAAGGGGAAAGAAGCCCCCCGAGACCTGCCCGGTGCTCCTTCCACTTACTTGTTGTAGGACGCTTTAATGTGTGCGATTGGGATCTCCTCGAATTTCTTTCCTGCCCACCGCAGAGGGCTCTCCTGTCCTGGAACTGGAGGGTAAATGCTGCAATTCAAAAAACACTTTAGGTAAATCCCGATTTTTTTGTTTTAAGTCAATGAAAACCAACAGCCCTGCACCCCGGACCTGCTCCTGGGGGTCGCTGCCCCCAGTCCACCTGGTGTTATTGCCGCACCCACGAACTCTGGGCTGACGCAGTCTTTTCTCGAGTGTCGACTCTGGACACACCGAGTGACTTTCTGCTAGGAGAAAAAGAGCATTTAATCCACCCTCCCTCCCTTCCCGTGTCCCTTCTGGTACATTCAGATCACTATTTTCAATTCTCTATGGGCCACTCTTTCTGCAACTAAAAAAATAAAAAATAAAATAAATAAAGTCAAACCTCTATTTCTGGTTTCAGATGATATTTTGACTCCCTATTTTATAAAGAAGGACAAAATAATTTTAATAATACTTGTAGTATCATTACTATATAAAAAAAAATCCAGTATCCCCCATGATAGAAGTCAGTAAGCCTTTTCTGTAAAGGGCCGGATAGTAAATACTTTAGGGTTTGCTAGCCACGGAGCCTTTGTTGCAACGAGGCAGCTTTGCCTCGAGTGCAAAAACAGCCACATCAACAGTAAATTAATGGGTGTGACTGTTTCGACTATGTTCCAGTAAGACAGTATTTATAAAAAACCAGGCACCCGGCCAGACTTGGCTAGGGGTCCAGTTTGCCAACCTGTGGCCTAGACCAGTAGCATTCTGTGCTGGCTGAACGGCAGAATCTTGTGATTCTGATGCTCAATCCGGACGCCTCACTTCTGGATGGGGCCTGAGGATCTATTCCTAAAATATCCCCAGTGAACCACATGCGATCCCGGGGTTGAGAACACTGATCTACACATTGTGTTGAGTTCAAGAGCTTTCTCTATCTCGGTCTAATCTGTCCCCTGGCTACCTCCAGGCCAGTACTCTGTGTGCAGGTGGAGAAACTGAGGTACAAGTAGGAGAACAGGGTCAGCAAGGGAAGCCAGACTTTGGGCCTAGGAAACCTGCCTCAGTTCAAAGGCCAGTCCGCCAGGCTGTGCTTCCTTTTACTCAAACACACAGTTGTCTTTCCAGATTCCAGACGTGGGTAAGCCCGCTGTTGCGCACTGCCTACGCGCACGGACAAGACCTGTGTTTGTACCTCCCCACGCCTCCTGAAATTCAGCAGACTGCGGCTTAGAAAATACGCTGTCAGAGGAGCGCGATCCTGCTGCTGCGCGCCACCTGCTTTCCTAGAGATGTTTTTAAAAAACAAAACAGAAAATACCGCAAAGGTCTTCAAGAGGTACAAGTGCGATCCTCCCTGCTAGGCCCGGTCTGGAGACGATTCGGCCCCTCAGCAGGCGGCCGGCTTTCCAGCCTACAAGCCACGACGGAAAGTGGATGAGGCTCTGGGAGGACATCGTCCTTTCCCCACGGATCACTTCCCCTCCTGACTCGGGGGGGTCCAAGAGCTAAGCCTACTGAAGTCTGACCATGCTAGTATCGTGCCTTCATATACAGCAAGGGTTCTGAACTCGGGGGGGATTTGGAACTCGAACATTTAATTGAAGGCACGGACAAGATCAGGCCTCTAAACCAACCAGGTCCAGCGTACAAACGAACGAGAGGCTCCCCCGGGGGAAGCCCAGACAAAGGAAAGACAAAGCCCTCTGGTCTGCTGCCTTTTGGTACCCGTGCTCACAGTCAGGAAAACGGAAGGGCCAGCGCACACACACGGCGTCGCATCAGAAGGGCTGAGGCCTGAAAACAGCCCCTGTTCTCTGCGGCTGAATAGCTGGAAGGGAAGGCTGACTTCTTCCGTAAGCAGCTCAGGCGCGGGAGGGAGGGAGGGCGACGACCCCAAACGGACGCTGACAGTGCGCCAGACGCTGGGACCTGGCCAGGTCCACTGTAGTTCCACTCCCAGATAAAGAAAGCCTGGCCACACGGTCTGCAACCCACTTTCTAATTGTGGCTAGGGACGACTGTTTAAAAATGCAAATAAATGTAGAAAAATGCAGCGATGATAGCTCCTGGCTCCCCACTCCTGTCCTAATTATACGTATGGCTTCCACAAGATCCTTCCAACCGCATGGCTTCTGTTTCTCGACCTCCTTTTCTCCAATGATCCTGTGTCCTCTTACCTGGCCTGGCTAATGGCTCCTGTGGTCATACCTGGCCTTTGTCATTGCCACGTCTGCAACCTCATCGTGACCTTGGTTTCAAGCAGCATATACAGCATATACATGTATATGTTCCTACTCCAGGAACCCTTCCAAGCCCACCGACTCTGCTGCTGGTTCACTTCCCCTCACCACCCCCAGGCCTTCACTTCTCTCCAGGCCTCCACTAAGTTGCATAACCAGTCATTATCATCGCTCCCTTGCACACCCCCTCACTCCTGGGCCACCTCTTATTTCATCGTGCCTTCCTGGCAAACCCTAACCCTGGCTGAATCCATCTCTCCAGCCACTCTTGAGCCTGGGCATGCCTCTACACAGCTGGCTAGAGAAAAATCCACACCAGTGTCGACTGGTCTCTCTACATATCATGGCTTCTCAGCTTCAGCACTACTGACATTTTGGGCAAGATAGTTCTTGGTGGTGAGGGGTTGGCCTGGGTGTTGTGGGGTATTCAGCAGCATTCTTGGCCTCTCCCCACGAGTTGTCCTTCCACTGTCCTGAGTTGTAACAACCAAAAATGCCTGCAGATCTTGCTAAAAGTCCTCTTGGAGGCCAAATTGCCCCAGTTGAGAACTACCGGTTTATTTTAATGACTTCTGACATCAAGTGGGCCCTCCGCACTGTATGCACATCCCCAGTTCAATCATCCTTCCCTTCTCCTGGATGACTACTTTATGCCTTCCTTTGTCTCCTGAAGCTTCCACCTCCTTTCTGTCTCCTCACGGCCAGCTGATGACCTTCGCAGAGAAATACAAGCAATCAGAGTTTCTCCCAGCTTCCACTACCAAACATCTGTGCCCACAATCTTTGCCTTCTCTCCTCTTACGATGCTCCACTTGCATTTGCCTCTCAAGGACATCACTCCAGCAATGTTTCCACCCAGTATCATTCCCATCAGCAAAACATGCCCTCATTTCCCCAACCTAAAAACAAACAAAAACCTCTTTATCTCAAAGCCTCCCTGAGCTATTGCCCATTTCTCTACTTCCTCTCAAAGAACTGACTACACTTGATGTTTCTTCCGGTCCTCTATTCTTCTTGAACCCATCCCAATCAGACTTTAGCCCTATTACTCTGCCAGAAATGCTCTAGGGAAGGTCACTGATCAACTCACTATGTTAAATCCAATGAGCAGTTCTGTCATCAGCACAGTGACTTTTCATAAAACATCTGACACAGCTGATCTCTCCAGCCTTGAACTACATTAAAAAAAAAAAAAAAAAAAAATCCCTCTAGGTTTTCTTACTACCTCTCAGGAATTTCCTTCTCTGTCTCTTCTGCTGATTTTTTCCCATCTCCTAAATTTCTAAACGTTAGAGGGCTCTAGAATTCAGTCCTTGGACCTCTCCTCTTGATCTACATTTATTCTCTTGTGGTTTTAAGCATCATCTCTATGATGAATCTTCCAAATGTGGGTCTCTAGCCCCAATCAGTCCCCTGAACCCCATTTCTAAAAACCAACACTGTATCTCCACTGGATGTTAATTAAACAAAGTCAGACTCCTGCAGCCTTCCCCACCTTAGGAAATGACGACTCCACCTTTCCAGCTGCTTAGGCCAAAAACTTTAGTGTTCCTTCCTTCCTCTCCTTTTCTCACCCCTAACACGAACACATCCTGTTGGTCCCACTTTCTGTATGTCCTACCCGGAAAGCTGTCATCCTGGTCCAGGCCACCATTTCCTGCCTGGATTGTTTCAAAAATCTTCAGACAGTATCTCCCAGCGTCCATCCTCACTTCTCTACAGTGCAATATCGACATGGCAGCCAAAGGGACTCTTTAAAATGAAGCAACATCACCTCAACCCTCTATTCAAAATTCTCCAGCGGCTTCCCATCTCACTCAGAGTCAAAGCTGAAGTCCTCACGAGGTCCTCCAAGCCAGAACAGATGCGGCCCCACGTGTCTGCTGCACCACTCATCCCCTTCCCCCGTCTCCTGTTTCAGTCCATGCTCCACACTGACCTTCTCGCTATTTTTCCCAAACACTAGACACTCACCATCTGTCAATACCCTCACATTTTATATGTTTTCTCCTTACTGCCCCCTATCCACTAGAATTTAAGTTTATGGGGGCAGGTTTTTTGGGGGGTTTGGTCACTGATGTGTCCCTAATGCCTCAAACAGTCCCTGATGTTGTTGAATGACTCCAACAGGATCTTGGCTTAAATTCCTTCGGCAGCTCCCCGCTGTCTACAGTGGGAAGAGTGTGAAAGCCGCACTGTTACAGATAAGACCCTCAGCTTTCTGATTCTTTCTCCTGCTAGCCTCATCTGCCATCAGGCACACACCTGAATATACCATGTGCTTTCCGACTGCATGCCTTCACACAGAATATTAGCTTTGCCTAAAATGATCCCTTTCATGTTGTCTAGCTGAACTCCCATTCAATTCAGTTCTTGGCTCCACATTATCTTCCTGGCAGTATTGCCTGATTTCCTCAGGAGTGAGACACTCATGCCTTCATACTTCCAAGCAACCAGTTCTTAACCTCCAGCACACTACTGACCAGATTATGCTGAAAATGGTTGAATGTCTGTCTTCCCCTGTAGCCTGTGACCTACTCGTCGGAAAAGAATGATCTTTTGTATTTCTATTCCCAGCACCTAGCACAGTGCCTGGCACCAAACAGGTTTTCAGTAAACATTTGTTGAATGGATGTGAATGAACATATTGGTAGTGGCACTGATGGAAAGCAAGGGGCCAGTCCCTAGGGCTGAGCACAAAAACCACTCTGCACCAACTCAATAATCTACACCACAGCATAGTACCCCCTGCTCCCACAACTCCCATTTTGTATCCGAGGCACAGGGAAGGTTGTTAGTCTGCCGTGATATCCCTCTCAGAGGGAAAAAGGTGATATTTACTATACACCTCCGATATTCACTCATTCATTCATCAAACTGTTCCCAGAGTGTCCACTTTGTGGCAAGGCTCATCTCATTTGATCCCCGCAAACTCTCTCGGCATCCTTTCCATTTGTAGACGAGAAAGCTGGGGCTCAGAAACTAATCTGCATAAGGTCCTAGAGATGTCAAGTGTCAGAGTTGGGAATTCACCGGTTCTCGGGCTCTGGACCGCGCTGCGGTGTACTGAGGGCTGGGCTTAAGCGGCCCTCACCTGAAGCTGCTGCTGCTCGGAGCCGGAGCCGCCGCCTTCTCCTCAACCTCTTGCTTGGCCGCTGAGTCTTGCAGCTGCTCGGCTCCGGTGTGGATGGTGGAGGCTGGCGCCCAGGCCACGACCCTGCGGGGAAGGAAAGCTCGGTGAGGTCCAGGCCTAACGGCCACTGCAGTCCAGGCGGCTCAGGGACACAGGTAGGAGCGCAGTCGCGAAGGTGGCCGTGGGTTCGGAGAGGGGGTGATGATCATTCTTACCTGGGCGTCGGTGGCCAACCCCGCGACCGCAAGAGCCAAGCCCCGGTCTTTCGTACCACCTGCATGACTTGGATTGACCCCCGTCAGCTTCCGTCTGCGGAGCTTGGCGCAGCCGGAGCGGCACCAGCATCTCGAGAGCTTGTGGGGGGGGCGTACAAGGAAAGTCATCTCATTCCTCTTCTTAAGGTCCATCAAAGATTTTTATTCCCATTGAAATGCTCTACAATAACTATCGCTTCGAGTGATAACTGGGAGTTTCTTCCCTTTCCCCTAAACTTCTAACATGCCATCTTCGTCCACCCCTCCACATTGGAATGGTTCGTTCTGGCAGTTCCGGGACAGAACGCTTTTCATTCGGCCGCTCTCGCGCTGCCTTCTGGGAGCATGGGATTGGCCCAGGACCCAGGGAGCCGCGGTACTTTGTGGGAGGGTAGAGAATGGCGGTGCCCGTGAGTCGGTCTCTGTTTGGGGTGGCGAAGGGCTGGCGGCGGTTCGAGGGACTCTGGGCCGGTAGCCTAGGTTCTCGCAGCCTGGCCCTTGCGGCCGCACCCTCGAGCAGCGGGTCTCCATGGCGCCTTTTGGGCGCGGTGTGCCTGCAGCGGCCACCGCTGGTCTCGAAGCCGCTGACCCCAGTGCAGGAAGAGATGGCGGCTCTACTACAGCAGGTAGGAGTGAGGTGCGGCTAGCGGCTTCAAGGTGCGGGGAACCAAGAGAAGCACGTGGGCCAGGGTTCGATCCCGACTCCGGCACCAGTCTGAGTGACGTTGGGCAAGTCACTTCACCTCTCTGAACTTCAGCGTACTCAACCTTCTCAACGGTATCTACGTTACTGAGATGGTTTGGTGTATAGAAGGTGTTCAGTAAAAGTTTGTTTTCATTGGACTTCTTTGTTGTCACGCTAGGCAACTCTTTAGAGTTGCTTTTCTTTTTCATTGAATACGATAGGTACGCGGTGGTGAACAAGACGACTTAGTTCTATCGCAGGTAGTCAATAATTTAGAGTCAGCTGTGGTGTTTTAGGAGAATGTAGTGGGCACACGTATAAGATGACTGTGATAAAGTCTGTGTGTGAGGGGCAAGTGAGGAAACAGGCAAATATTCAATGCGGTGGCTGTGAGGGGCTTAAATCTCCACAGATAGTGATTGAAGGTTGTTGTTTCCCTAGAATCTGAGATGTTTTATGTATTGGCAGCTGGGAGCTCTAAACTTCACTTCCTGATTTTTACTTCGTTCATTAACTTATTCTGCAAATAGTTGATTAATCATTTTATAGATAATCATTTATTGCCTATTTTGTATAGACAGTGTGCTAAGTGCTAGGGATGAATAAGACAAATAAGCCTCTGGTTTTTGGAGTGTTCAGTCTAGTGGAGGTGGGCTGGTCAATAACCAAATAATCACATGACTATATAACTGCAGACCCAGGTAAGTGTTATAAAGGAAGACACAGGGTACTGTGAAAAATTTTAACCAGGACAGCTAATTTGATTTTATTGATGGCGTCAAGGAATATCTCCCAAAGAAAGTGATACTTAAATTGAAATCTGAAGGACGAGTAGCAATATCCTAGGAGAAGAGCATGAGGGAAAACATTCTAGGAAGAGGAAACAGCATCTGTAAACTCCCCGAGGCAGGAAAGTCCATGGTGAGATCAAGGGCTGACAAGACTGGAGTGTGGTACGTGGGCAGGTGATGCCTGTCCCAGTTCTCTGTGCTTTGTAGCAGCTTGACCTCCAAGCACATTCTAACATTTTAGCAAATGTAACTCCAGCCCAAAGTGCGGATGACTTTTTTCTTTTTATTTTCCTGTGGTGTTTTAATTGTATGTCGGGTTATGCTGGGTGGTATGTCAGGTGTGCTGTAGCTCTGTTTTCTATTCTGCCCGTTTTTTGTTTTGTTTTGTTTTTGTTTTTTTGTCTTTTTAATTTTCCCAGATTGAAATAGAGAGAAGTATGTATTCAGACCATGAGCTTCGTGCTTTAGATGAAATCCAGCGACTGGAAAAGAAGAAAGCTGACTTGTATGATGAAGAGGATGAACAGAATGTATTGCTGGTGCAGGATTTGGAGGATGCATGGGAGCAGAAATTCCTACAGTTCAAACCTGGAGCTCGTATGACAGGTTTGTGGTCTTTTCAGGCAGCAGGAGAAAAGGAAAAGGGGGGTATTTTGGTTCCCAGACAAAGGACATTTGCTTAGCCCCTGCTTTGTATTTTAAGTAGCAAATGGTTGCAAAACTTCTTTCAGGTGGGAGAAAAAGAAATTCTTTTTGCTGTTCCTTATTTCCAGCCTAATATAATTTTTAAAGGCCGGCGTTATTTTTGAGCGGGAGGTAAGAGTGTTGGGATAACCTATTTTTTCTTGGTTAAACGTCATGAATGTATCTGAGTTTACCTCCTAGTTTGGGAGTGAGAGTGGGGAGAAATTGAGCCTTTTCCAGTAGTTTTTTGTGTCATCTGAAATCTCTCCTAAAGCAAAGGATTGAGTTCTCTTATCTTTATTTCACAGATGAAGACTGAAGAACAGAGAAAGTAGGGCCAAGTTAAGTCAGTAATAGTGTCAAAACGAGTGACGTAGTAGTGTTTGAAGTAGTGTGGGGATAGCTTCTTTTCCAAAGGCTCAAGGTAGTGCTCTTCAAAGGAGAAGTTCAGCTTTTGGTTTTCTCTTCTTACACTGTAGTTTTCTTAAGATTGTGAGACCCTGTCCTGAAAGAGGTCTGAATTAGAGAGATGGGTCAGGGTCGTAATTTGATTTTAAGAGGGTAAAGCCTGTAGTTCTACCTTCAAGGAAGACTGTAAAACTCTGTTCTCCTTGGTTCTGGCAGATCACAGTATTTTTGTCTTCTCTGATCCCCTTTTCTTTATAGAAGCCGATAAAAAGAATGACCGAACTTCACTGCACCGGAAGCTGGACAGGAACCTTGTTCTGTTGGTGAAAGAGAAGCTTGGAGACCAGGATGTTTGGATGCTTCCCCAGGCAGAGTGGCAGCCCGGGGAGACCCTCCGAGGAACAGCAGAGCGAACTCTGGCCACACTCTCAGGTGAGTTCTCTGCCTCTCTCTGTACCTCACAAGACTCCTTTCACACTCAGCCCCGGGATTTGCAGGCTGGCTTGTGATGATGGCTGGAAGGATTGGAGTTGGGTCGTTAATGGGAACTTTGATAGCTATAAAAATTTCACCTAGGAAGAACTTTAGGTCAGGTGAGAGTCTGTCCCACTAAGATTTTTAAGTTTTCTTTTCTTTTTTTTTATAATATAGCACGATGGTCTTATTGATGGTAGTAATAATAATTCTTTCTTTCACTTGTAAAAAATACTTGCTTTATTGAACTCCGTATTTTTTCCCATCCTTTGTGTGGGTTGAATGTTTTACCCCCTTAATCTACTTTTTCATTCGCCAAATAATAATACCCACCATGGAGACTGCTGCTTCTGAAGGGAAAGCAGGAGGTCTGTCAACAGGTTTTGTTCTGGAAGTTTTAGTCAATGGCTCCTTTCTTCATAAAGACTCTGCTTGGTCTTAGTTCCAAGCCCAGGGAGGTTGGTAAAACTGCTGGATTGGTTGAGTAGATCCTCTTGTTGGGCCCTCACCTCCTTTGCGGAACTCAAGAGTGTGGTTGTAGGCCTTCCTCCTCCCGTGCCTCTCTTTGAGCAGGTCACTGTTGCATAAGGGTGCTTCTTTGTGGCTGCCTCATTCAGCAAATTGAGCAACTGCTGTCGAACCTGAAGAACGGAGAGTTTCAATTTCTGCTTAGTAAACCTTGTTGTCTTCCCTACAAAATACAGGACATTCATTTCCAGGTTTCCACAGTTTTGCATATTCCACAGGAATAGATAATTCTAGTACCTTTCCCGGTTTAATTGGGCCGCGTCTTCCCTTGAGCCCACGATTATAAGATACTTTATTGTTGTGGGTAGCCATCGTGGGTCCTGCTGGGTCGATGAGTCCTACTCACCTTCCCTTTAGTGGCATTTCTGACTCTGGAACACCAGTGGAACTAACAGTTCAGACAGGATTCCCAGTCATCAGTATTTACAGTAAAATGTTTTTCATTTTTTTTGCCACGGAAAACTTTGTTATTTATTGTTCATAAAAATGATCATGATTTGCTGTTTGGCTTTATCTTTTCCCACATTTTTGATTAGTTTAATCTATTGATTACTTGAGGAAGTGGATTTTAGTTCACCTCTACATAGGATGGATCTTTTCCTGATCTGCTCTGCATAGAGTTATCTTTTTTTTTTTTAAAGCAACATATTGTGCCGAGAACTTCAAAGACATGATATGCGTGTTTAGTTCTTTCATATCTGGAATATGACCCATCACTCATTTTTCTTTAGCCCTTACTTCAGATCCTGAAGAAGTACTCGGCCTCTCAGAACGTCTCTGTCTAGGTAAATCCAGTTCCTTCCAAAATTGACTTTGAATTTTGAGTATCTCTTTGAAAATGAGGACATTTTTCATTTCTTGGCTGTCTGGTGTCATTTTGAGGAGGGCATCTTGGTGACTCAGTATTTGACAATCTGTTATCCCTGATAAAGCTGTTTCTGCCCCAGGGCCCAGCTCGGGCAGCCTACTGGAAGGTGCCTAGACTTTCTGTGAAAGATGCTTATTTGCTTATCTTAAAATGGTTGGCTTGAGGGGCAAGCATGCAATTCAGCACACATCTCGGGGTCTGCTAAAATACCCTGTGGGGACACAGGCTGGCAGGCACCCTCCCCATGCTCTCCTTGTCCCTTGCTGAGATTTAAAAATGTAGTGTGTACTTTCAGAATTGACAGTCCTACCGCTCTCAGCCTGCGCCTCTTTTTGTCCCTGCAGCCTTGCCTATTGGCCCAACAGTTTACACATTTACCCAACTAGAAACCTCAGGGTTATCTTGACCTCATTCTGACATCCTGAAGTCCTCAAATCCTGCCTGGTCTGTTCTAAATATTTCTTTCTTTATTTCCACAGTGTTAGCTATCACCCTTTTTCCTTCTCACCAGATAAGGTTTTCTCATCCTTGACCCCGTTGACATTTGGGGCCAGGGAGCTCTTTGTGGGGGCTGTCCTGAGCACTGTGCGATGGTTGGCAGTGTCTCCGGCCTCTGCCTGCTCGATGCCAGTAGCGCCAGCCCATCTCCACTCCCGCTAGTGGAACCACCAGAATTGTCTCTAGACATTGCCAGATACTACCGGGGGCGTCAAGTCCTGCTGGTGGAGAACCACGGCATTGGACCTTTGAAGTAGGTGCCAGATGAGTTTCCCTTTGCTTTCATGTTGTGCCCCTCAGTGCTGCCAGAATGAGCTTTCACACGCAAATCCCCTGTCACTTCTCTGCCTAAAAGGTTTCCCATAGGAGTTCAGACTTTCACGCGTGGCCTACAAATCCATTTGCTCTGGTCCTGAGCTTGCCAGTCGTCCATCTGGCCGCACACTGACGTCTAGTCTGGGTTCCAGCCTAGCAGACCTTCTGCATTCCTCCAATAATGTGGTCATTCACACATCTCTTTTGTGGCATGCTGGCCTCTGACTGTAACGGTTCACTCCGCCTTGGTCTGAAGACTCAGCTCGTACATTATACTTTCTGTGCCGGAACTTTCTCCAAGCCTCCAGGTGGAGAGAGCTACTCCTCCCTCTAGGTTCCCGTAGCATTTCTCTGTGCCTTTATTTACCTTACGCAATGAACATTTACTCGTTGAGTAAATCAGCCTCCCATTTGCTGGACACCATCCAGGCAGTGGGGTCACATTGATGAACAGGACCTCCCCCCTTTCCCCGCTCCGTGGGAGCTCACGTTCCAGCGGAGAATACGCTCTTTCACTTACCCCAGGGCCCAGTAATCTGTGTATTGACACATTTCCGCCCCCAGCTGGGATTCTGACTCCCTTGAAGGTCCGGACGGTATCTGTTTCTTCCCATCACCCCATCTCCCCGCAAAGTGCCTGGCTCCCAGGAGACGCTCGCTGAGTGTTTATTGAGCATGTAGATTTGGCAGGATCAACGCCGCTCTGTTGGCCCCGTCGCCAGCACAAACGCCTGCTAATGAAGCAGCAGCCAGTGTGTGCCCCCTGGCTCCTTCCCCACGAGGGGCCCGTGTGGCCTGCGAGATGGGAGCGAGACAGGATGGAGTGGGTGGGGACCTTCGCCGTGCTCTCGTGGCCTCAGCTGTCCCTTCGGAGGTGGCGTCTGGGTTTCTCACCGGGATCACTGTTCAGATGCTCAGCTTCCCTCACACACATAGGACGGATGCTCCGCTCTCCCGTGGGCCGCGGGGAAAGGGTTTCTATCGCAGAACCCACTGTCCTTGTAATGTTCCCGCTGTAATAAATAGACGTGAAAGGAAAGCTACAAAAGACATTCTGACATTAAACAGGAGCATAACAAATAAAACGTGTTCATTTATTGTGAAGTTATTAAAACGGCAAACGATAGAAAATAATTAAAATGGCAAAGAAAAACTCAAGAAATATAAAAATGTGTGTATATACATCTGTGTGTGTGTGTGTGTGTGTGTGTGTAAAAGAGTCCATTTATTTCTTCCCCGTTGGCACCTCACTTCCAAGTCCTTCTGCAAGATGGAATTCCTCGAGGTGGAATTAATGGTCAAGGATGGACACATCGGAGTTTTCCCTGGGTCCGGCCCAGGTGGCCTGCAGCATGTGTATCCCGTTGGACGTTTTCAGCAGTGGCGTAGAGAAGTGCTCATTTGTCTAGATCCTACGGACACGTGGACTAGTGTTTTTAATGTTTGCCTCCCCAAGTCAGTACAGAACGATCTCTTTTGGATTAGCATTTTCCTGATTGTTAGTGAGGTTGACTGTATTTTCATGTGTTTATTGGCTACTTGCATTTCGTCGTGGTTCTTTGCTCAGTTTGTAATGAACTGTTTCTTTTTTCATCTTGATTTGACTGTATTTTTTAACCCGTTTTTCCAGATAATAGAAAAATAAGTATATATTCAGTGAAATAAGTGGAAAATTCAGGAAAGTATAAAGAAACTTGTCAGTGTAATTCCACCACTCACAGATACCCCGTGCTGGTATTTTGTGTTGTAGGTGAGCTCACATATCAATTCCTCCTCTGATGCCAATAGTGTTTTTGTTTTGTTTTTGTTTTTGTTTGTATTGAGAAAAGCAATTCGTTATACATGGCAAAAAAGTTATCAAAATAGTGTCTAGTAGATGTAATAAAGGATGAGAAATAATTTTCCTGTTTTAGAGGCATCCCTCGTTAACAGTTCTTGGTTGTATCCTTTTATTTTTTATTTATTTAATTTTTTGGGTGTATCTTTTTAGAAATTGCAAACACATACATATTTCATCTGGTTTTTTCCCCCATATAGTAGGAGCCTGGTTATATACCTTCGTTTCTCTTCTGTGCAGCTTTGAAGCATCTCTCTGTATCAGTGTGTGAAGCCATACCTTCACGCTTTCTAACCCCAGCCTATGATTTCATAATATGCGTGTACTGCAGTTCACGTCACCTGTCTGTGGCTTTTACAAATAAGCTGTAACGAGCGTCCTTGTGTACCCGTCTTTGCTTACACGGGCAGAGAAACGTATCTGGGAGGCTCAGTTCTAGAAGCAGAGTTGCTCGTTGAAAAGGTACGCATAATTAAAATTGGTGACTCTTGCCGAAGATAACGGTGCACGCGAATCTCTCCCCCATGCTGGTGTGAGAGTGCTCGTTTTCCTCTCGTCCTTGACAAGCCGTGGACAACTCAGGGTTTCGGGACTTCAGTAATCATGATGTGTTGTTGTCTGAATTTATGTTTTTTTAATTGTTAATAAGATTGAGCATCGTTTAATGAGTTTATAGGTCGGTGGTGTTTTTTCGTGAACTCTATGTTCGTACGCTTAATTCACTTTTCTTTTAGATTTGTTGGCTTTTTCCTCATTGATTTCTCAGTGCTTTTTTTTTTTTTAAAGATTTTATTTATTTATTTGACAGAGAGAGAGATCACAAGTAGGCAGAGAAAGAGGGAAGCAGGCTCCCCGCTGAGCAGAGAGCCCGATGCGGGGCTTGATCCCAGGACCCTGAGATCATGACTTGAGCCGAAGGCAGAGGCTTAACCCACTGAGCTACCCACACGCCCCCTCAGTGCTTCTTATGCCTGAAGACACTCTTCCTTTGTGGAGTGTGTTGAAAATATTTTTCTTAGTGTGCCATTTTGTCTTTGACTCTTATGCTACGTTTTTCCTTGTAGGAAGATTTAGTTTTATGTAAAAAAAATATTTTTTCTTTTATGATTTTTAAAATTTTGTGTCTTGGTGAGGGCTCTCCCTCTCAAAAATGAAAAAATGATAACAAAGCATCCCACATTTTTTCAAGTACTGTTTCGGGTTCTTTTTCCCCCTTTAATGAAAAGTTTGAAAATACCGAAAAATTCAGAAAATGTTAAATGTCCATGAGACCACCATCCAGAACACACAGTCTTTTCATGAAAGTGAAATTTCCGTAGTTACATCTTTGATCTGTGTGGTATCAGTTTTGAACTGAGGACTCAGGTTGGTGGAATCCAGCTCTGTTTTTCCTGTTGAGCTAGCTGCCTCTCCAGTTGGTGTGATTGGTCTGTCCTTTCCCCCTTCCTTTGAAATGGCTGGGTTGCAGTTAACCATTTGTTATAGATTCTAGATAACCTCCAGTCATCTGTCTCTGTCTTTTAACTTTGGTTATGATGTTTTCACCCCACAGAATTCAAATTGGGCCCGTTTTATGCTTTTCCAATGACCGTCCATTTGAAAGGCTAATGAGCTTTGCTTTACAGATACTGAGTGTCTCGGTCCTTCATCAGCAGACGGTGGCCGGCCTGAGTCTAGAAGCCGGTGCTTTGATTCCAGGTGCTGGTCTCTGAACGGCGTTGCTACTTCAGTCTGCGAGCAGTAGCCTGGCACACGGGATAGACCCAGTGAATCTGGAGCTCGTGAGCCTGTGGATGGAGAGGGGAGAGGCTCTTTAGGAATGACCCTCGTCCTCACTCTCAGGCATCGCTTTACCTCACGCTGGAAATGGCTCTCAGAGACCCCCAGTGATTGGGGAGCCAGAGTCAACAGGTGGGTGCATCCTCATCTTCCAAACGTTCACCTCTCCCTTCAGAAAACAACCTGGAAGCCAAGTTCCTGGGAAATGCCCCCTGTGGCCACTACAAGTTCAAGTTCCCTCAAGCAATGCGGACAGAGAGTAGCCTCGGGGCCAAAGTATTCTTCTTCAAAGCGCTACTCTTAACTGGAGACTTCTCCCAGACCGGGAAGAAAGGCCATCACGTCTGGGTCTGTAAGGAGGAGCTGGGCGACTATTTGAAACCCAAGTACCTGGCCCAGGTTAGGAGATTTCTCTTGGACCTCTGATGGGTGGTGCCGCCTGTGGACTTTACGTGCTTGTCCCATCTTTGTAGGGAACGGCACGCAGCCAACGAAAGAGAAATAAACGAGTTTATCATCGTGTGGGTCTCGGCTGATTTGTCCTTTGAGAATAACTGGCTTTTCCCTGTGCAGAGGGAGCCGTCTTGTAGGGTGCTTTTCCCTTGTTTCCAAGCTGATAGTTGAATATTGCATTACTTTATAGTGAAATCAGCTTCCTGGATGCAGAAAGAGAACCGAAGGAAATGAATTGACCTCTAAAAGCCCTGAGTTCTGTGAAAGCTCCTAGGCTCATGCAAAGAAACTAGTTCTATGCAGTTCCTTAGCCATTAACCATTTTCTGTTTTCCTTCCTTTGTACTTGATATGAAAGTGTATCAGCCTAGCCTGGGAAAGTTTCTTCCTTTTTTCATCTCTTTCTTTTTTCTTTTTTTAAGATTTTATTTTTAAGAGAGAGCATGTGCGCAAAAGCGGGGGTGTTGCAGACGGGGAGAACCAAGCTTCCCACTGAGCAGGGACCCCAGTGTGGGGCTCTGTCCCAGGACCCCGAGATGATGCCCTAAACCAAAGGCAGATAGATGCTTAGCTGATTGAGCCACCCAGGGGCCCCCTTTTCTTCTCTTTTTTTTTTCATTCTTTTTTTCTTTTTAAGCATTTTACATTTAAACAATTTAGTCCTATCTTGAAACAGTTGTGTGAAATAAGCAGTGTCCGATTGTTCTCTCCATTTTACAAATGGAGGAATCATGGCCAGATGGGACTCGGCTAAGTCTTACGTCACTGATGGTGCAGGAGGAGAAGGCTGATGATCTCTTGCTTCTGGGCTGGGGCTCTTGCTGCCTCCCTGTGTTGTTTGAGTCCTCACTGGTCCCAGGGCTGGGCAGACAGAAGGCACTCGGTGAACATTTGCTAGATGAGCGGAAGGGAGGGAGGATCTCAGGCGTGCCTCCATCTGCGCAAGATGGAGGTTACTGTATCAAGGCTGCGTCCTGGATCCCAACTCCCTGGTTTCCTCTCAGACAGCTGGCCTATGGGATGGAGGCTGGTCAAATGGGCTTTCTGTTTCTGCTTCAGAAGTAGCCTTCTGCTCTCACTCAGGGTCGGGGAAGTTGCTTTCTGTGATCAAAATTGAGGTTCCTGGTTCCTATTTGCCCTCCTTCCCCAGTACCTCCTCGTTGCAAAGGTGGGACGTCCCTGAGCTGAGGCTTGCTGATGTCATGGGCAGTTGTGCCACCCTGGGAATGAAACATGGGTCCTAGGAGACGGCAGCCATAGGACCAGGGGTACATCTCTCTGGGTTTTGGGTGAGTTGTAGATGTGAACTATACTGTGTATTCACCTCAAGGATGTCTAGTCTAGGAGTGAAGGAATCACCAGAGTGAGGTAGAGACTATTCAAGACTGTGATACTGTGATTTATAGTAAGAAATATGTATTTGGTCTCTATACCCATTCTTTGCACAAAACTCCTAAAACCTGTGGAATTTCCTGTGCTGAGAGCAATCAGCGTGTCTTGCGTTATGTTAACAAGGTGACTTTTAGAAAGCCCATTGGTAACCTAAGAATTGGGGCTGGTTGCCATGGAAGCCAACCATGTGCCAGGCCAGTCCCCTGACCTGGGAGGGGAGAGGCTAAAAACTGAGTTCAATCATCAGTGGCCAGTGATGGAATCAGCTTTGCCATGAAATAAAGCCTTCATTAAAGTCCAAAAGGATGTGTTCAGAGAGCTTCTGGAATTGGTGACCCCTTGGGGATTTGGGGAGAATGGCATGCTCCAAGACAGCATGGAAGCTCTGTACCCTTCCCCTCTACCTTGCCCTGCGTTATCTTTTTCATCTGGCTATTCCCGAGTTACGTCCTTTTATAGTAAACTAGTATTCTAGTAAGAAACGTGTTTCTCTGAGTTCTGTGAGCCATTCTAGCAAAGTAATTGAACCCTAGTTGGGGGGAGGGTGGTCCTTGGTACGTCTGATTGAACCTCTTGTTCAGAAGCACGGGTGCCTGGACAGGTGATGGGCATCTGATGGGTTGGGGGTGCAGGGCGGGGGTGGGGTGGGGTGTCTTGTAGGACTGAGCCCTTAACTTGTTGGAGCTGAGGCTCTCTCCAGGTAGATGGTGTCAGAATTGAGCTGAATTGTAGGACACCCGGCTAGTGTCTGAGAATTGCTTTGTGTGTGGGAAGAACTTACACATTGGAATTGGTACCAGAATCTTTTTTTTTTTTAATGATTTTATTTATTTGTTTGACAGAGAGAGAGACAGTGAGAGAGGGAACACAAGCAGGGGGACGGGGAGAGGGAGAAGCAAGCTTCCCGCTGAGCAGGGAGCCTGATGCGGGGCTCGAACCCAGGACCCTGGGATCATGACCCGAGCCGAAGTCAGACGCCCAGTGACTGAGCCGCACAGGCGCCCCTTGGTACCAGAATCTTAATGACTGTTTTTAAGATGCTCTGTTTGGGTATAGAGTTGTTTCTTTAACGGGAAATCACATATACAATTGGTAAAGAGAGAAATGGTGTCAGGATAACCCGAAATTAGGTTAGTACCTGTAACATTTTCCCCAGAACATTAATATTTTGAAGTGGTCAGGGACAGGATTGAATCATTAAGAAAAAAGCTGCAAATTTTATAGAAGTGCCTTCCTTTATTACTAATAGTGGCTGGTTTAGTAGCTTTAAAACTCACTATTAGCGTCTCTACCATGTTAGGCTGTCTAGGGAAATGGAGTGGAAAGAAGGATGCTGGGAAGACACCACCCTCCCCTTTGTTTTACAGAATTGAGGAAGGTCCCTTCCTCGGTCACGTTTTTATTTTGATGGAATGAGTCTCTGCGTGTCAGGAAGAAGCGAGCCCCGGGAGTAGAGGTGCAAGGCCCCGTGCACACGGCCAGTGGGAGCTTAACTGTAGTTCCGTCACTGGGCTTGCTTCTGTTTTATTTGTGCTCTGGCCTCAAAATCCCGTAGTTTCTGTGTGGTCTGCCCTAACCAAAGCCTTGTTATTTTTGGAGTGTGATTTTACAGAATGCAAGCTTTTTTGGCATTATGGTCAAAATGACTGTATTTTGTTGAATGCCAGCCTGAATCTTCCACTGGCTGCCAGACATGACCGAAAAGTTGTTTCTAGTGTATCCTCTGGGAGAAGATCACCAGGAACCAAGAGGTGATGTTCTCTGTGTTTCAGGGGATGGGCACCTTCCAAGAAAATGGTGGGAGGAAGAAAGAGTAAGGTGTGAAAGGTGGGGATTAGGAGGTGCGGTTTGCAGTACGCTTGTGTACCCTCAGAAGAAAATGCCAGTGTATGTGTGTGTGTGTGTGTAAGACGCATAAAACAGACTACCCAGCTCACTAGAAGCCTCCTCTCAAAGTCTAGCTCCCTCCTGGTCCTTGCCTTCCCAAGTAATTTCCAGTCACTTCTATTTTTTACCTTTGCTGGTACTATGGAGAAGATATTACCACTCTTGCGAACTTGTTTTCCTGGTAACTTCACCTCAAGAGTACCTCCTGCTGTGCCTTTTCTGCATCATGTATGCGCTTCTAGACTTAGCACTTTCTGGGACAGTGAGTGAGTTCTTTGACCCACACCTAAATGAACTTCTAGACCCTAGGACAGAGCCTGCCTCAATGGCCACACCTAAAAAAATATGTAAGTGAATTAGCCTCCTTCCCGCTGAGCAATGAATGTGGGACTCAAAACCTGGGTTTGAATTTGTTTTTTGTTTTTTTTTGAATTTGTTTTATGACCTTGGACAAGTATCAACTGCGGAGGCATTCACTGAAGATTGAAGCAAACAGGCATTTTAGTTGGGCAATTAATTCTGCCATTTGGGAAACCCAGTCTCTGGCAAAAACCTCACTGCATCCTGAGGAAGAGAAGGGAGGGGCTGAGTGAAAAAGGCCAAAGGTCGCAAGTACTGCTCTCTTTCAGGTCCTCTGTGCAAAACAGGGATTGAAACTAGGTTAATGCAAATGAGGGATTGAATTGGCTCTTTTCAAAGTGAAGAATGGAAATGCTTCAGGGGTGTTGAGTAAGGGAAATCCAGGCTGAAGGTTTGTAGCTGGCAAGAAGTTCCTAGTTCCTCTGCTGAGGGATGAGGGCGGGCCTAAGTTCCTCCACCCTTGTGGCCTCCCAACCAGATTTTAGAAGCTATGCTCTGAGCAGTCGTTGAGCCTCTGACTCTTGCCTCTTGATTTTGGCTCAGGTCAGGATCTCAGGGTTGTGAGATGGAGCCCTGGATGGTGCTCTGTGCTAAGCACGGAGTCTGCTTCTCCCTCTCCCTTTGCTCCTCCTGCCCCCATCCCCCCCTGGCACACACTCTCTCTCTAATAAATAAAATCTTTAGAAAAATAAAATAAAAGACATTCTCTGAACTAGGCTAGCTTGCTCCATCCCGAAATCTTTTACTCAAGTTACTAGTACTGTCCCTATTGGCTGAGCAGAGAAACAGTACTAGGGCCCCTGCCCACGGCATACATTTCTATCTAAACCAGTAGGGCAGGCAACATTGGCCCTAGTTTATAGATGAGAAAATAGGTTAGTTAACTTGCTTAGCGTGACTCGTTAGTAAGGCGTGGGATCGGCATTTGAACTCAGATCTGTGCACAAAGCCAGTTCTTAAGTTTTCTTGACTTTGCCTTTCTCATCTGTAAGAGGAAGATGATCCTCCTTCTCAGGTAATGTGACCATTTAGGTGAGAATTCTTCGCACTGCGCGTGGCTTGTTGTGAACACTAAGCAAATGTTTGCCCCTTCCAACGTATTTGAGCTCCCGAATCCTCCCGTACCCGCCTGTGTGATCTTTAGCTTTTGCAGCTCCGATTCTCACTTTTTCTAGGTGATACCTTGTGGCAACCAAGCGTTTCTGATCTATTTGGAAAGGGACACGGGAAATTGTCGATTAACGGATTCCAGTAACTGATTTCAAAATGGGTGGGTGGCAGGTCAGTGCCATAACCACAGCCAGCTGGATGGGGACGCCAGCCCTGTCCCACCCGGGGACAGGCGATCCAGAGCCAGTGGTAGGCACCGGCCTGTGGAGTACTAACACCAGAATGGACTCGGGGACCCGTTTATTACCCTGGAAGAAGCACAGCTAAAAGGTCAGCGACCCAGTTATTAAGAGCTCACAGATTCCTAAGCTGCAAGCACACGCAGCAAGATAAGGGCTGTTTGCCTAAAATCTTAGGGCAGCCTCTGTCCACCCCTTCTCTGCTGTCTTTTCTAGAAGCCTGGATGATAGCCAGTCCCTGCCGGCTATCGGTCACCTCCCACCTGCCTTGGGATGTCAGTGCCGAGGCCCACGGAAGGGAAGGGGGGACCTGCTCTTCTTGCTTCCGGGAGCGGTGTCCAGACAGACAGGCCCAGGGTTGGGTCCAGGCAGCTGAATCACTGCCTCAGCTGACGGCCTGGCACGGGGGTGCCCTGTGAGCCGGGTTACAGATGGCCAAGGAGGGCATTACTAGTCCAGAGCAAGGAACAGGCGCGTGTGCATGAACGCGGGCGCCAGCTCACATGGGCCAGAGGAGCCAGCAGCAGGTTTTGTTGAGATTTGGAAGTACAGACACAACATTAATGCTGCAGAATCAGATACCCAGGCCCCGAGTAGCTGCTGGATGGCTGGAGAAGGGACTGAGGTGGAGGGTGAGACCCCTGGCTTCTCCTTTGGCCCAGCAGGGGGAATATGACCCTAATACAGTCAGATGAGGACCATAGTGGACAACAGGCTGGTGGACAAAACTGGGAACAGCCTGAGACTACAGGGTTTGGGAGGACCCCTCCAGGGCCCCTCCAGGGCCCCTCTAGGTCAGGAAGGCTTGGGGTAGACAGGGCTGAGAAGAGAGAGAACCCATCCACCTAAGCAGCAGGGTGGGGGTGGAGAGGGCTGAGGCGGGGCTTCAGGATCCAGGTGGGGCTGGATCTTACGCATGAGTTCCACAAGGTGGCAGAATTTGCTCGACAACCACTTTGTCCCTTGCAATCTCGCAGCGTCGGGCCTTGGGCCACCGCCTTGGAGAGATTCCTTGCCCAGGCTCTGCAGAACCCCCAATGCCATGTCCCCGAAGGCCAAGGGGCACCCTGAAACCGACGTGCCACCGGCCCATACAGATGTGGAGCACGTTCATTTCCCCTGCTTCACTTGATTCTCATGTCAGCCCTATGTGGCAGCTGGTATTCTCCCCATGTTTGGGTCAGCAGACAAGCTTGGGGAAGTGAAGGGACGAAGGCCTTATAGCTAATGTGTGGTGGGGCCAAGATTGAACCCAAAGCCACCCACTGCCCCATGGTGCCTAGACAGTTGTCTTTGTATCATCGAGTTCCTGCACCTGTCACCAGGGGCCAGTCTGCAGCAGGCCCACGGAGCCCAGGAAAGGCCTGAACGGGTACAGTTTGGGAGCATATGAAGAGGACTTGGAGTTGAAAACAATGAGAACGAAGAGGCTGAAGCCACGGAACTTGGAGAATGACAAGAGTCATGGTCCTCAAGTGTGCCGGTTACTTCTACAGGGGAAGTTGATCAGTCTCCTTTGGATTAGAGGCAGTAAGCAGGAATGCAGCAGGAGGGATTTGGGGAGACGACAACATGAGAAGAATCCCTTGATATTTGGGTTTATTAAACATCAAAGTGAATTTCTGAAGCATTCCAGTGACCATTCAGCAAATATCTGTGGAGGAGGTGATTTGACTGCCAAGTACTGGGAATAAAATGTTGATCAAAATACTCCTGGCCACCATCCTCTCAGGGGCTTAGGGCTGAGAGAGGGGGCGGGAAACACTCATCAACCAGCAAAGGGCAAGTGAGCCATGGGCACACAAGTGCTGTGCACCCAGCCTGGTCTGGGGCTCAGGGCAGGCCTCCCGGACACACGTGGCTAAGCTGAGCCTGAACAGCAAGGAGGAGTGAGCTGGGGGAGTAGAAGGAGTAGGGAGCCTGTGCCCACAGAGGCCTGAAAGAAGTCCTGTGAGGCTAGAGTGCAGCACGTGTGGGGATTAGTTTACAGTGTCTTGAATATTCTTAAGAGTCGTATTGTCTGAAGGATGACTTCCATCCTTCCATCCTGCCAACTGAGAGTATGGGTTCCATGATCTCTTATTACAGTGAAGCCACATCTTCCCTGGGGCCTGGGTTCTAAAGCCAGTGCACAAATCATGTTCAAAGTTACCACTGAACTATCCTTTGGAAAGACTTCCTGGTGTTTCCTCCCATGATGGAACCAATCATGGTTTATTTGGTTTAGCACAGGCTTAACCGGTGGCTTGTGTTTAGGGGGTAGGTCATATAAAACACCAGCACTCCTGTCACCAAGGGGAACTCGACTGCAGGTGTATGTACCCCAAAGAAAGGTCCAAACTGGGGCAATTGGGAAGAACACGTTCAGACCCACATTCAGTTATCACGAGATGCTCGCAGAGTTGCCTCACCCATCTCAGGCTCGCTCCAGAGCGGGAGCCCATGGAGCAGGAGGCTCATTTATGGCCTGTGCTGTTTACACGTTATTAGGCTCACCTTTAAAAATCCCTGAACAGTAGATTGAATTCCTAAGAGTCAAAGGTTTATATGATGTGATTCTGTGGTATTTATCTGGTTCCCAATTGTTTCTGTAGCTCCCTGCACAATCTCCGCAGTGGCTAATTATCAAGCAATGAAGCGTATGTTTTAACTCATATTCCCCAAAGAGGCTTGGCCTTAAGGGTGACAAATTAGCACCTTTTTTTTTTTTTTAAGGCAGGAGACTTGGGTTTTGGCAAAGTTCTTAAGCCAGAGATGGGAGTGTGTAAGTGATTAAGTTGGGTAACTCTAGCCTCAGCCAGTAAGAATGTGGGGTGACTGTAGCAGTGATTGTAGATTTTACGTATGGCACACACACCGGGTGAAAGCAGGTCCAAAAACTTCCCTGAGCTGTAGCTGCATCAATAAAATAAGAATTTCAGCTTTTTAAAAGGTGATTGCTTGGGAGTCATTCAGATGGAAAACTATGTTTGCTAAAAAAAAAAAAAAAAGCTTGTGTCTTATAGTCCCACCTCATATACATCCTTCTCCGAGCCCCATTCTCTGGGGCATTTTGTGTGCGTACATGACAATGACAAGGTTTGTATACGTTTCTGTCACTGACACACACACACACAGAGCCACATTTTCTACCACGCCCATAAAGAACATTTCTGTACACTTCCTTTCTCCTATCCTCACTTCTCACCAGTCTCTCGCACAGCCTCACACACACACACACACACCCTTGAACATCGTGTCACACAGCTTTGAGCATTCCCAGCACACACACACACACACACACACACCCCAAGAGCTTTAAATATTCTCATCACACATACACGTACCCTTGAATGCTCACATCACACACAAACCCTCGGATGCTGGCTCCTATCACACATTTACACAAACCCTCGAAATCCATCTGATCCACACACACCCTTGAGCAGTCACACTAAAAGACGCACAGGCACATTCTATACACACGCACCTCCGCAACTGCTAACGCACGTGCACGTTCTTGAGCATTCACGTCACGCACAGACTCGAATATTCACCTCACATGCTGTTCGGGTCACTTGCCTGTTGCTCTCAGATCCGCTCCTCGCCCTTCCCCCGCGGTGCTCTGGAGTGTGTGTGTGCACATGCATATGCACGCTCGCGTCAAGGCAGGCGCTGACCCCTGGAAATTGCATTTTCCAAGCTTCCTTGCCACTGGGTTCCAGTTGGGTTTGGCCAGTAAGAGGTGCTGGTGAAAGATGGCAGGGTGGAGGAAGGGCCAGGTGTTCCTCCTCCTTCCTTGCCTAGGGGGCACTATCCCCTCTGCGGTCCGCCTCCCACTAGCAGCCTTCTTCTTGATTCTAGTTCCTGCAGGATGGTCAAGACTCCTGGCAGCACCACCTCTTTCCTCGGTCCCTCCCTTCCGGGGCTGGTGGTGACCTCTGGCTCACCTCTGGGTGGTTTCACCATTCTCTGTTTTTGTTCAGTCTTTCCAAACCCCTGTGTAACTAGTTCCCTGGATTAAATTCCCTCTTCCTAACCACCTGGCATGGGCGACTATCCCCTAACCGGACCCGACCGCCTCTTTGCACTTCAGAATATTCTCTTCCCTGACCAACGGACTTTCTTCCAACTGCGCTTGGGTCTTTGTTGGATCAAATCCTTGCACGGAGTTGGTGTTCGGTTTTGTTGAGTAAATGAGTAAGGTGGCCCCTCCTCCCTGTTCCGAGACATTTTGGGGTCGGAGCTTGTGGTATTCCTGAACTACGGGGCTCAGGGGTGTCTTCAGCCCCCTCTGGATGGGTCACCAATAACAGCAGTGAGCCCAGCCTCAGGGGATCCACGTCGTCCCAGCCAGAGCCCATTTGGAGAGTGGAGAGTGGACAGCTCTTGACTGAGCCATGGAAACTTTCCTGCAGCCTAATTTGTAACCGGGGTTTGCATCAGTAAGCTAGATCTGGTTTCAGAAACACGGAGACTCTCAGGGCCTGAGAGAAATAGGAGAGAATGGAGATCTCTCTTTCCCTAAGGGTTTGGGTGCACCTGTGCTCCGAGCACTGGCCCCGAAATCTAAATTCCTCGTTCAGAAACTGGCCGGAGCAAGCTGCCCTTTGTTTCGGCATTCTTGCCTGTGGAATCGTGAGCGACCGTTCCTCATTCATCACTTATTCCCATCTGCAGAATGTCTGAGGAACTGTCTGATGCCCCCAGGCGAACCTCGGCTTTCTCTTCGGCAACAGGAGGAGTCTGGATTCACAAAGCTGGGCGGCCATGCTGCGGATCAGGGCGGGTCCCAGGCAGTCCACGTGTTGTCCCCAGAGAGGCTCTACCCACAAATGCCCACACAGCCCCAGGCCCTCCAGGCTGAAAGCTGTGCTGCCTGCGGGGCTTCAGAAAGCCCTTCCATGCGGCCTCCCTGCATGCCTGGGTCTCTGAGTGGCCAATTGCCTGTTGCAAATTGAGTTAAGGCCCCGAAGGCCAATGCAAATATGCAGCGATAATGGGGAGGCAGAAGTCACTGACTCCGGCACTCACACATTAGTGTGAGCTCTTAAGGATTAGGCAGAATTATGAAGAGGTCGTGGGAACTCAAGGAAGGTAAAATTTGAAAGGGAAAACAGAGCCAGGGGAAAAAGTCATAATGCCAGCATCCAAACATTTTCACAGGTATTTGATTCATTTTAACCTATTTTTACTTTGAGCAGCCGGTTACGCCACATCCTCTGTTGTCCAGTGTCCTACTGTGAACTTTACAACATGCCTGAGGAAGGCGGGGCCGCATCGGCATTCCTAATGGACAGATGGGGGAGCCAAGAGCTGGGGAGCAAAGGGCTGAGCTGGCACTTAAGTCCAAGTCTTCATGAGCCACGGGGGACACCCCTGGGTATTGGGCACAGTAGTAGGGTGGTCACCTGCCTCTGGGTGGCCTCAAGGGATCCTATCTGGCCAGCAGCAGCTCCTGACATGTGACAACGGGGTGGTGCTGGCCGGATTCTCACATAGCAGTGGGCAGAGCAGGTGAATTCCTTTACATTTAGGGTAATGAGGCCCAGAGAAGGGGTCTCTGGTCTTAGGTCCCACGCAGAGCCAGAGGCAAAGGGGAGCCACCCAGGGAGTCCCGACTCCCAGCCTGGGGCTTTTGTCTAGACACCATGTGGAGTCTGCCTAGCCTCAGCATGACATCCAGTTCCTTCTGGAAGGCTCGGAGAACCTAGGGTCCTTCCCTCTTGTCCTCAAATTCCAGGCTCTGAGGAATTCCAGGGCCGTGGTGACAGGCTTTCCCCAGCCCCCTGGCAGGGCTCCTAGGCCTTTATGACCCCCTCCCAGGAGAGCAGGGATTACCCAGCACAGCAGGGCCCGTGGAGGTAGCGAAGCCAGGCTCTTTGCTCTGCACAGCTTTCCCCGGGATTACAAGATAATGCACATGAAGGAACGGTAGCTCATCCAAGTTTATGGATTTTGTGGAAATCAAATTGTAGTAATCTCTCTGGCCATCTGGTTTTGGCGCTGCTGGCCAGAATCTCCCAGAAACCTTCTGAGGTCCCCGTGCAGGGCTGGACGAGATTGTTATGCCCAGGGCCAGGCCAGGATTGTCCAAGGGGTCTGGATGGGTTTCTGCACCCAGTACCTGAGTGAGGAAGGCAGGAGGGGCAGCTGTAGCTTCAGCAGGGCTGCGGATGCCCATCCATTACCAATAACACTGCGTATGGATGGCTCACCTGTTCACGTCATGAAAACTCAACCTTGTGATTTAGAAGGCATCGCCAGGCACATTTCTGGGCTTAGGGTGAGGGAGGGGAATTTTCCTCAGTGAGATGCCAGCAACTCCTGTCCTCCTCAAGAAGTGTGGCCCCAGGAGTGGAGGGTGCTTCTGACGGCCTGGGCCTTCCCTGCCTGTGAGGAATGGAGGTCAGATTTCCTGTAGCTAGTAGTTTGGGCTCTGCTGTCATGGCTGACAGAGAGCCATAGCTCACTGAAGCTTCTGAGGGAGGAAGAAGTGCAAAGGGACAGTGTCATAAGGTGAGGCTCATGGACGAAAGTTTTTTGTTTTGTTTTGTTTTAGACAGGGAGTTGGGGGAGGGGAGAGAGGGACAGAGAATTTTAAGCAGGCTCCACACCCAGCATGGAGCCCGACATGGGGCTCGATCTCATGACTCTGAGATCATGACCTGAGCCGAAATCAAGAGTCAGACACTTGTCTGACTTAGCCACCCAGGCACCCCTAAATGGTCAGGTTTGGACTCGGCTCTGCTACTTAATAGCTGGGTGGCCAATAGCTAAGTGGCCTTGGGCAAGTCATTTGACTTCTGTGCACCTCAGTTCCTTACCTGCAAAATGGGAATTTAAATAGGATGTACTTGTGGGGATAGTTAGTCACTCCCAGCAGTGTGCAAGTGAACAGAGGTTTGGAGGTGGTGGGCAGTGGGGCGGGAGTGCTGTTTTGTAGCTCCCGCCAATCTCCATGGTGTAAACATTCCCACTGTGGCCAGTTCTGAGCCACCACTGTGGTGTCACTAAGTGAGGAATTGGGAAGAGGTGTCCCATTTGGCTCTCAAGCGTTGGCGGGAGCTCCGGCCCAGTACCACTGGTATGATAAGCCTGCTTAATAAATACTATAGATCTTCAGACTGGCTGGTAAATAGGTCTGCCTCATCAGTCCTCCTCCTAATCCGTTAGCCCTGGCCCCTTTCATCACGCTCCTCCCAGACTCCCATGGGCCCATCAACCCTGTCCCCCTGATTTGGCCAATATCCATTCTGAAGGGTCAAGGTTGGGCCCAACCAGTAGGAAAATCACTCGAATATGGCAAGTCTGCAACCAAGAGGCGCCAGGCTAGTCGGCTGAGTGACCCTGGCTTGTGGACCTGATGGCTGGGCCCACCACTGTCAGCTTCCTGCCCCCAGTGCCCCCAGCACGGCCACGAGACAAAGATGGAGCTCTGTATCTGGAGGTTGAACTGGGCAACAGGAAGTGCACATTACTGTCATAACAGAATTTGCACCTGATTTGCTTAAATGATTAAAAAATGTAATCAATATGAACTGCTTCACCAGGTTGGAATGCAAATACTGTCACATTTCTTTAATTTCTCCAATTAATTGCTTGAGCAGTCTTTATTATTCAGAAGTTCAGGATCTCTCTTTTGAGACTTCCTGCCCCTATTGAACTGTCGGCTCAGTATGAAGGAAGGAGACCTATTTCCAAATGCCGGACAGAAAACAACCAGAGTCTGATTAGTACGCTAGCCGGCGGTCTGGGTGGGCGGTCGCTGCGGTGCCCTCATTCAGGGCTCCCATCTTGACCCGTGTGCTAAAGTGGTTGGATCTGGGCCTAGGCAGGGAGCAGAAATGAGGGGGATGGGTGGGGGGTGAGCAATAGAGAGTGGTGGGGTCTGTAATGAAGTGGCCTGTGCACGCCCTCAGCCAACTGAGGGCTCTGTGTTGCCAGATTTTCTCATGCTTTCAAAAGAAATGAGATATATGTGGGGTTTTGTTTTTGAGACATAATTTTTGTATGATAAACTGCACAATTTTTTATGATGAATTCTGTGCTTTTAATTTAGTTTAGTGTAATTTTTTTCATCATGAATAGTGTACTCTCTTATCCTTATCCCCTATTACAGCCATCCCCCCACCCACCTCCCCTCTGGTAAACAGCAGTTTGTTCTCTAGGAAGAGTCTCTTTCTTGGTTTGTCACTCTTTCTTTTTTTCTTTGCTTACAAATTCCACATATGAATGAAATCATATGGTATTTGTCTTTTTCTGAGAGACTTACTTTGCATAGCATCATACTCTCTAGCTCCATCCATGTCACAAATGGCAAGATTTCATTCCTCTTTATGGCTGAATAATATTCCGTTTTATCTATATCTATATATCTATAGCTTTATCTATATACCGCAATTTCCTTATCCCTTCGTCAGTCGGTGGACACTGGGCGGCTTCCATAGTTTGGCTATTGTAGATAATGCTGCAGTAAACATCGGGGTGCATGTATCTCTTTGAATTAGTGTTTTTGTATGTTTTGGGTAAAAACCCAGTCGTGTGATTCCTGGATCATAGAGTAGTTCTATTTTTAATCTTTTGGACCCTCCATACAGTCTTCCACAGTGGCTGCATGGATTTGCATTCCCAGCAGCAGTCCCCTTTCTCTACATCCTCACCAACACTTGTTATTTCTTGGTTTTTCTTTTTCTTTCTTTCTTTCTTTCTTTTTTTTTTAGTTCTAGCCATTGTGACAGTGCAAGGTGATACCTCATTGTGGTTTTGATTTGCATTTCCCTGATGACGAGTGATGTTGAGCATCTTTTCGTGTGTATGTTGGTCATCTGGTTGTCTTCTTTGGATAACTGTCTGCTCATGTCTTCTGCCCATTTTTAAATTGGATTATTTGTGGGGTTTTTTTTGGTGTTGAGTTTCAGGTCTTACCTTTAGGTCTTTAGTTCATTTTGAATTTGTTTTTGTGTATGTTGTAAGGAAGTGGTCCAGTTTCATTCTTTTGCATGTAGCTGTACAGTTTTCCCAACACTAGTCATTGAAGAGACTTTTTCCCTAAAATGCACATTTTAACAATTTTTTTTTAAGATTTTATTTATTTATTTATTAGGAAAGAGAGAGCGTGAGAGAGAGAAGGCCAGAGCGAGAAGCGGACTCCCCATGGAGCTGGGAGCCCGATGTGGGACTCAATCCCGGCACTCCGGGATCATGACCCGAGCCGAAGGCAGTCGCTCAACCAACTGCGCCACCCAGGGGCCCCTAAAATGCACGTTTTAATGAATTATTACATATGTATACATTTTACATATGTAACCACCATCCATATAAAGATAGGGAACATTTCCACCTCTCAGAAAGTTTCCCTGGGCTCCTTTCCAGGTCAGTAGCTGCCTATTTCCCACCAAAGGTGACCACTGGTTTCTCTATTCATAAATTAGTTTTGTCTGATCTTGAACTTCCTATGAATAAAATTTTACAGTATGAATTCTTTTGTGTCAGGCCTCTCAACATAATACGTTTGAGATTGTCCATCTTGCATGTTATCAGTAGTTCATTCCTTTTATTCCTGGGTAATACCAAATACTGTGTTTTATTTATTTATGCTCTTATTAAGGAATATTTGGATTATTTTTACTTCTTGGCTATTGTGAGTACAGCTGCTTATGAATCTTCTCATGTGTAAGTCTTTTTTCTGGACATATGTACTCATGTTTTATATATCTATATATATATATGTCTATATATGAACACACACATAGGAGAGAGATTGCTAGGACATAAAATAGGTCATGAAACTTTATTAGAAATGGACAGTTTTCCTAAAGGTTGTGGAATTTACATTCTCATCAGCATCTTAGGAGAGTTCTAGCGGCTCCACGTCCTTGCCAGCACTTTTGGCTGTTCCAGCGGGTGTGTAGTAATACCTCATTATGGTTTTAATTTGCATTTTCATGATGAATAACGATACTGAGCACCTTTACATACATCTGTTGGCCATTCAGTGTTTTCTTTTGTGAAGTTCTTTTTCAATTCCTTTTCCTCTTTTTAAATTGGGGTGACTTATTACTGTTTTATATATTACATATATATGTATGATGTATATTATATATATAATATGTTTTATGTATTATATGTATTTGTTCTCTATATATTCCAAATACAAATCCTTTGTCAGATATATGTGCTGTGAATATTTTCTCCCAGTCTGTGGCTTGCCTTTTTACGTTCTTGGTGCTATTAGTTTGTTCCTTAAATGTTTGGTAGAATCTATCAGTGAAAGGGCATCTGGGTGGCTCAGCTTGTTAAGTATCTGCCTTGAGCTCAGGTCATGCATGATCTCAGGGCCATGGGATCCGGCCCCTGGTTTAGCCCCCGCATTGGGCTCTCGGCTCAGTGGGGAGCCTGCTTCTTTCTCTCCCTCTGCTCCTCCCTCCACTTGTGCTCTCTCTCTCTCAAATAAAATAATATAAAATAAGTCTATCAGTGAAGCCATCTGGGTCTGAAGTTTAATCTGTGCAAGGTTTTTAATGACAAATTCAGCTAACAAAGATGGGATTTTCTCTTTCTTCTTGTATGAGTTTCATAAAGTGGTGTTTTTCAAAGGATATTTTTTACTTCTAAGTTATCAAATTAATTAACATAAAATTCTTCCTAATATTCCCCCATTATCTTTTCAATATCTGTAGGATCTGTCATAATACTCTCCTTTTTATTCCTCATATTAGTATTGTTAATTCTTACTAGACATTAGCCAATTTCATTAATTTTAAATAACAACAAATTTTTGCTTTGTTGGACTTCTCTGTTCATTTTCTTTTTTCGATTTCATTGATTTTTTTGCCCTTTTATTTTCTTTCTATTCCTTTGGGTTAAATGTATTTTTTTAGCTTCTTGTGGTAGAATCATTGGCCATTACTTTTTACATTTGGATTCTTTCCTAATAGATGCCTTTAACGCTATACATTTTTCTCTAAGCCTTGCTCTAGCTGCATCCCACATGTCTTAGTATGCCGTTTATTCAGTTCAAAATATTTTCTCATTTCCTTGAAATTTCTTCTTTGATACTTGGAGTTGCTGTTTTTGTTGTTATGAAAAATGTTACTTAATTCCTACATGTTTACAGATTTTTAGGTTTTGCTTTTTTGTTAATGATTTCTGTTTTAATTCACCGTGGTCTGGGAACAGATTCTGTGTGATTTTAACCCTTTGAGATTTATAAAGACTTGATTTATGTCCCAGCATGTGGATAATTTTTGTGACTCTTCCATGTGAATTTAACAAAAGTTATAATCTGTAGTATTGAATCTTGGTGTTTAAAACCATTTTTATTTATTTAAGTAATTTCTACACCCAATGTGGGGCTTGAACTCCTGACACAAGATCAGGAGTTGCATGCTCTTCTGACTGAGCCACCCAGGCACCCCTGAATATCATTTTCCATAAATATTAATTAGGCCAAGGTAGTTGATAATATTTCAAATCTACATACTTAAATTTTTTGCTATTCTATCAATTAAAATATTCATCTGTGATTGTGGATTTGTTTATTTCTCCTTTTATTTATGTGAGTTTTTGTTTCATGTATTTTGAAGCTCTGTTATTAGGTGCATATGCATTTATGATTGTTGGGTCTTCCTGATAAATGGACATTATTATCATTATAACTTGTTCCTTTTATTTCTAGTAATATTCTTTGCTTTGAAGTCTATTGGTCTGAGTCAAATACAGCTATACTAACTTTTTCTGATTAACATTTATATGGTATGTCTTTTTTTATCCTTTTACATTCAAACTGTGTCCTTATATTTAAAGTTTGTCTCTTGCAAATAGCATAATTTGAGCTTGATTCTTTATCTAGACAATTTTTTTAATTGAAGTGTTTCATATATTTACATTTAATATAATTAAGGTTGTGTCTGGCTTTAAGTTTGCCCTTTTACTATGGTCCAATTTCTGTCTTATATATTTGTTCCTCATTTCCAGCCTTCTTTGGAATTAATCAAGCATTTTCAACTATTCCATTTTATTCTTCTTTTTTTTTTAAAGATTTTATTTGTTTATTTGACACAGAGAGAGAGATCACAAGTAGGCAGAGAGGCAGGCAGAGAGAGAGGAGGAAGCAGGCTCCCTGCCAAGCAGAGAGCCCGATGCAGGGCTCGATCCCAGGACCCCGAGATCATGACCCGAGCCGAAGGCAGAGGCCCTAACCCACTGAGCCACCCGGGCGCCCCTATTCCATTTTATTCTTCTGTTGGCTTTTAAACTGTCCTTTCTTATATTATTTTAAATGTCTATTGTAGGAATTATAATAATCATACTTATTTTTTCACATTTAATAAATCACAAAATTAATATTAATTAGTATTATTACATTGAGAATCTTAGAAAATATGATTCCATTTACTTCCTCTCCTACCATTTCTGCTATTTTTCATGTATTTCACATCTGAACATGATATAAACCCCACAATTTAATGCTATTATTTTTTTGCTTTCAGTAGTCATATATATATGTATGATTGCCAATATTTATCCTTCTTTGTCCTCTTTATTCTTTCCTAAAGATCTGGGCCTCCATCTGTTCCTCAGTCTGAAGAGCTTCCTTTAGTATTTTTTTAGTGCAGTCTGCTGGTGATGAATATTCTTTTTTGTTTTTCTGAAAATGTCTTTGTATTGCTTTCATTTTTGAATAATGTTTTCAAAGCATATAGAATTATGGATTGGCCATTTTTTCTTGTAGCATCTAAACAATGTCATCCCACTGTTTTCTGAGATCCTTTGTTTGCTGTAAACAATGTTTACATTGTTGAGATCTTCGCTATAAATCTTATGGTTATTCCTTTAAATTTAATGTCCCTCTTTTCTATGGCTGCTTTAAAATTTTTCTCTCATCTTTGTTTTTCAGTGGTTTTACCATAACTTACTTAGTTGTGCTATTTGTATTTACTCTCTTGGGATTCATTGAGCTTCTTGGATCTGTGGGTTGGTTATGTATCACAAAACTTAGAAAATTCTGGTTATTTTTTTTTTCTTCAAATACTTCTTATGCTCCAATTCTCCCTTTCTTCTTCTTTTTGGATAATTGAATTTATATATGCTATTTATTTTGCTTTGTTTTTTTTCCCCACAGCACTCTGGTGCTGCATTCTGTTTTTAAAATTCTTTTTCTTTGTGCTTCAGTTTTGTAATTTTTCTCATTGACCTAATTTTGAGTTTACAGATCCTTTCCTCTACTTTATCCAGTCGATTATGAAGTGATTTCTTCATTTAATATATATGTATTTAGATCTGAAATGTCATTTGATTCTTATTTAGAGTTCCTCTGATGAAATTCTCTATCTTCTTACTGATCCTGTTTATACTTTCCATTTATTTCTTAAAATATTTATAATTATTATTTCAGAGTTCTTGTCTTTTAGTTTCATTATCTAGGTCATCTATAGGTCTGCTTCTATTGACCATTTTCCTCTTGATTAGAGTTGTCATTCTTTTGCATTCATTGTAATTTTGGATCACAAACTAGGTGTTCTGTGTAAAAGGACAGAAGAAACTGAAGTAGGTAATATTTATCCCCAGAGACGTGATGTCCTTAGTTCTCTCAGCAATAAAATAGTGGTTTCATTATCATTGGTTTCAAATGCCTTAAGGTTGAGGTGAGGCTTCTCCTTGGGATCTAAATGTTAAATGATTATAAGATCTCTCTCTGATTTCCTTTCCTGTTTTCACATTTTCATTCTGTGGGAGAATCTTGCTCTGCTGTCCAGTACAGGTCCACATACTGCATAAACATCCTCTGGGGGAGAATTGGTGGGCAGTGGTTGCCATCTCTACATGAGGGCTCAATCAGAATCCAATCCATCATGTCAGACCTTAAGGTCATTATGAGTTAATCCGATTTCATCTTAATTCAGCAGAGTACCCCTATCTATTACAGATTTGCTTCTCTGCCTCCCCATGTCCCCAAGAATAAAAGCAGCCACTAGTCTCTATTATTAAAGGCTTGTCTCTCTTTAGAATTTAGTTCATTTAGATTTATTTGCATCCTTAGTCCTTTGTTGGGATTGCAAAATATGATTTTATGGTTTACCTGATGTTTTCTTATTGTTATGGTAAGGGTGATTATCTTTCATGACCTTCTCCATCTTAACTGGAAGCCCAGATGATTGTTCCTTTAGTGTGAAATCATCTCATTTTCAAGGTAGCAAAAAAATCCCAATATTTAAAAAATGTTATGAAGGCTGAAGGAAATATTTCTGTGAGCTAGACTGCTTTTAGTCCATGTTTATAGCTCTGATCTAAAATTATTTATTGATTAATAAATCATTATTGATGGAATAATTATAAATTACTATAATATCCTACTTATTTCCCTGAAAAATGATTTGAGGTTTGTTTTTTTTTTTAAATCTATCATGCTTACGTTCTTCACATCTTTCACAAGTGTTATGATTGTGAAAAATTTTAAGAATTTGCTTGCTTTTGCTTTTGGTGATCATGGTTGATAGTCCTTCAATCACTTAAATCCTTGGATCACAACAAGTCCTATCTTGAGTGCAAACATGATGGGATCTCCTGCATTGGAGAAGAGAAGGAACTGAGGCTGCCAGGGTTGTGTGTGTGTGTGTGTGTGTGTGTGTGTGTGTGTGTATCTCTGTGTGTGTTTGTGTGTGGTGGCAGGGAGCAATTGGCAATTGGAGAAACTAATTAGCTGGGTAGGGCTATCCAAATCACCAAGTCCAATGTGGTGTATAATCCCACGTACTTGGAAGAATGCAAGGCTGTCCTTTCTACAAGTCCAGTAATGGCCAAAGGCTTGGATTAAGAAGTCTATCAGAAAGACCCGAAAGGTAGAGAATGGCTCCAGGGTGAGGTGAGCCAGACCCAGTGTAACAAACACACTTCATTCTAGCAGATCTCACCTACTAATAAAATCGTATTTTTTATCTGTCTCATTGTGAAAAGTTAATCTTATTCTTCTCAAACGTGACTCTTAATGAGCAAGGTCTTGAAAGAGCCAATTATTCTCCATGATTTGAAGTTTTACCACAGGTTTTTCTTTTGGGCTTGTGATCATAGAATAAGCCAGGAAGCTGTCCTTTCGAGTATGTAGGGCGACAGGGGGAGTCAGAGGTGATTGGTGTCTGAGTTCACACTGATACTCATTATTTGTTACATACTTCCTATCTTAGGCCCAGCCATGCTTATTATAGCTTGGGCTGCTGTAAAATACAAAATGCAGAATACCATAGATGGGGTAACCTAAACAATAGACATTAATTTCTCACAGTTCTAGAGGCTGGAAAGTCCAAGGTGCGAGCAGATTTGGTTCTTGGTAAGGGCCCTCTTCCTGGTTTGCAGATGGCTGCCTTCTCCCTGTGTCCTCATAGGGTGTCCTCCATAGGGTGGAGAGAAGACGCTCTGGTGTCTGTTTGTCCTCCTAAGGGCACCAGTGCCATCATGGGGGCTCCATCCTCATGATCTCATCTAAACCTAATTATCTCCCCAAGGCCTCACCTCGTAATACCATCACACTGGGTATTCAACATGTGGATTGTGGGAGGACACAAACACTCTTTGTTTAGCCCATGACACTGACTAATGACTTATCTCCCGAAGATCTCTTTGTCTAGCAGTTCTCTAGCATTTTCTTTTCTCCTGTTTCTAGTTCTTTCTTTCTCTCCATCCTCAGACCTCCGCTTCCCTTCCCCAACATTAGCCTTTATTTCATTGCTTCTCCAAAGCTGTATGAGCAGTTACTTTGTGATTGCTCAGAATTCTTACATTTGGCTAGCCACCTTTACCTTTCTTGAAAACTAGAAACCGTCAATTAATTAAATGAATGCACAAACACACCAATTTTGATTAAGCAGATAAATGCTCAAAAACAATGCAATCCTTGTGCATGTTTTTATGTACTACATTAAGAGAAAAAGAAGTGACATGCTTAGCGAGGCACTTTGCAGAAATTCAAAGGTTAATTTAGGAGATTAAGTAAATACTTGAAAATGCATACAATTCTTATAAACAGCTCACATACAGTTCAAAATAGGTGACACATATTTAATATCAATGCTGTAAAAATTCTAAATTTAATTTGTAAATATTAAGTAAACAAATGCTCAGAAGTGTACCAGTTCTTTCAAAGGCAGTCACGAAACAGAGAGGTGTATTTTCCGGTGGCTGGACTCATATTTTAAAAATGTGTGTTATGCGGAATCTTAAGGAAACAAACCTTTGGATTTTATATGTCAATAAATGAGGTTCATAACTCAGCCTTGCCCTGGCCCCAGTCTCAGGAGAGGCCTGAAGGTGGCAGGAGGTGGGGGCACAAAGAGAGGATCAATCAAGTGGCCTAGCATCACAGAGTTCAGCTGACTATTTATTGCTGTCCCCAGGCCACATGACGTAGCTGCAGGACCTTCTCCAGATCCATAGGGAAGGAGACTCTGGTGGCCAGCTTGGTGTGGGCGTGGGGAGAATGGTTTATTGCATCTGCACCTGTCTGGGCTGGGGCTGCAGGGACCCAAACTTTGACGCTCATGTCCTCTCTTTGCCCCCTTGCCTCCACACTGTGGAGAGGAAAGAGCCCATACTTTAAATTGAGAATCCTGGGTTGAGATTCTGCCCCATACTCACCAGTTGGGGAAGTCACTTAGAGTTGATAAGTTTCTTAGCTTCACTGATCTTCAGTTTTCTCATCTATAAAGAGAGGCCAATAATGCCTATTTTTACTGGGTTTTGGGAGGATGAAATCAGGTAAGTGGATACAAGAGAGCTTAGTAAATTATCTAAAGGCTGCACACAGTGCTAATTGTGACAAGGTCCACTGCAGATGCTCAATTCAATTCAAGAAGCAGGATTAAGCCTTCCTGTTTACCATACGGGTCCTATATTATGCAATTCAAGTGTTAGAATGATGGATAAGAATCAGCTCTTGGGAGGAGGATGCAGTATGTCCCAAGTAGCTGTGGTGGGATCCTTTCCACGTGGATTTGCATCTGCAGTGGAAATGCACTGTTGGCAAGATGTCTCTTTTAGGATAATTTGCTATAGTGGCCACAAGTTATTTGCTTCTCAAGCATCCGTTCCCCATTTTTCTTGTAATAGCACTTTCCCATTTTCATCTGAGTGTCGACTTCTCTCTCTCTTTCTGCTTTGAGTAGACTCCATCCCCTGCGCCAGGGGTGGAGCCTAAGGCTCAGGCTTATATAATGGGTGAGTTTCATTCCCCTGCTGACAATGACTGCTTTGGGAAACTAGCCCGTAACTCAAGGCAGGCCAGTCAGAACCACTGAGATTGAACTCTAGGATTTGTGTTTGTTTCAGTACTGGGGAAGCGGACTCACGCTTTCCTGTAGGTGGTATGTGGTGTGGAAGCCACCAAGGCCACCTGTGGTTCTGCCAGAAGAGCCCTGCTGAGAATAGATCCTACCCAAAGAAAGTAGACCTTAGAGATGAAGAACCAAGTTTTGGTCATTCTCTATGAGCACCTGTAGCCAGCCATGCCTGAAGCTAGCATTACTTCTAAACTTTTCAGTTACATGTATTGCTAAATCCTCTTTTGACTTAAGACCATTTGGGTGGGGTTTCTGTGCCTCGTGACATTAACTCCCACTGGGATACCATGAAGACTCCCCAGTAGGCTTCCTGGAGGCCTTGTAGAGAAGACCATGCACATCAAATGTTTCACTTCCTGTCTGCCCCATACTCCTACAGCTCCTCCCTATATGTACCCACACCCACTGGAGACTTGAGGCAACATCAGAACCTTTCTTTCTATCTTTATTGAGTCATAGTTGGTGTTAAAACATTGTGTAAGTTTAAGGTGTACAATGTAATGATTTGATCACAATAAAGTTAAGTAACCCATCCTTCGCCTCACATACTTACCTTCTTTTTGTTATAGTGGTGAGAGCACTTAAGATCTATTCTTTCAACTTTCAAGCATGCAATACAGTATTGCTGACGGCAGTCACTATGCTGCATGTTAGATCCCAGAACTTACTCATCTCATAACAGGATATATGTACCCTTTGACCAACATCTCCCCATTTCCCCCATTCTGTAGCCCCTGGCTACCACCACTCTACTGTCTGTTTCTATGGCTTTGACTTTTTAAGATTCCGCATATAAGTGAGATTAGGCAATATTTGTTTTTCTCTGTCTGACTTATTTCACTTATCAGAACGCCCTCAAGATCCATCCCTGTTGTTGCAAATGGCAGTGTGTCCTTCTTTTTTCATGGCTGACCATATCTTTCAACAGCAGGATACCAGTCCCTTGTTCAGCCACAGGTCCCTGTCCCATGACAGTGACACAGCCCCTTCTCCCAGGTGGCACCTGGCCTGAAAACTCTTTCCAGTTTACTGCCTTCTTCTCTCCCTCTTTTAACCAGTTCTGGGACCTGACCTCTTTCAGGGTATCTTTTCTGAGTAGGGAAAAGTATGACTCATCTTGCCTTTTACATGTCACCCCACTAACTCTGTCCAAGATGACCCTCAACCATACAGAGGTCATCTAGGTACAAAATGAGGAAGTGGCTTGTCCACCTTCATTTGGTGAGCTAGTTCAGGGTCAGGAGCAACCCTGAACCAGGTCTCTGCATTTCTAGTTCAACCCTCCTGCCGCCACTGTGACTAGCTTCTTTTCCTTTACATTCTGCATTTTTGCATCATGAGTGATCTTAGCTGCTTTTAGATCAGTGTGGCGTGTATTGACATTTATGCCCCTGGGGAGCAGGGACGGTATTGTTTGGTTGGGTCATAAAGCCACCTCTGATTTGGTGTTCTGCTCACATAACGGTGCAGTTTCTGATGACAGGCTGAGGATGGAGGGGTTGTCTGGGGCTCCAGGCCCCTGACATTCGGGGGACAAGGTTTGGGTCAGTGTGAAATGTGGAAGATTGCTCCTGTAGGGCTCCGGCTGAGATCCTTCTCTGCCAGGGACTTGCTGCTTTGGATTCGTTCTCCCTGGACTGATGGGACTGATGCCTCCCTCTCATCTCCTTGAAGGAGAATCTACTTGAGGTCAAGCTCTCCCAGGAGATGGTGAGGTTTTTGAGAGCCACAGCCAGTTGGCAGTGCACATGTGGGTGAGTTTGTGTCTCTGCCTTGTAACCTACTTATTCATCTCGTGGGCTACTGGTCGCTGAAGGGGCAGCTCTTTGTTCCATGTCGTCTCTCTCCCTTGACCTTAGCTGATTAGACCAGGGTGGACATATGACCCAATATGCTCAGATATGCTCTCAAGAACTCGAAATCAAGATGCTGAGGGGCTGAGTTGATGAGCTGTGGGGCACTGAGCTGGGAGTCCTGTGGAGTCAGAACTGGACAATAGTCATGACGCCAGAAGCAGGGTAGAGAGCGGGAGAGAGAAGCTTTGCATGGGGGCGGGGGAAGGATTTTCCAGCTCCCGTAAACATGACTTTCACTTCTGTCTCAATATTTCCTTGAGTTTTCTTTATAATCCTTCAATAAATCCCTCCAGCAGTTGAGCTCATCTGAGCTCATTTCTGTTCCTTGCAGCCAAATGCTCCCCGATTAGGACAGTGTCTCACACCTCTTGCCTCCCCAGCTCCCCGCAGCAAACCCTGCCTGTTTGCTGAACTCGAACGTGCACCTCCAAGGGCTGTGGTGCCGCGATGGAGGAACGTCAGCAGTCTGGCGG